>CANTAL010000079.1:600000-1157173 GCA_947650365.1 Chamaelirium japonicum | reverse complement strand
GGTTCGGTTCCAAAAAAAAAAAACCCGTTATGGTCGGTTCGGTTCTGGGTTGTGAGTTTTTTAACCCGAACCAACCCAACCCGAACCATTGGTACTATAACCTCAGTAGTTACTACTATATAGTGTACAGTCTCACTAATATTGTACATTACATGGTGGTGACCCCAATTACCACCATTCGGTGCATTCAAACCTTTCAAGTGTTCAACGGTGTGATGAAACTGAAAAGTGAAGGGTGTTTGCCCACATAATTACTAGCACCCCCAAATCCCAACTTATGAAATATTTCAAAGTGAAAAATTAAGGGTGTTACTAGTAATTCTATAGGGGCAAATAGCAACACCCAAAGTTAAAGGCTTAAAAATATAATCTGGGCCAACTCAGCGGCTTAACCATTCACGCCTCACGGTGTGATGACGAGCAATTTGAAAGACCCGTAGAACCGAACCGAACTTTTCCGGTTTAGTTTGGTTTGGTTCCATTTTCTAGAGAACCGATCAACTTCGGTTCGGTTCCAAATTTATCAAAAAACGGAACCAATCCGAACCATGAACACCCCTATTCAAACCATACACCACACTTTTACAATCCGAATTATCCGAGCATCTTTGGTCCATCACCCGTTGACTATCATTGCCATACACTTGTTGGGATTGGTAGTGTTATACATGCCAATACATGTATTTTGATATTAGTAATGACATAGCATGATTTTCTTGCAATATATACAATTACATTTGTATTTTATTGTACGTAATACACAATAGTGTATCGAGTATAACTTAGGTAGCATAGGTATGTGGATGAGATTCACATACATAATTTCTAAGCTTATCTTAATTATTATTATACTTAATAAGTTTCATAGTTATTGATAGGACTTGACATCATATCTGTAAGACTGTAACTCAATTGGCTTTTGCTTAGTAAGATGGTTTATCTTAGCCATCAAAGTGGTGACTTCGAGTCAATTGTATTGGTGTATTTGGAATAAACTGAGCATGATCAACATGAGAACACATCTAAATGATTGGTATATGATAAAATACTTCTCATCTATTAATTACGTAAACTCTTTATTCTGAAATGTTTGGGAGCACATGGCTTGGGATCACCTTAAGCTACAATTCAGTGACACAACTTTGTTGGTCAACAGATGCGCACGTATCTTGGACGACTTACACTAATTACCTGGGAACATATTCATTATCGATGAATTCTATAGTACTCTTTATCAGAGAGAAGGTATCCACTTAAGTGACTCTCATGTAAGAAGATAATTGGAACTGAGTGCTCAAATAAATATTTTTAATAAAGATTTATGAAATGATTTTAAATAAAATATTATTTTTTATAAAAATATTTTAATATAATTTTTTTTCATCAATGATTGTAAAGAATTGAGAAGTTGAACTTTAGGATATGAGCTACAGTGTGGTACGAGTGGAAAAGTTGCTTCTCCCGATCAATACTTGTGGATACAGGATATTGAGGGGGTCTTAATGTACAAATTAGTAGGAAGTTGACATTTGCAGAATTTTTAATTACCACTAAGTACAATCATGAATTGATAGTGGTTTTAGCCATAATTAAGTAGATAAGGATGTAGTCATATGATGATAAGAATCCTAGTCTAATTGGAGTTGAGATGTTTAAGTCCTAACATATCCCAACTCCTAGCCTTTGTTGGTAGGCTGACAAATATTAGTCTTAATATGAGTAGGAGTGTTAGTTATGGTCTCATCCATACTAATTAGACTTTTAATTCAATTGGGCTAATTTTCTAAAAAGTTGAGATTCCTTTTTTGACCAAGAGTCTTATTTTGATTGAGATTCGAAAGTGTGAATAAGAGGGGACTGTGAAGGCGCCCCCCATGCTTTCTTCTCCATCGGCTTGCTCTCTCCTCTCTGAGCATCTCCTGGAACAAACATCATACAGATCGGGCTCTAAGTCTCGACATGTATATATACGAGAAAGGATAGGAGGTTGATCTCTCATCTCTATCAGTTCACTTACAAGGATAGGAGACGAGGACTACCATCTTTACCTGATCTCTTCTTTGGGTCCTTTGCGGCTTGCTGTAGTTAGGCCGAGCTCTTGGGTTAGCCAGCAGATATACATTGATTTGAACTCAAATGAAAATCTCAACAGTTTTAAGATTCTATCAATATTTGTGTTTGGATACGATAAACTAACTTGCAACCCCAACCCCTCCCCGATGAACACAACACTCCTCTTGATGAGCATTTGTAGCTTCTCCCCGGTGTCCAACCTGCCTCCTTCGCGATGTTGACGATCGATCTGTTTGTAGAGAAAGAGGGGATATATTAAAAAAATTATAATTCTATTTATTTTTAATGTTATTATTTTATTTTATTAGTTTTTTTCTTCAAATCAAATATTTTTACATACCAAATGAGGTAATAACTTCATTTACTTCTGTATGTATTCTACATGTTAATACAATTGCTCAACTTTTATTTGACTCGGTTTTACTTCAAACAAAGGGGGCCTAGACGTGTGTACTGGCTAACATATGGGTTGCATCCCAATGGTAAAGCACATCCCCCCATCAAGTAGGTTATGTAATCAAATCTCGACTTTATGGAGGGTTTATCCCTCACCTTTATGGCAGGTTTATCTGCATTCCTTTGTAGCAATATTACGATCAACATAAGATTCGAACCATGATCTATATCATGCTCTAAACACTAACTGGCGATGTACTTACCATAAGGTCCCTCCCAAAAAAAAAAAAATCCAAAGTCCATCTAACACTCAATCAAAAGCAAAGCGGAAACCTATTTCGTTCAAAAATGGTCCAAAGATAATTGAGAGCAAATTTATCGTTGTATTATGAGTTAACAATGCACTTAGTGTTGGAAGATTAGTCCCACCTCGGTAAAGTAGAGGGCGGAAACGATCCTTATATGTATGATGGAACCTCATCTCAATACCTGGGTTTTGAGATTGAGGATATCTCACATGGTATCAGAGCCTAACCGTACACTCACCTGTCGAGTGTGGTCCCCACACATCTGTCATCCACGTGACAAGGATCACAAAAGATTGGCCTGCACGTGAGGGGGAGTGTTGGAAGACCAGTCCCACCTCGGTAAAGTAGAGGGCGGAAACGATCCTCATATGCATGATGGGACCTCATCTCAATACTTGGGTTTTGAGATTGAGGATATCTCACACTTATTGGTGTGGCATTGATGCTGATTTTTGGAAATGGTTCAATTAGGATTTGAGTGCTATGGATCTAGTACCTGATTCGGCAGCAGAAGGACTAGATTGGTCTTTGTAAAAACCAAAACAAATTGCAAATCAAGATCACACGCACGTAGATAAATAGCCTAAAAATAAGAGACGAGCAATTTAGGTGGTTCACCCTATCGAGGAAGTCCACCGGTTAGTCCTATATCTGTAAAGGAGGCACCTATTGCCCGCTTTATATACCCTCTGTGGGCCTCCCCTTACAATCCGGGTTTTAGGATTTCATAAACACCTCTAGCCTCCCCAGTCAAGACTTACATTCCTTCGGCCCAGCCCAACCTAGCTAAGTCTCACAGCCTCCGGACAGCTCACGAGTGGAAAAAAAAAACAGGTTGTACGATCGTCTTGAGTGACGAGCACACCGTTCTCAGTTTAGATCTCCAGTTCTCTTAAAAAAAAAACCTTCTCCAGTCGGTCGCCCGATCGGTGGGCCCATCGTGCATCACACCCGCATGTAGTCGGATGGAGTCCGATTCATTTTCGGGCCGCTTGCCTTCGTGCGATTGTGATGCGCACGAGCCCACCTACAGGGGCCGATCAACTCGAGAAGATCTGAATCGGCCCTTTCTCTGCCGAGTCACGAAATGTCGCGCCTGTGAATAAAAAAACAGATAAATTACACTTTGCCCCCCTTAAGTTTAGCTCAAAAACACTTAAGCCCCATGCGCGGATCTACTAGTGGGCTCGGTCGGGTTGTAACCCGGCCAAGATTTTATAAACACCACTAGCCTGCCTAGTCAAGACTTACATCCCTTCGGCCCAGCCCAGCTAAGTCTCACAGTCCTCCGGCCAGCTCGCGAGTGGAAAAAAAAAAAAAAACAGGTTGTGCGAGCGTCTTGAGCGACGAGCACACCATTCTCAGTTTGGATCTCCAGTTCTCTTAAAAAAAACCCTTCTCCAGTCGGTCGCCTGGTCGGTGGGCCCGTCGTGAATCACAATTTTTTTTTTTTGAGAACCCCTCCTAAGGGAGGGAGGGTTTGGCGGACCCCAACCAGAAATCATTAAAAGCTAAGATAACAGGTTGTTACAAAAACTGGTAGCCTCCGCCCCTAGTTTATCTCTCCATGGCACAATCCAAGCGCGGAAAAAGGAGATCACTGAAAGCCGCAACTTATCCTGCCCTGCCGACTTACCATTGAAAATTCTGCTGTTCCGCTCAAGCCAGATAACCCACAAGATTGCCATGACCAAGACGTCCCATGGCTTCCGGATCTCCACCGGAATTCTCCTCCTCCTCCAAGAAGTCCATAGCCCTCTAAGGGTCCTGGGATGCGAAGAAAGCCCTGCCTTGCTCTCGAAGTGATCCCATAGGACTCTTGCAAAAGGGCACCCGAGCAGAAGATGTGAGGACGACTCCTCCTCCGAGGCGCAGAAAGTGCACAAAGCATCTGTTGCCTGGGGGTGATGGCGCCTCATCAGGTTGGACTTCGTCAGAATCTTATTCCTCGAAGCCAACAAGGAGAAATTTTGGACCTTCGAGGGAGCCTTCGACTTCCATATAGCCTTAGACGGCCCATGCCGCTGCACCCGAGGCAGTAGATGATCGTAGAAGGATCTAACTGAGAATACTCCTGAGGAAGTACCACTCCATCGAACCTCATCCCTGACTGGCCGGAACGAAGCCGCCTGAAGAATCAAAAGCAGGTCCTGCAGCTCACGCTGACCATCCTGATCCAAAGGGGCAGCGAACCTCAAACGCCACCCGATAGACCCTCGCCTCCTGCTAGCTTGGGAGCGGACTGAAGCTCCCTTGTTCCGGGCCACAGCAAAAAGTGCTGGGAAAAGTTGCTCCAGAGGTCTGTCCCCCAGCCAAGTATCCCTCCAGAATCTGATATCTCTCCCATCTCCTAGCACAAGCGTAGTAGCCTCCCTGTAGAGATCCTTGATCCTGAGAATGCCCCGCCAAAAATGGGATATCCGGCCTGACAGTCGCCCCCGCACTTGCAGAGGAGAGAATCTCCTAAAATACTTAGCCAAAATGACGTCCCGCCAGGAACCACGTGATCCCTGCTGCAGTCTCCACCACCATTTTCCCAACATGGAGATATTGAATCTGCGCAGGTCAAGGACTCCCAGTCGTGAATCACAATTGCATGCAGTCGGATGGAGTTTGATTCACTTTCGGGCTGCCTGCCATCGTGCGGTTGTGATGCGCACAGGCCCACCTACAGGGGCCGACCGACTCGAGAAGATATGAATTGGCCCTTTCTCTGCTGAGTCACGAAGTGACGCGCCTATGAATAAAAAAAAGGGATAAACTACACTTTGCCCCCCTTAAGTTTAGCTCAAAAACACTTAACCCCCCTATAGTTAAAATCCTTCATTTTGGCCCCTTCAATTCAGTTTTGATAAATAAAAACTACAAGGGGAAACTAAGTAGTTGACAAAAGGGGTATTGTGCTAACATTCAAACTTTAGGGAGCAATTTGGAACAAAATAAACTACATAGGGGTTAAGAGTTTTTGAGCTAAATTTCAGTGGGAAAAGTGTAATTTACCCAAAAAAAAAATTCTTCGAGTCATCTAGATCTCGAGCGACGAGCACAACCCTTTTCTCTGCCGAGTGTCAATCTTCTCTTGGTTTCTGCCGATCTTTGCGAAGACTACGATCTTCTCTGGACAGGATGGCGTCGCGATTTTGGTCAGATTAGAAAAGGGATTAAAAGCTCGAACTCTTTGAAGCAATCCGGAAAGAAGGCTATGAGCAGGGTGAGTTCCGCAACTTCAATAATATTTATATTTGTATTACACGTTTATTTATTATGTTGTCATCTTTTTCTTGTTTATATATCTTTTCCTATATTAATAAAATTTATTGTATCAGCAATGGTCTCTTAAAAAATTTTGCTTAGTATTTTACTATATAGAGTAAAAGTTTCATTGTAAAAAAAATTAGTTTAGTTTCAGTCCAATCCAAAATAAATTCCTGGCTACGCCCCTGGATGTGAGGGTACCCAACATGGTATCAAAGCTTGGTTCACCGTCTCCCTTCGGTGCGGCCCCTTCCGATTGTGCCTCGCTCCGCATGCTCCACTTGAGGAGGGGGTTGCTGAGGAAGTCCACCGGTTTGTCCCACATCAATAAAGGGGCACCTATCACCCGTTTTATAGCCGCTCTCTGCGGACCTCTCCTTACGACCTGGGTTTTAGGATGTGAGGGCATCCAACACACCCAAAATCGATTTGCGTCTACCGGTGGAACAAGAGAAATCAACAAATAGAATAAGGCAACAAGGGATTAACTGATGGAAGATATATAACAAGAGAATCTCTCTCTCTCTCTCTCTCTCTCTCTCTCTCTCTCTCTCTCTCTCTCTCTCTCTTCTTTACCCTTTGCATGTAATCCGATGAACCTTTACAAAAGGAAGAGCGTTTGTGCACTCTCCTGCTAACAATTCGGGTCGTCGACGGTGGTTGCAATTGGGTCCGTGCCGTTCAGTGATTTTCACCATCGGCGAGGGTATGATTGAAAGGGGCATTGAAGGAGGCACTCTAGAAGCCGTAAGAAAATCTACACAAAATGCATGCCCTCTACATGATAAAAAACCATTAGTATTGAGATTGATCAATATAGAGACTATAGCGGAAGCGATGAATCGAATTTTACCTCCAGCCATATGTGTCGGGAGATGGCGATCTGGATTTGCTTGATGAAGTTGTTGACGTGAGATCCCTCGCACAGGATCCGATGCGTTCTTCTTCTAACGAGAGACGAGCCGTACGTGATTGATATCAAAGATCTTGGATAAAGGTCTTCAACCTCGATCCTTCATGGCACCCAAGCCCGCGAGGAAACCCCTTAGAGACCAACAAGATGAGGGAGGAGGCATTAGACCTTTGGCACTATATGGAGTTGGGTATAATATACCTCAAGACTCCAAGGGGTGTTAAATGGGTGGCGGCCCATTTCGTCGAAATAGGCCGCCAGTCATACCCGGTATCCTCTCTCTCTCTCTCTCTCTCTCTCTCTCTCTATATATATATATATATATATATATATATATATATATATATATATATATATATATATATATATATATATATATATATATATATATATATATATATAGGGGCATGCTATGCTGCGGCATGCGGTGCGTGCGGCACTGCACTGCAGCCGTCTGATGCACGCGTTGCGTGCATCACATGCACGTAGCAGTGCATCAGACGGCTGCGGTACAGTGCCGCACTTACCGCATGCCGCATTATAGCATTTCTCTCTCTCTCTCTCTCTCTCTCTCTCTCTCTATATATATATATATATATATATATATATATATATATATATATATATATATATATATATATATATATATATATATATATATATATATATATATATATATATATATATATATATATATATATATATATATATATATAGGGAATAGGGATAATGGTCCTCCCGTCCAGCCTTGAAGCTGGTCCTCCCTCTCTCGGCTAATGAAAGGCTGCCACGTCGCCGAAACTTAACCCAGGTTGAACCCACTAGTGGGATGCCATAAAAGAAAGTGGGATGATTAGGAGCGGTCCACGGTCCGCAGCCGTCCGATACACCATTCCGTGCATCCTCCCCTCTAAAAAGGTGTCATGTGGCTCCTTTCAACAAGAGTTGGACCTTGGTCAACTTGGGTTCACCTTTCCTAACAATGATCAAGGGAAAAAAAATAAAAAAATCACAAACCAAGAAGCATTTTTAGCAACCCAATAAAAATGTATGTTTGCGGATTGTAGATTACCATTGATTGTTTTACAACTTGTTCAAATTGTTTTGTTTTTCTTCTTTAATTTTTTTCAATAATCTTATTCCTGTTAGAGTCGATTGACCAAAATTTATAAAAAATAGGTTGAGTGGTGCCACATGTCACATTTTTAGAGGAGAGGACCGGCGTGCACGACGGAGGGCTCTCTCTCTCTCTCTCCTATTTTTTTCTCCTCCGCATGTGATTCGATGAACCTGAGTGTGGCCTCTCCCCTTTCTTTCACGAAACATAAGTCCCACCAAAGGTCAATGTTGACAGCTATCTTTTTTATCCATCAAACCCAATAATCTATGTTTTTTTTTTTTGGTAAAAGGAAGACTAGATTATAACCAAAACAACAAAAATACAACCAAAGCCCATATACCCAAACGGTCAACCTGGATCCAAGATAATTCGAGGCAGGGGTGGCAATGGGTCGGGTTCGTCAGGTTGAGACATATGTATAAGGGCAAAACACCCAACTCGAACCCGACACGTTTAATAAACGGGTCAAAAACTTAAACCCAAACCCGACCAGCCTAATAAACGGATTGACCCGACCCGACCCGACCCGTTTAACCCGTTTACTAAACGGGTCGTGTCGGGTCGGGTTGGCTCGGGTTGGGTCAACAAAACCCATGTAAACCTGTCGGGTTGGGTCAAGACAAGTCGGATTGGGCCGGGTTTGATTGGGTTGGGTCGGGTTGGGTCGAGTTGGTTCGAGTTGGCTCGGGTCGGGTTGACACGACCCATTTGTTAAACGGGTCAAGTCGGGTCAATCGGGTTATAAGTACAAACCCGAACCCGACCCATTAAATAAACGGGTCAATCGGGTCGACCCGTTTATAGCCCGAATCTGTTTAGGCCAAACCCAAACCCGCTAACTTCGGGCCGGGTTCGAGTCAGGTTGGCGGGTCGGGTCAAGAATTGCCACCCCTAATTCGAGGATAGTAAACCAACATCACGCCCTGCAAGGCAATAGCCCTAACTAGATGAGGGATGTCAGATTGGAAAATCCCTAGTCCCTCCTGCCGGTGACAGTGTCTGGCCAAAACATCAGTAACACACCGTTAGCCTCCCTGAAAACTTGAGACCACCGAGCACTCGAAAGTTTCAACAAGAGATGACGACACTCCCTAATCACCACATCCGAGGCTAACAAACCAAAAAGTCGGTGAATGATCAGTAGCGAATCTCCTTCGATCCAAACTGGGTGAAGAAGAAAATGAGTAAGGAATGTTCGTAGTCCCCAATGTAGAGCCAACTCTTCTACAAGAGGGACCGAGGAATAAAAGGAAGAGAAACACCCAGCTAGCAGCACACGTCTCATCTTATCACACACAAGAAATCCACCACCTGTAGCCCGCACACCCTAAGCAACTGAACCATCAAAATTTAACTTTAATTCACCTGGATCGGGTGGCCACCTCCGCAACGTCCTACAACTGACACCTATCGAGGTCTATACATAAGCAATGAAGACAATTTTCTCAGTTCCATAGTTAGCCCACAAATTCGTCTAGCAATGATCGCCGGAGGTTCAATGACACCCCCTCAAACGTAGCACGATTTCTTGCCTTCCACACTTCCCATACCCCAGTGATGTGAGCACCTAAATCAGCTCGTCTGGCCGACGTAACAAACGGCGACATCAGACAGCCGAATAGGAGCCAAGTGACTTCTAGGACATTCAACGATCGGTTACATCCCAATGTGATTAAGGAAAACCCGACTTGGTAACCTCAAGTGAAACAATTTTCATCCAAAAAACTAGGCCCGCTACGAAGGTTGCAGGTTCCACAACGCCCTCCAAGGCAAAACAACATCAGGTGTTGAACCTCCAACATCCACACCCTGAACCACTCTTGGATTATCCTTCTCCCTAAGAAATCTGCTGCAGACGTCATTCGGGACTTTAGGCCGATCTCTCTGTCGAACTGCCTCTACAAGATTGTCACGAAGGTACTAGCCAATAGGCTAGCGGAGAACATCTCCTTGCTGGTCTCTCCCTCTCAGACCGCATTCATCAAGGGGAGATTGATCCTTGACAGTGTGGCGGCGGCTCACGAGACAATCTTTCACCTGCGGGAATCTGGAGAAGAAGGAGTTTTGTTGAAGATTGACTTCGAGAGAGCCTTCGATCATATCAGATAGGATTTTTTGCTTGACCTACTAAAGGCCAAGGGCTTCTCTAGTAACTGGTTGGGCTGGATAAGAGAGATTTTGGTATCCTCGAAGCTTTCTTGTCTTATCAATGGGAAGCAGGGCAAGGACTTCAAAGTTTACAAGGGCTTGAAGCAGGGCTATCCCCTATCCCCGTATCTTTTTATTCTGGTGGTCGATGCTTTCGATGCCGCGATTTGTAAGGCGAATACTGAAGGTCTGCTGAAGGGAGTGGGCGGGCACGGTTGGACCACCTCGAATTTGCACTATGCGGACGACTCCCTCCTATTCACCATGGCTTGTCCTTTCCAGATGGTCTCGCTCAAGATACTCCTTTATGGGCTGGAGTTGACTTCAGGTATGAAGATTAACTTCCAGAAGAGCAACCTTTATTACATTGGCTCGGGGGATGCAGGTAGCGGTTTAGCCAGGCTTTTGAACTGTAAAGAGGCTACCTTACCAATGAAATACTTGGGGTTGCCGATCAGTGATAAGGCCCTGAGAAGGGAGGATTGGGAGCAGCTGATTCTGAAGATCGAGAGAAGATTGGAGGGTTAGAAGGGTAGATTTCTGTCATCAGATGGGAGACTAGTGCTGGTGAACTCGGTTCTCTCTTCGATTCCTTCATACTACCTTTCCTTCTACTTTTTGCCGTCTTGGGTGATAGACAGGATCGACAGAATTCGGCGCTCTTTCCTTTGGCATGGTGTGGGAGCCAATGCGGGAGGCTACAATTTGATGAGATGGGATCAGGTTTGTCTTCCGAAGAAGCTGGGAGGGCTGGGAGTTCTAGACCTTCGCAGATTTAATATTTCGATGTTGGGGAAATGGTGGTGGAGGCTTCAGCAGGGATCGGGTGGCTCCTGGCGAGATGTTATTCTGGCAAGGTACTTCAGGAGGTTCTCTCCCTTGCAAGCGAGGGGTAGAGTTTCTGGCCGGATTTCCCATTTTTGGAGGGGCATACTGAGGGTCAAGGACTTCTACAGGGAGGTGACTACACTTGCTTTAGGTGATGGGAGGAACATCAGATTTTGGAGAGACATTTGGCTTGGGACCAGGCCTTTGGAGTAGCTTTTCCCATCGCTTTTCTCCTTGGCCCGGAATAAGGGAGCTTCAGTCCGATCCCAGGCTTGTCGAAGGCATGGCTCTATCGGTTGGAGCATAAAGCTTGGGGCTCCGCTTGATCAGGAAAGTCGGCAGGAGTTGCAGGATCTTTACTTGATCCTGCAGGCGGCCTCTTTCAAGACGACGCGGGATGAAGTCCGGTGGAACGACACATCTTCAGGGGTCTTCTTCGTTAGATCGTTCTACGAGCATCTGCTTCCTCGGCTTCAGCGTCACAGGCCATCGAAGGCTATTTGGAGGACTAAGGCGCCATCGAAGGTTTAGATCTTCTCCCTATTGGCCTCGAGGAACAAGATTCTGACGAAGGCAAATTTGGTGCGGCGGAAGCACCCCCTAGCGTCTGACGCTTTATGTACCTTCTGCGTCTCAGAGGAGGAGACATCATCGCACTTGCTTCTCGGGTGTCCTTTTGCTAGACAGCTGTGGGACCACTTCGAAGGTAAGGCAAGGATTTCCTCGCACCCCAGGTCGCTCCGGGGCCTTTGGAGCTCTTGGAGAAGGAGAAGAATCCCGGTGGGGATCTGGAAGCCGTGGGATATGTTGGTTATGGCGATCGTGTGGGTCATCTGGCTTGAGCGGAATAATCGGATTTTCAATGATAAATCCGCAGGGCAGGAGAAGCTGCGGCAGTCGGTGTATTCCCTCTTCAAGACATGGATTGGCCCTTGGCAAGATAGACTAGGGGAGGAGACACTTCGTTTTTGTAACGGTATTCTGACTTAGTTTTAATGGTTTCTGGTTGGGGTCCGCCAAACCCTCCCTCCATAGAGGAGGGGTTCTCAAAAAAAAAAAAAACATCCACACCCCATCCACCAGATTGCACATTGTCAGCAATAATTTGATAGCACATCTTGGTGGACATGAGGAGGGAAGATAGTACTAAGAAGCGCCACATCCAGTCAAAACTAGCGCCCAATAAAAACCAAATAGACGAAATTCTCACACAGAGATCCATATTAATCGCAATAGGTAACCGGGCAAACGGCACAGGAGAAGCCCATGGCTCCATCCATGAATCGAAATCTGCCCTGCCCCATACAATCTGAATATCATTAGTCTGTAACCACTGAACCCCCTCTGAGATGGACCGCCAAATCCAAGACCGGATCCTATGTGTAGGCCATGACCAAAGAGATAACTGGCCATATTTAGCATGACAGAAGATACTCCATGGAGAAGGAGCCGCCGATAACAACTCAGCTGCTCTCCTCATCATGAACGAACACTGGACCATCTAAAATTGTCGAATGCCCAAATCACCACGACAAGTCTTCTGGCAAACCGTTTCCCACGAGAGTAAATGAATACCTCCAGTGGAAGGGGAATTTGCCCAAAGGAAATGGCGGAACTCCCTTTCCAATAAAGATAAAACACTGGCAGGCATCCAACGGTGTGCTAAAATATATAATGGCATAAATGATAAAACATATTTCAATAAAACTACCCGGCCAGGAAATGAAAGGTACCTAGCCTTCCACCTGGCCAATCGATGCAAAACTATAGAAGATAGAGCCACTAGATCAGCAACCAGAATACGCTTCCCCGAGATGAGAATTCCCAGATAAGGGAAGGTACCATGAATAGTTGTAATGGCCAATGAGTTTTGAAGTGCAACTCGTTGAGAATAAGGAACCAATTTTCTGAACAGCAAGGAAGACTTAGATGGGTTGACTGATTCCCCAGAACAGGCACACTACCATAATAAAATATGAATTAAGCATTGAACCGTAAGCTTGTGTAAAAAACAAATTGTCATCAACGTAATGGAGCATAGTAATCGACTCTGCATGAACTGTAGGTCTCACTCCGACCAGTTGTCCTTGCCTTTGCACAAGTGTAATGTTTCTATTCAACACCTCAGCCCCTAATGGGGATAAGGGGCGATGCCCCAAATCAACGAGTTGGCGTACCATTTAAAAGTATAGAAAATGAAGGGTTAATAATACATGCATAAACCCATCGAGCCCAACCATGAGCGAATCCAAAGGAGCGAAGGACTCGAAGCAAAAAACTCCATTCTATTCGATCGTAGGCCTCCACATCAACTATCAGTGCCATAACATCTATATATCAATACTAAATGGAAGCCTATCTCCCGTGTGGTGACACAGGCCGTGTGTGAACCCGGCTCTCTTTTAAATCCATTTAAAAACCTACCATAAAGATGATAAATTTTCATGGAATGGCATTTAATGGTCATTTGATGTTAATCTCTTTCTCTCTAACAAGTGAATCACATTCACTTCGATTTCACACTTCTTTGAACAGTTGCGATGTCGTCTTTGCCAAATGATATGCATCAAGCACATTCGGGTATTGCCCGGGTTTTTTACAACTATAATACTAAAATGGAGCCCTCTCTTCCGTGTTGTGACACATGGACATCTTTCAAATAGCAAGAATTATTTTTCCCGTATGTGAATGCAACCCTCTCTCATAAATCCTATTGAAACCCTATTATAAAGATGATAAATATCCATTAAATGACACTTAATAGTTATTAGAAAAACCATTAGTATTATACCTCTCTCTCTAACAAGTGAATCACACCCCAACAAGTGAATCACACTCACTCTAGATTGCACATTTGTTTGGACGACTGTGATGTCGTTTGCACCAAGTGGCATGCATCAAATTCATCCGGGCATTGCCCGGGTTTCTTACTAGTGCCCATTTAAATTCTGGTACTCCATAGAATATAAAATCTCCTGAGCTAACAAAATATTCCCAGATATGTACCGACCCTTCACAAAAGCATTCTGAATCGGGGATATTAGCTTCGAAATCACTCTTTGCATCTGATTGACAAGAATTTTAGCCACTAATTTGTACAAAACAGAGCACAAACTAATGGGTCGAAAGTACTGACATTTGGTCGTCGGTTGACACTTGGAATAAAAACAATGAAGGCGTCCATCCAACCTCTTGGCATAGAGCACGAACTAAAAAATTCATGAATGGCCCGACATACAACTGGCTGAACAGTAGTCAATTGTGCACATAGAAATCAATGGTTATCTCGTTCGGCCCCGGTGCTTTATTCTTGGCCATCTCGAAAAACGTACAACAGATTTCACTATTCAACACCGGTGTCGTAAGGAAAAGGTTATCCTCCGCAGAGATAAGAATAGGAATTGGTGAAAAAAGATCTTCATGGCATGAAGGAGAAGAAGAGGACCACTTAGATTCAAAGTATTGAGTAAGAATTTGTTCAACCTGGCCCTCTGTCGGGAGGACAAAACCTCCCCCCTCCTCAGTGCACAAAGACATAATGTGATTCATCCATCGTCTAGAAATAGTGGTTTGTTGAAAGAAATTTGTATTTCGATCTCCTGCCACCAACCATTGGATACAAGACTTCTGCCTCCACTTAGCTTCCACCATGGAAAGATAAGCAAACAAACGCGGCAACACCGCACCCTCGACAGAGGAAGAGATCCAAGTGATTCTCGATGTTGCAGATTATCAATCTGCTGAGAGAGAAATCGAACTCAAAGTTCCAAACAACCCACAACCTCTCTGTTCCACAGAAGGATCCCGTTTCGTGTACGAACGACATTCCGATAGAGAGTACTAACATGATAACCTGCCAACTCAGTTTGCCAAAGAGATTCAAGAAGAGAAGTCCACCCTGGATGTTCCATCTAAAAATGTTCAAAATGAAAAGGACAATGTCTGAGATCAATAGTCGGGTCAATATGAACAAAGAGAGGACAATGATCTGAAGCCACCCGAGACAAGTGAGTGCATTGGGCATCTGAGAATAGGTCCATCCAATAATAGTTTGCAAGCACACGATCAAGTCTTTAGAGAATTTGACCCTCCCCCGCCTGATTATTACTCCAAGTAAAAAGTGATCCAGAAAACCCAAGATCAAAAAGTCCATTGTCCACAATAAATTGCCGAAAATTATCAACAATATCATTCACATTGAAGGCCCGTCCACCTCGGGAGAGATAATAGTGTTGTAATCCCTGACCAAAAGCAAAGGATTTTGAAAGGAGCACAAGGCAGTTAGAATTTGCTACAAAGTTTGGCGAACCTGATAATCAACAGATGCATAAATAATTGCCAAAATCCAACGGTGACCATGCATATATGAGATAACAGCCACCGCTACTTGGGCACAAGGAGCCTGAACCGAAATGTCTCCAATCGAATCCAACCAGAGTATGAGAATACCACCAGCGCGCCCCACCGCCTCAACACAAAAAAAAAAAACACTAGTCCCTCCCAATGTTGGACGCCACCCATTTTGCGCCATTTAACGAAAGATGAGTTTCCAAAAGACAGATGATAGAAGGCCGAGCGGATCGCAAAATTTGACGAAGATGATTCAAACAAGCACGCTTCTTCATCCTCCTACAGTTCCAAGAAACTATCTTCATAGTAAAAAGACTCAAAACAACCAAAACCACAAAGCACAAAAGCATGCACCAAAACCCTAAAAAAATCAACCGTCAAAACCTCAGACCCCCTCCTTCACTTTCTTCCTCCGTTTTCTGGTACCATCCCCGGGGAGGACCCTATCAGAGATGCCCCCCTGGGTCTTGCCGGAGGAACCACCCACTAAATGGTTTATTGTCCGACAATCGAAAGAAGATGATGGCACATCAGCCAAATAATCTGAAACCAATTGAGCTAATGCTTGGTGACCAGAAGAACCCACTGCCCCACCTACAGTACGACCAACCAGAATATCTATCATGTCTACCGGCGACCGTGGAGGAGAATGCTGATGGTGCTTACGCCGACTACCCTTTAGTAACCCACTGCCACGACGACCTGATACTATGCCCCCAATCTCCATAGTAGACGATTCTATATCAGGTTTGACAAAAATAAAAGGGGGTGGAGCTGCTGAAGATCCACCACCCCCACGAGTTCCTACACCCCCGAAACTCACACCCTTCGCACTACCATAAACCCAAGGACGGCTAAACTCCTCAGTGGACGTATTTACTCCCCTAGAGTTCGTATTCCCTATATGTGACCCCGGAACCGATCAAAAACCGTGAGACCTTTATGTGTACCACCCGTGACACCACCCTCCATATGTTGTGTTCTCCCTGGCCGACCAGCCGACAAACCCAACTCCCCATATGCCATACCTTGTTGGCCCATACCTCCGCCATGTTGTCTTCAACCTTGCACTACCATCCATCCACAATCAGCATCAGCCGGCTGAAGTTGAACCGGCACCGCACCAGGACAATCATCACCAGCTGATTTATCAGAATACTCAACCCGCGCATCATTAGGACCAGCCTTCGCAGACGAAGAAGAAGATAAAAAAGAGCAAGAAGAGGAAATATGACCTATGTGAGCACAAAAACTAAAAAAAATCGGAAAACTTTCATACTAGAATGCTTGCCAAAACGAAAACAACTTGCCATTCGGTCGTATTCTATCAATCCATAACCCTTGTTTAAGAGGTTTAGATGTGTCAACCTCAACACAAACCCGAGCGAATTTTTCATGAGAGATATTTCCTGCGAATAAATCCACATCAACAGATCGTCCCGTAGCAGAGACAAAGGCAAGCAACAAATCCTTATTTCAGAATTCAAAAGGCAAATCCACCATTCGAAGCCAAATAATGGCCTTGATGGGGGCTCTCGGGGCAGGCCGAAACCCCGGCTTCCAAAGTTCTAATGCCAAAGTTTGGCCATAAAGAACCCAAGGACCTCCCGTAGAAACACGGAGCAGATCATCACCATTGACAATCCGAAACAAGAAAAACCCATAGTTAAGGAAAATTTCCTCCACCGAGTTGCCCAACTGCCAAATCTTTGGAAGTAACCGTGTAACCACATTAGGATGAAAACCCTTACCGAGGAATTTCTCAACCAGGGGATTTTGTTAAGGTGCACAAGCTTGTTCCACAATATCAGACGAAAGAAAAATCCGATCCCCCGTTACCTAAAGCAAGGATGCTAGCTAATATTCATTGGAAACCTTCTGTCTCCTCGACCCTTCGAATAACACTGACCAGTTTGTGGATCTGGTAGCGAACCTCCCCCAAAAGCCCCCATCGGAACATCTTATAGCCGAGGCTCCTCCCCCCACCCATTTCGCGCAGAATAGGTCCCTTCCATTGGACAATAATCCAATGGAAGAGATGACGGCTAGGGTTTGGAGAGGAATACAATACTCTCTATTGAGGGACTCAAGCCCAATATATATGTACATGTATGACCATACAACCTGACCCGACTGTACATGTAACCCGACCCATCTATATACATTAACACTCCCCCTCAAACTCACGGTGGATCATGAACCGAGAGTTTGCCGATAAAGTGCCGGAAGCGAGCAGTCGTAAGGGGCTTCGTTAGAAAATCAGCAGTCTGCTCCGATGATGAAATGAATGGCAAAGAGATGGTGTGGTCGAGAAACTCCTGGCGAACATAATGACAATCAACCTCAATATGTTTGGTTCACTCATGAAAGACCGGGTTGCTACCAATTTGAATAGCACTCTGGTTGTCACAAAAGAGAGGCATGGGCCCGGATAGCACAACTCTCAAGTCGAGCAGAAGGCGGCGAAGCCAGACAACCTCTGCGGTGGTGGAAGCCATAGCCCTGTATTCGGCTTCGGTGCTGGAGCGAGCAACAGACTCTTATTTCTTGCTGCGCCACGAAATAAGCGAATCACCCAGAAACACACAGTATCCTGTAGTAGAGCGGCGAGTGGCTGCATCTCCTGCCCAATCCGCATCGGAGTAGGCACGCAGCACCAACAAGGAGGTGGAGGGAAATAGTAGTGAATGGGTGATGGTGCCCCGGAGGTAACGGATAATCCAAAGGACAGCTGCATAGTGAACTGAACGTGGAGCCTGAACAAACTGACTGACAATGCAAACAGCATGGGCAATGTCTGGCCGGGTCATAATGAGGTAGACGAGCATCCCAACCAGCCTCTGGTAGCGGGAGACATCCTGGAGCGGCTCACCATCTGTAGCTAGAAGCTTCAAATTGAGCTCCATGGGAGTATCAGTAGTGCGAGAGTCAGTAAGAGCAGCATCAACAAAGATGTCGGAGATGTACTTTTGCTGGGAGACCAACAGACCACGAGCAGACCGGGCAATCTCAAGGCCCAAAAAGTAGCGAAGAGAGCCCAGATCTTTCATCTCAAACTGACTCTGGAGGTGCCGCTGAAGGGATGCTATGGTGGCACTGTCATCCCCAGTGATGATCATATCATCCACATAGAGAAGCAGAACTGCAATACCCTAACTGGAGGAGCGAGTGAACAGGGCATAGTCGGAGTGACGCTCAACAAACCCAGCGGGCAGGACTGCGCTGTGGAATCGCTCAAACTAGGCACGAGGGGCCTGCTTGAGCCCATAGATGGCTTGGCACAAACGACACACGTGCCCTGGAGGAATTGAAACGCCCGGAGGAGGAGCCATGTAGACTTCCTCGGAGAGATCACCATGGAGGAACGCATTGGTGACATCCATCTGATGGAGAGGCCACCCACGAGCAGCTGCCACAGCTAAGAGGGTGCGCACAGTAGTCATCCGAGCAACTGGAGCAAACATCTCCTCGTAATCAATCCCATACTCCTGGGAGAAGCCACGAGCAACGAGGCTAGCCTTGTGCCGCTCAATGGATCCGTCTGGTCGAGTCTTGACCTTGAATATCCACTTGCAGCTAACAGGCACCACACCTGAGGGACAAGACACCAAATCCCATATCTGGGTCCGTTGAAAAGCCTCAAACTCAACTGACATGGCCTGCCGCCACTCTGGATGTAAAGCTGCCTCACGGTACGATTGGGGCTCCCGATGGGTGTGTATAGCAGTAAGAAAAGCCTGAAAAGATGGTGAATAGGAGGTACTGGCAGAGTAGCCAGAGGAGTCAGGAGAGTCAGAGGGAAAGGCAGAGGAGCCAAACCTGTCAAGAGAGTAGTCATATCTGTCAGGAGGGTGATGTTCGCATGCTGGGTAGCGCCGAACAGGAGCAGGATCCATGACCGGGGAGGAGGGGGCAGCAGCATCAGGCGAGGGAGTACCAGTGTGAACAGACTCTGGAGAAGGAGCTGCAGACCGACGAACATAGACACGAGTAACAGGTGGTGGTGGAGGTATCGAGGAAGACGGAGGAGGTGGTGGCGGTGGTGATGGTGGTAGTGGAGGTGGCGGGAAAGATGGAGAAGGAGTAGGCATGGATGGGACAATAGAAAACGGAGGTAGAACGGGGATGTGGAGATGTGACGCAGGAGGCAAGGAAAGATCCCGAGACTCAGGTGAGAAGTACGGGACATCCTCAACAAAGGAAACATGACGGAAGACACGGATCCGGCGAGCCAAGGGATCGTAGCACCGATACCCCTTGTGCTCCCGACTGAGCCCCAAGTGAACACATCTAACAGACCTCGCAGAGAGTTTTGTGCGCTCATGGGGAGGAAGAAGAATGAAGCACGTGCAGCCAAATGTGCGAAGAAGAGAGTAGTCAGGTGGGCTGGAGTGGAGGCGCTCATATGGGGTGGCACCAGACAGAGCAGACGACGGAGTGATATTGATGAGGTGGACAGCCGTCATGACAGCTTCAGCCCAGTAGGAGTGAAAAACAGACGTAGAGATAAGCAAGGCTCGTGCAGTCTCAAGGACATGACGATGCTTGCGTTCGGCAACGCCGTTCTACTCATGGGTGTGGGGACATGACTGCTGGTGAAGAGTGCCGTGAGACTGAAGAATCTCACGCATCTCAGAGGAGAGATACTCCTTGGCACAATCAGACCGAAAGGTCTTGATGCGCCGACCAAACTGAGTGTGTATCATAGTGGTGAATCTCCTAAAGATGTGAGGTACTTCAGATCGATGACGCATAAGATAAACCCAGGTGCACCTAAAATAGTCATCGATAAAGCACACATAATACATATAACCCGAAATAGATGCAACTGGAGCAGGACCCCAAATGTCCGAATGGACTAAATCAAATAAAGCATCAGACTGGGAAACACTAGCAGAGAATGGAAGAGCTAGATGCTTTGCCAGTCTACAACCCGTACAGACAGAGAGGGGGGAGAAAGACGCTCGACCCAAAGCGCCCGAACGGAATACGCTTTTGAGTCGATCACTCGATATATGACCTAACCTTCTGTGCCACAGGTCGGCATCAGAGGTGACAGACATGACAGACGGAACAGGAACTGAAGACACATGTAGATGGTCCAGCTGGTAAAGTCCTCCTGCTCTACGGCCCAGCCCAATCCTCTAACCCGTCCGTGAATCCTGCACAATACAAACAGAAGGGGTGAACATGACAGTCAGGCCAGAGTCGCAAAGAGAACTGATAGAGATTAGATTAATGTTAAGACGGGGGGCATGATGGACATGGGGTAGGGTCAGGCGACCAGAAGGGTCAGAGGTGGTGGTGATGGATCCACATTACGGAATAGGGACGAGAATCCCATCCGCAGTGCAAACCTCCTGGTGGGTGGTAGTGGGAGAACAATCCGTGAGGATAGTGGAGTCGAAGGTGAGGTGACAGGAGGCACCCGAATCGAAGATCCATGGAGCAGTAGTACCAGAGGTGGCAGACAAGCCGTGAGCAGTCACAGAGCCGGTGGAGGTTAGGTGGCGAAGAAGGAGCTCCTCGAGGCGCTGAAGACGGTCCGGCTCAGGCTGAGAAGGTGCTGTGGTAGCAGTGGGGAGCATCGAAGGCTCTATAGTAGTCGTTGTACCACCAAAGTGGCGGAAGGAGGATGAACCACGTCCACGGCTCCGTCCACCTCGACCGTCGCATCGATCGTCGCGGGAAGTCGACACCCAGTGTGTGGCTATCTCATCCGGACCCCAACCGGGGTTGCGTGGAGGACGTGTAGGGCATTCGCGCTTTATGTGTCCAGGCTCCTTGCAGTAGTGACCGAAGACAGCCTCATCGGAGAACCCGACCGCCAGGACAAGCGCCCTGAGTCTGAAGGCGGGTCTCCTCATCGACCAAGGCGAGTAGAGCATCCTCTAGCCGAGGGAGTGGCTCACGGTGCAGGAGCTGAGCAGCGATGAGAGCAAAGTCCGGCCGAAGTGCTGCCAGGAACTGGTGCAGGTGGCCCTCATCAAGGTAGCGCTGAAAATCCCGGGAGCGGGGGCAAGCACACCGCTCCGGGATCAGTGAGTCAAGCTTATGCCAATATGCACTCATCTGACTGAAGAAGTCCTGAATGGTGCGCTCCCCCTGACGTGCAGACTGCGAGTCACAGATAAGCTGATGCCGGCGTGCGCCGCCGTGCGGAAGAAACCGGTCCCGGAGATACTCACACATCGCGCGCGCTGTAGGAAGGCGGCTGATGGGAGCAAGGAGCGGACGAGCAACAGAGTCCAGGAGATAGGCCCGGATGGCCTGATCGTGACGTCGTCACGTGAGAGCAGCAGCCGTGGCTGCGGTGAGAGTAGTCAGGACAGTAGCAGTCGCAGTAGAGGACGCGACACTGCTGGTGACAGAAGAAGAGCCGGAGAGGATATCTGGAGGAGGATCATCGCCGGTGATGTGACCCCACAAATCACGACTGGAGAGCGCGGCCTCGACGGTGAGTGACCAATCAGGCCAGTCGCTGGCCGATGACAACTGAAAGGCGACCGCCTTCAGCGGTGGAGAGATCGCAATGACGGACGACACGGCAGGAGAAGCCATGGAGAAGGCTCAACAGAGGGGCCGGGTGGGCTGAGGGAAGGGGTGGGAGGGCCGGTCGGGTGGAGGAAGGGGGGTCGGAGGGTGGAGGAAGGGGGGGTTGGGGCTGTCGAGTAGAGGAAGGGGGGTTGGGAGGTGGAGGAGGGGGGGCCGGGGCTGTCGGACGGCGGAAGGGGGTCGGGGGGTGGAGGAGGGGGCCGAGGGGCTGTCGGGCGGCGGAAGGGGGGGATCGGGGGGCTGTCGGGCGGCGGAAGGGGGGTCGGGCGGGTGGACAGGTGGAGGAGGGGGGTCGGGCGGGTGGAAGAAGGGGGGGCTGTCTGGCGGGTGGAGGAGGGGGCCGGGGGGCTGTCGGGCGGCGGAAAGGGGGGCTGGGCGGGGTGGTCAGGTGGAGGAGGGGGGTCGGACGGGTGAGGAGAGGCCGGAGGAGAGGTGTTGCCGGAGGGAGAAGACCACCGTCGTCGTCGCCGCGCGTCGGAGAACCCTAGAGCTCTGATACCATGTTAGGAGATGACGGCTAGGGTTTGGAGAGGAATGCAATACTATCTATTGAGGGACTCAAGCCCAATATATATGTACATGTATGACCATACAATCCGACCCGACTGTACATGTAACCCGACCCATCTATATACATTAACAACCGTCATCTCTCAAAACCTTCCCACTCGGGGGCTTAGCAAACTCAACTTTGCACAAGAGATGAACTCGAGCATTGCTCGAATCCATTTTTTTGTCCTGCAATACTATCCATCTAGAGACTTTTCATAATGTTTGCCCTCTCTAACTATTAACTTACCAACTAATCTAAAAGCTTGAGACGTTAGAGGGGGGGGGGGGGGGGACAATTGATGTATATCAAAGGGCTTAACCCCCTCACCCCTCGCCCTCGAACATGTCTCCTGCACGAGAACAAACACCACAAAAATATATGAGTACAAACTGTTGGGGAATTGGCTCGCGACACCAATCCCATACGTCTGCAGAAGCCTTAAATCAAGATGATGCTCAAGGTTCAAGGATATGAGCCCTGCAAAGATTGCACAACCATGCAAAGAATACGATACACCAGTACAATAAAAAGAACACCACAGATTCACAGTAAATCAAGGTTTTAGATTATCACTAGCAAGAATTACACCATGCAGTGGTTACCGTTTGTCGGGCAATCATAATCTTGCTCCTCTCAAAGGTCAAACCTATGAAGTAGAAAACAACCCGCCCGAGACATACAGAGATGTACTGGAGGATCACCAAGAGATGAAATCGCCCGCCGAAGTACAAGTCGAGGAAGACGTGTCGAGGAACCCGGAGAAAATCCGCACACTGTATCAAATTCCTCTCTACTTTCCTTTCTCTCTCTCTCTCTCTCTTCTCTCTTCGCGGATAACCCTAGATCGGATTTTCCTTTCACTCCCCGTGAGCACTGCCACCATGCTCTCACGAGCATCCAAGAGCCTATGGGGAGCATCACGTCCCCCCTAGGGCTGGCAATGGGTCGTGTCGTGTCTATTTCGGGTTGTGTCCAAAACCCCTAGACCAGGACCCGACCCGTTTAACTAATCGTGTCTAGGCCCTAAACCCATACCCGACCAGCTAGCTTATAAACGGTTAGACCTGATAAGACCCATTTACCATACGGGTCGTATTTAGTTGACCCTAACCCGAACTAACCTGACCCGACCTGACGCCAATAAAACCCGCCGGAAACAAGACTACAATATTAGCCTACATACTACAATATTGGATTGTGGGTAGACACGACCCCACACGACACGACCTGTTAATTTTAAACGAGTCTTCTCAAGTATACCGTGTCTAAACGCTAAACCTGGACCCGACCCATTTATTAAATGGGTTAGTCGTGTTGACCCGTTTATGACCTGAACCCGTTTAACCCAAACCCGCTAATTTCGTGTTGGGTCTTGTCGGGTCCAAAATTGCCAGCCCTAGCCCCCCCCCCCCCCCCCGACCCCGATCCTTCAATCTTTCTTGCAACTTGATCTTCTTCCTAGACAATCTCAAACACCTATGGAGCTACAACCAATTGCTTCCAATACCCTAGAGCCCCCCTATAAGTGAGCAAACTCAAGCTCGTACGTAGGAGACCAAAATCGGTCCAAATTTGCGATCTGACCTATGCTACCACCCCCAAGTCGCCCGGGCGAAATCAGGTTTGCTCGAGCGAAATTCCTACATGCTCTGATACCATGTTAACTTACCAATCTATCTAAAAGCTTTAGATGTTAGAGAAGGGGCCGACAATGTATATCAAAGAGCTTAACACTAACCCCTCTACAAAAGTAACTCTTCGGTCGGGGTGCCTCCGGCGCTTGTCCGGCCGGCCTTCTAGGCAATCGTGTAGAGTTATCAACCATCACCCATGAAACCCGGCCATGGTATCTGTTAAGCTTTCGCTATCTGAAATCACAACTGTCATTAAGCACTCCTCAACTCTGTAAGGTTGGAGTTTTTCAGCCTGCACTCAGAACTTGGTCATCAATCCAGTTATCAACGGTTTTTCTTCTCTTTCCTTTTGAATAATCCAATGGAAGCCATGAAACTGAGGAGCTAAGGCATGAAACAATGGTTAGGTGTGCAGCCCCCGAGGGGGGGGGACATGCGATCGCAGCCGGCAGATCCTGTCCCTTCCGCATTCGACTCCTCGAGAATGTTCAGAACCCCTCCCCACGATCTCGAACTCTCCCTTCATTTCTTTATCCCCACCAACAAAATTCTCTTTCGGGTTCATATAGTACCCAGAAAAGAACATCCCCACGTTCTCTCAATTGCCAGATCATTCAATCTCCCACAGATACCCCTCCTCCTTCCCTCCGCTAATCATCGCTTAAGCTCCGGTTAGTCATTACTTATCTCCTCCCAATCATTCTCCTCGGACCTCGAGACCCCTCGATCATGTGAATCGCCTACTAAGCAAGATCTTGGATAAGTCAGCTATCTCATTTCCCCGCGAGGAATCCCGGTTTTCTTATTCCATGATTGCCTGAATTCGGACTCTCTCTGAGTTGTACCGTATCCCGTAGCCCCACCGTGGACTCAGCGATTTGTTATGCAGCTCGAATTAAGAAATTCGATAATGGCGGTGAGGGGAGTGAAGTCAATTCTCTTTGCTCAGCATTCTTCGGAGCAGCGCGTATAAGTACTGCCGCAACCTTCATACATTTCGCCGAGTCTTTATCTAACACTTTTCAGGCCACCGAGGGGTCTCAGACTGAAATGGAGCCTCTGGGGGCAGTTTCGGAGGCCAACTGGAACTCCTTCAATGCAACAATGCCGGTCGATGAGTCTGAAATAATGGCGCTATTGCTTGGCCCTTACCCCTTCACTTCTAGCGACCACGAACTCGGCCCGAGCGTTGGAATCCCAACGATGTTATGGCTCGACCCCGATTCGGATTCTTACCATTTTCCCGATAATTCCGATCCTAGTTCGAACTTTTGGTCTCAATTGTATAGTAGTACTAGTACTGATAGTTTTTTCCCTCCCACTTCTGAATACGAAACCTACTGTCGGAGCGATCTGAGTGCGATGCCGGCGATCAGCGCGAGCTGTGCACCGATGGATGTTTGGGTCGCAGAAGAGCAAATTACAAACCCCTCCGTTCAGATTCTTCCAACCCATCAGTTTGCTGACCCAGTTTTCTTGAATGAGGAGGTGAGCAGTGATGACCCAATTGCTTTTCCTGATCGGGAAGCACTGCCCGAAAGCAAAATTCATACGGGCGAGGAAGATGAGCCCTTCACACACGATGAAATCCCAACAGGAGGCCGGAAAAAGAAGGCTCGAGCCTCAGCGAAGGTCGGTATAGAACTACTCCACGTCCTCCGATCGTCTATCTCCTAACTATGTGTTACTCATTCCGATTAATATGATTCGAATGCAGGTCGAGAGGAGCGCGAAGATTGCAAGATCGAAGAAGACTCGGAGGGACCGCGATGAGTCTGAGAGCAATGCTGCTGTGAATGGGCAGAGCTCCAGCAGCTGCAGCTCGGAGGACGATTCAATTGCTCCCCACGAGGGGGGTGGCATGAGATCTAGCTCCAAAGGGTGTGCGGCTTTGGATCAGAAGGGGAGTAGAAGAGCAGGTCGGGGGTCAGCGACCGATCCACAGAGTCTCTACGCAAGGGTAAGTCCTTACTCAAACCATCCACAGCCTCAACCGAGAACTATCTTGCTACCCTCTTGCTTGATTTCCAAGTTCTGAGGATATTGCTACCTCATTGCTTTACACAGAAGAGGAGGGAGAAGATCAGTGAGAGACTGAGGATTTTACAGAACCTCGTCCCGAATGGAACCAAAGTAAGTGTTCAGATAGGACATCATCTCATTTTGGTTATAAATTCAGTCCCGCGTCGCTCGAAATCCTCGTCGATAGCTAAAACCTCTCATGGGTATCATCTGCCAGGTGGACATCAGCACAATGCTGGAAGAAGCAGTTCAGTATGTGAAGTTCCTGGAGGTTCAAATTAAGGTGAGACACATCATCACAAAAACTCTTCAATATTGTATCAGAAGAGCTTGTGATTGAAGAACAAAGTCCATCTACTACGGCATTCATTGTCCTAATTATGATCCTTTGTGCAGCTTCTGAGCTCAGATGAACTGTGGATGTATGCTCCGATCGCGTACAATGGCATGGGCATCGGGATCGACCTAATGGTCTCTCCACCGCGGCAATGAGAACTGAATTGTGTCCGACTCGACGATCGATCACTGCGAGCACTCGGAGGGAGTGGTTTTGGAGCTGTGATGTTGAAAAGTGTTCCTTGTTTCCTAGTTCATTGGATATATCTTGTAATGTGGCCCTAATAACCAATTCTTAGGAATTTTAAAGTCTCATGATCTAATTGATCTGATCCTAGCTAGGCTTTCCTAAACCCATTTGTTATCTGTCTCACCTAAGCAACTGATGGAAGGACCAACCTATGCACCAAGCCCTGGGTATGTAAGTTGTACATGGGGTGATTGGAATTTGAAATTAAGGGTTGTTTGTGAGAATTACAATGCCACCATAGTGAGAATTTCAATTCCACCATAATAAGTACCAGGTATGTGGTCTCAATGGAATACTGTATGGTTGTAGATTGCAAACCAAAGAAGTAGATTGTTAGCAGGATAGTGGCATTATTGGTCCCCTTTCTCTATTTATTGCTAGAAAAACCTGTGTCTGTCGGCACTGCCCTCGCCTCCGGCTAACCTCTAGCTGACCACTAACTGGTGAGGTTTTAAAAACCCCTAAAATAAAAATGGTTTTTTTTTTTCAAAACAGCATTTGTTTTAAAAACAATTATTTTAATAGCCCCAAGTCAAAAATAATTTCAAAAGTAGTCATTTTTTGCGTCAGTAATTTGTTGAAACCCCATGTCAAGTAAAGTCGGTTTTTCACTTCCCGATTTTGAAACCGGTACTTTGTTTGTTTACCGATTTCAAATCAAATTAATAAAGTTTCAACACGTGGGGACCACATGTGACCATTACATATCACAAAAAAGTTTAAAAACCATATATCACTTAACGATTTTACTGGACATGAAAAATTCTCTTGAAACTATTTTTGACTTATGGCTATTAAAATAATATTTTTTAAAATAAATGATGTTTTGAAAAAAAAAAACCCAAATAAGAAAGAACCAATGGGTACATACTGCATTAAAAACTAAGAGGTACATGCAACATTAAGAACCAATGGGAGGAAAGAGAACAAATCATAGCCCGTCTTTATCCCTTCTTCAAGTCAATCCTAGCCGCTCTATATCTCAAATCCATGCTTCATTATATAGATTTCTTTTGAAAATTTAGCGTCCAAAAAATTTAAATCTCTTAGTGCATTACGCAAATGCCTATTAACACACAAATATTTGTGCTGGTTAGCTATGTTGTTTATTGGAAATAAATTTAATTGAAAACTTCATAAAAACTTTTAAAATTAGGTGTCATCACTTGCTAGGATTAGAAGTAATCATGAAAAACCAAATAATATTATAAAGAAAACATATAGAACAATTAATTATATAGCCAAATGTAAAACTACACAAATATGTGTTCTCATCAATCTCAATAAAAACAGGAATTATTGGCATCCTATTTTTCGTGCATCATGTCGGGGTCTCTTCTAATCGCTTGAGTTATATCAAATTGAACTAGGTATTGCTTTTCCTAAAGCAAATAGGGTTCGAGCTTGGGCCAGTCAAGGGGAGAGTAATCAACTTCAAAGATCAACTAAGAAGTTCTTCGAGCTCGGGATCACGTTCTACGCCCAAAGATGGATGAGGGATTTGATTCGCTCCACTACTCCCTCAGATGGAATGTTCTTTGAGTTGAAAAACATGTTCTTCCTCTTCAGCCAGATGCACCAACAAATAGCTACTGCCATTATGTCCTAGCCTTTCCTAATGGCCGGTTTGTTCTTGCGCTTTTGCCAAGTTCCGCAGAGTGATTGTACGGAGCTAGGGTGGGAGTGCATGTGAATCATAGTCAGGAAGGTCTCCCAGATGACCCTGGAGTAGTCACAGCGGATTATCGAATGATCTGAGGTCTCCTCCGTCAGACCACATCGAGGGCAGCTTGCATCCGTGATCCCTGGGTGGTGCCTAGCCTCTTTGTGAGGTTGACTCTGGTCCGGATCTTATCCGTAGAGGCTAATCTCATGAAGATCTTGGTCTTAGGTGGGCATTTAATGTGCCAATTGTGTTCACCATTGGGGCAGATGGTGCCCTCAAAGCTAATGGAGTTTTAGAAGCTTTTAATCGTGAAGGCACCTGAGGGGGTCCATCGATCACTCTGCGTTGTCAGGTCCTTCTGTGAGTGCAATTGGCTGCAGAAGAGTGAGTAAGTAGCCCAGATCTCAAAGTAGCTTCGTCTGGAAGGGGGTCATCCAAATGTGGCCGCCAAATCGTACAAGTGCCTCTAACGAGTGCCTGTGAGCGCACAATCGCCTTTTTGTTGGGAGCCAAGTCATATAGCTCGTAGAAAAGAGTTCGAAGAGAAGTATGTCACCCAACCAAATATCCTTCCAAAAGCGGATTCTGACTCCATTCCCTACAATTAGTCTGTTCCCGACCTAAACAGCGTAGGGATCTGAGTTACCCCTTTCAAAATGGGGAGACTATCCTCGAGGTACAAGAGCGCACATATATATATATATATATATATATATATATATATATATATATATATATATATATATATATATATATACAGGGGGCTGCTATAATGCAGCATGCGGTGCGTGCGGCATCGCACCGCAGCCGTGTGATGCACTGCTGTGTGCATCGCATGCACGCAGCGCGTGCATCACACGGCTGCGGTGCGATGCCGCACGCACCGCATGCCGCATTCTAGCACTTCCCTATATATATATATATATATATATATATATATATATATATATATATAGAGAGAGAGAGAGAGAGAGAGAGAGAGAGAGAGAGAGGACAATTGATCAGTTATTAATTGGTTTGATTTTACATTGAAATACAAGATTGGAAAATTTAAGGAAAATGCTTCTCAGCCCTCGGAGGCAGCAACATTGGCGGCGTCTGGCCGGTTTAGCACAAGTCAGGCGATATACACAGGTGAAAGAAACCTATTTTACGAGCATCTCTCAAGGGACTCCCTATTCTTTCCCTATTATATGGAAACAGCTAAAGATGCTTGAATGGATGCCGTCAGGCATATGATCGACAACTGTGCCCTCATGACCGACACAGAATGATCGTTTTACTGCTCAGCTGGCAATCACCTGCGGTAGGGCCGGGCAAGGATAGGAGACTTGCTCGCTACATTTGGCAGGCGCGGTAGCGACCTGCTACTTTACCGATGGCAGTAGGGAGGCTGTCGGAGCTCAAATTTCATCACCGAAGGGAGCCGAGTAGGGAGCTCCTGGAGATGCTCTAAGATCTTGAATTTCGTTTATCCTGACAATACATGCATATAAGTAATCCAGCAGTAGTAATTTATCCTACAACATACTTCCATGAACAGACAAACCTTGCATTGAATGATAAGGAATGAAAGGATCATGCTCAGTGGAACTGCAACTACCAGTGTAATCACATCCACATACCTTAGGCTAGGTTACACAACTACAGACATCTATGGGAAACATTGCAAGCATAATGCTATACAAGTTAGCAGTATTGGTAACAATAGGAATACAAATCCTTTCAAGCCCTCCCTCCATCTCCGCGCGCGGGGAAAACAATTTCTCCTCGATCGTTATGAATCCCTTTCGGTGTTTTCTCCATGGGGCACTGTTCCAACCTAGCCTTTTATTTCGGCCGCCAAATCCCGCCTGTCCTTCGTAATGGGGGACAAGAAAGAGCAAAGACTATGGTGACTATACTGGACGGAAACCAAGTGTAACGGCAGCTTTATCACGCATGGCTTTCTTCGCGGGCATGACTTGGGATCTCTCCTTGACTCTCCAGCGGCATGTACTGGGCCATGATAGCTCTGATCTCCGAGTCCATGTATGACTGAAACGTCAAAAAAGAATTAGGGCAGAAGATCTAATGGCCGCAACCAAGATGCGGCTCAACCTAAAATTGTTAAAAACAATGGTCAACGATGGATTCCAAGAAGCATTGGAATCGATCCATGGTTTGAGGGTTCGTCCGAATCCGAACCGGTTCGGATTTTGGCTGATCCAAACCCCCGAACCCACATTATTCCCCGAAATCAGGTTTGATTCGGATTTATACAACCATCTGTAAGGATCAGATCATTTAATTGTGGTTAAACCTTGAAGAATACCTTCTTTTCTTAATCAAAACAATGAAAGAAACTTTCTATATGAGTTAGGGTTGATGATGAGTAGAGTGCAAACAAACTAACATCATTTGAGATTGAATTCGAGTTGAATTTGAATTGGAGGAGGATTTTGCCAATTCTGCTGAGGTTAATACAGGCAAATATCCTCATTCAAATATTTTTGGGTGCCAAATATGTGACAACCAAGGTACAAAATCTCGAGATATTTCGCGAAATATCACGAAATATTTCGGTTTTCTGAAACCTCGGCACGAAATTCCTATTGTGATATCGAACGAAATAGGAATCACGATAATATCGCGATATTTCGCGCGATATATTTGTTGGCACGAAATATCGCGATATTTCGTGAAAATTTCGAGACATTTTGGGATTTTGACACCGAAATGTTGGGACTGACTGGTTATAAAAGGGGACCGGGGGTTTCGTTCTCAGCAGCTTATTTACATATAATAACATTTAAGTAAATGTCGTCTTACTTAATTTTTATTTTCTCCATTTACTTTAAGTTATCATATGTAAATAAGCAAATACCCCCCCATTTGATTTCAATAAAAATATCAAAAAAATCAAAAAGCAAGTGAATCAAAAAGTAGGTTTTCAGTTTTAGTAGAAAAAAACAGGTTTTTCGGTTTTTCATAAAATTTGTATGTTGAGAAAAGTGGTTAAATCAACTCATTTTTAGCTCAAAAAATTCCACAAGATGTAGAACTACAAGTACATCTAGAAAACCATGGTCCGTCAAAGAAAATTTTGAATATATAAAAACTTTTCTTTATAAAAACTTATTTTTTCAGACTTAGTAAAAAAACAGCGTTTTGCATTTCAGTATAATTTTTGCATGATTTCAAACTTGCACAACTTTTTTGTTTTAAGTCCATTTTCAAAATCGTTTGAAGCATTAATTTAACAATCAACTAATCTTTATTTTGGAAATATTTTTCTCCACAAAAAAGATTAAAAACCATTTTAAAAACATAGATCAAAGCAGGACCAAACAAGACTGCACAAGACTCACAGACTCAAATGCAGAATACATGCTTTGTGATGCTCTACACTCGTAGATAGGGTATAAATATTATCTGAGTGTTCTAAAACGTGTATCTATACTTAGTTTATGACTATCCAGAGTTTCATTCAAAAATTTCATTAAAAAATCAATATTTCCACCATTTCCATCAAATCACAATATTTCCACACTGTCAAAATATTTCCACGAAATATTTCCATTTTCCAGGAGGTCAAAATATTGACCGAAATGGAAATTTCGAACCTTGGTGACAACTATTGTTAAGTATCAGTGTATTACCCAAAGACTACCAATATATCAACCAGGATTTGAAAATAAAAGGCAATGGACTTACCCTTAATCGATATTTGTACACAATGTAAGCTCCAGCAGCAGCAACAGCCAATAATATCAAGATCACCCAAACACCAGCCCATGTTTCCTTCACCGCACTTGCTGTCTTACCTGCAAATGAAATCATCCGAACAAATATTAAACAAAAACATTTTCTTAGAAAATAAATTTGATCACCATAATAGGAATCTCACTTATGCAAGTATCATGTTCCTTGATGTAGAGAAGATCTCCACTGCAGGTGCAATCATAGCCCCCCCACGTATCTTTGCAGCTGCATTCAGGACACTGACAAGCTGTCTTCTCCTTGCATTCATCAACATCTGCCGGAGTTAAACAATAAACCATTACCGAGCGCATAAAGTTGTCACATAATCTCCAATGTGTGTCGGCACATTTCACTTTGGTGATCTGAAGGGTAAGAGATACTACATTGAGCAAGTGGCAACCGACTTTCACTTGCGTTGGCCTCATTTTTCATGGAACTAGTACTAATCCCGTGCAGTGCACAGACGGCTGTGATGCCCCTTGATCAGATTGCACATCCGGCACCAAATCCTACTCCCTATCGTGTTGAGAGAGGAAGGGGTTTAATCATTTAGAGAGAGAGAGAGAGAGAGAGAGGCTGCCATGTGGCACTAAAAGTCTCATCTGTATAAGTATTCACAGATGTATTTTAATCAGAAATCAGAGTTAGAAATGAATTCCTGTACACAACCCAATCCACATAGATAGAGGTCGGGCAAGCAGTGCTACCTTCACAACTCTTGAGACCATCACCTCTGAATCCAGCGGGGCATTGGCATTTGCTGCTTCCAGTTTCCTATAGATGCCAAAATATGCAGATAAACATAAATCACTTAGACAGGAAACAAGAGAACAATTTCCGCAGCCCTAGTGGTCCACAAGAATATTTTGCAACCCATACATGGAATTAAACCCACCTGACACGCGGAAAAGTTGAGTCCATCGTGAGTGCCCTGCCAGCAACCTCCGTTATTTATCCTACACCTTCCAGGCCCTAATGCTGCAGGCAGAACAGATATTTATTTGAAATCTGGTGTTTTGTCCTATGATGTTCACGAAGGAAGTTAAGGAACCAAAGGAGACAGAAAAGCAGTCAGTTAAAATGGCAAGGCTAAGTTTTTATCAATGAGGAAGTTGCAGTAATAGAAGAGAATCAACGTTAGAAGTGCACAACCCTACCAGTTTTCCCCTCTGACCGTATTTATGTCCAAGTAGCATACTGATATTTAAATATTTTCAATGAAGTAATTGGAACTTAAGAAGGGATAAAATGTGCTCGAATTTGTAGGTTGCCATGGCCCATTAACAGCCCTACGTCCATCTATACTGAGGATCCAGGAACCCATTGCATACCATTCTCACATCAACACCCATGAGGCCATGATCCCATATCTTCGTTTAATAAACTCAAACACTGAAGAGCTTGAGTTATTCCTATTTGCTAAAGTAACTCACCTTTGTTCATTATTGTCTATTGCGTGATGAAGGTTATTAATACAAGTGATAAGAGGTTGATTGTTTCAAAAGAAAACAAAACATTTAACTGGAATGTTGATTTAATCAGACAGCATCAGCAGTGAGATCAATATGAGTTTATACAAGGAGTTAGTTTCAGCCAAGCTGTTGCCTACACTTGTAATGAATTTGGTTGCAACCTACAGTAAGGAGAACTGATTCTGAGCAGATGTTTGGTCAAAACCACGTAAAATCTGGAAGAGATCTCAAAAAACTGATTATGTGGCACTTGAATCCACAAATATATGGCCTAACCAAAGAGAGAATTTTAGTCCAAATTAGGAGGACGAGTGAAGAAAAATGTAGTATAACTGAAAATTGAAAATGCATCTACCTTCGACCCATTAAGTAGATTCATAACAGCCTCAAGCTTATCTAAAATAGCCTTGCTCGTTGCCAATCTACTCATACATAACAGTACATGCGATTTTGAAGAAGCTGGCACACATCGGGGGGTCGCATATGCACCAGAACTGATGCTCGGTCGCATAGAGAGTTGTGCTCGCAGAAAAGAGATGAAGAAAGGAGGTTGTTTTGAGAGAGGAAAAAGGAAAGAGAGAATGCACAGGAAAAGGGATATCACACCTATAATTTAGGAGCCGCTCCCCGGTTGCTCCTTAAGTTGCATATTACTAGAAAGAGTCCTATATAAGGAACTCTTAAAATAAAAGAATAGAAGATCGAGTACTTGCAGCTAGTGCTCCTTCGGACTGTTATGACTCATGTATAGAATCCTTTTGTAGCTTGAGTCCATCTATGATTGAACTCTTAAATAGGTAATAGAGGAGAGAGTGTCGCACAGTTTGGAATCCTTATCCCGCCCGTACTAATAAAAAGAAAGGAAATGAAGGACGTTCAAGAAATGTTATCAGATGTGGCATTTGTGCTTTCCAAACCACATCTGATTACAAATGCCCATACACAGTCGCATATATGATTTTAATTATTTTTATTTGAAAATTGCAATAAAAATACAAAATATAAAACCAAAACCCAAAGCCTCACAAACATTATTAGGAGCCATCAGTAAAAAGAAAACAAATGAACTCGCATTATTTTGATAAATGGTCATAAAGAATTTGTAACATGATTCTCTACGATAGATACAAGTACAAGTGAAAATTGAAGTAGGCACCAATAAGTTATACTGCAATCTTGGTTCACTTGTATGGCAATATGGGGGTGGCAAATGGCAATGAATAAGGACAATGAAGGGAAAGATGCAGATTTGTCATGAAAGATGGAAAGAATGAGTAAAGATAATCCAAACCGACGTGAGGTTGCCAAAGAGATTTCAATGAATTCTTTGCAGAGCAAGCTAACACCGTAGGGCACCAGATCCTTCAGTTCGCTTGCCGAGGGCCGTGATCGAGGGTGGAAGTTGACGAAGAAGATGATGGGGACATGAGTCTGTACCAACAGATCTCAAAGAGGCATAAAATTTCAGCTCCGCATTCTCTTTGTTGTTCCACCTTTTTATGAGACTAGGGCTCTCCAAACAATGGTGGTGATTAAAACCCTAAAGAGGTATGAAAGGATGAGATAGAGGGAGAAAAAAAGGAAAGAAAAGAGACAGGAGAGGAGCTGACTCACGGGAAAGAAAAGTCAGAGGTCGTGCATGTGAACCGAGGTACCTAAGGATGATATACGACATTATGGAGAGAGGGCGTATGGGGCTTTTCCCTTCCTGTGGGCTCGCAAATATCTAAAAAAACCCATCAACTTCAGCCCAATGGCCTACCACATCATTGGTGGCTTAAGTCATGCCCATTTGGTCGTCGAATCGAGTCTAATCTCGACTGGCAGATATCCATGCAGCACTTATTAGCTATTTTATTAATTATTAACCAAATAAACACATATGTGTTAGAGAGGTGGAGATCAAGTTTGAGGATTCGCAACAAGCCTAAGAAGGCTAATGTGGAGCCCAATAGGACCAAAGGAGCAGAAGGGCATGATTATTAAAGCAGTCATGTGCAAGACTTGGGTCGTGCGCATGACGCCGACGAGATTTCAGATCCGGAGTTATTTGTCTTATTCTCTTTTGGGGGTTCCTATATAAAAGATCTATCAGACGTTTACCCTACCCTAATCTTTTTACCGAGTTGGAAGAGTCTTGGCAGCTATAGATAGGCTAGGGCTTACTTCCTAAATCGAGGAGGTTGAAGCTCTTGTTCGTCTATTGGGGGTTTCTTGTAGAAGCTTGGTTAAGATGAGATCCTTCCTTATATTGAGTGGTTTGCTCTTGTTGATTGAAGGTAGTGGAAACGGTGTGGTGGAGAGAGTAGTATGTTGCCTAATCACCAACAACTAGTATCAGAGCACCCAGGTTCCCTTTTTTGTGAGGACGCTATAGCAGAAGAAGACATCAAAGGATCGAGAAGTTCAATAGCTCAAATTTCGGGTTCTGGAAGATGCAGATAGAGGATTACCTTTACCAGAAGGATCTCTATCTCCCACTAAAGGGGATGACGAAGAAGCCAGAGAGTATGACCGAAGGTGACTGGGAGATCCTTGACCGGAAGACACTCGACACGATTCGACTCACTCTCATCGCAAGTTGCATTCAATATCAAGAATGAGTAGATGACGAAAGACTTGATGGCATCTCTGTCTATGGTCTACAAAAAACTATCAGTCTTGAACAAGGTCTTCCATGAAGAGATTATTCAATATGAAGGTGGCGGAAGGTGGGAGCGTTGCAGACCATCTGGCATCACTAAAAGGTAGCATTGGAGCAAATCTGTTGTTGGTGGTCGCTCACCATGGTACAAAAAATCACAGAAATGTTGAATATCAGTGAAGTATGTCCTCTGGCAGCTCAAGCAAGCAGGCACTGAGTCCCAACACCTTTAGAAAGTGATATGGCCGAAACTTATGTCGAACGTGTTTGCTATAAGCACCTAAAAGAAAGTGCTCCCAACTAAAGAAAACAGGAAGTCGGTCTCCCACCTGAGATCTGCTCAACACGACGAGCATCATTCTCTTTGATCTTAGCAATGCTTACACGAAGTTTCGCAAGTGCATCCCGATGTACAGCCTTACCATGCTCAATGAATTCACCTGCATTTTGTTGACCTACAAGCAGTAGAAAAGAACGGTCCAAGAAATGTGAAATATGATGGCCATACACAATTTCAAAGAGATATTTTTCAATGAGTGATGGATTGAACTATTATAGGTGAACTCATCTTGAGAAACGAATAGGTCCCATGGTTTAGGTCAGTCCCTGTTAGAGATCGCAACATATCTCCTAGACTTCAACTAACAACCTTGGTTTGGTCGTCCATCTGAAATTGATAAGTGCAACTTTACAATAGTCTTGTTTCCAGTTTTGGCCATAGATACGTGACATACGTCAAAAGTGGCTCAAAAACTGTGTATCCCTATCGGATGTCAATGATCTTGGAACTCCATGCAACCTGAGAATTTCTCTAAGGAAAAGCTCTGCTAGTGACTGATGTTTTTCTACATGAAATGAAATGTGCCATGTTAGATAATCTATCAAGAACAACGAACAAAAAATCAACTCAGCGTATAGTTTTTGGTAATCACATTATGAAGTCCATTTACATGTCCCATGGCCGATTTGGAATTGGTAAAGGGGTATAGAGATCATTGTTTAGTTTTTTTTCTTTAAAAGATTGGCATTGACGACAAGTTTGATGAATCTCACAATATTTTTACAAATATGAAGTATGAAATAATGTTTCTCAACCAATTCAATTATTTTATCTGACCCCATGACCAACCAAACTTCTCTTATGTAATTATCCAGTTGTCACATAATGTTTGGCCAGGCATATCACATGGATTATACCCATTGTGTGTTTATTGAATAAGAATAACACATCGAGAACATTCAGGAATACAAAATCAGGCCTCACGAAATAAGAACCCATCTTGGATCACATATGAGTGAGGCAGTGGGATCATTTCACGTCTCTTAACACGTTTCCTAAATTGGTCCAAACAATGAATCAATGTGGTACTGGTAAATTTCCTTCAAAGTGTCAAAAGAGATTACAATGACTGCTAGAGTCACCGGTAGGGATGCTCGTCCACTCATAGCATCGCTACTCGATTCAATATACCCACTTTGTATTTCGAATTACAGCTGTACTCCAAGAGAAAATTGGACCACTTAGCATGTCGATGATGTCGTTGGTTCAGATCATAGTGACAAAGTTCGGGTTCGGCAATAAATCGACGAGGGAAAAACTCGGAAAAGTTCACCGAAAATCGGAAAGTTCGGGAAAAAAACAGGTAAAAGTCGGAAAAAAAAACGGGTTCGGGTTTTAATCGGCGAGGGTGAAATATGAAAAAAATCGAAAAGTTTGGGGCCTTCAAAATTCCAGTTTTTAGCCTTTTTAGCCTACATTTAAACACCTAAGACATTTCTACATGACGTGGCATCCGATCACAGCTCACAGAAATTGACACCAATAGCTGTGATCCGGACACACATGTGTCTTGGATTGTGTCACATAAATCGGTAAAAAAACGCGTTTTTTAAACATTTTTTTTCAAAAAAACGGAAAAACATCGGCGATTTTTGTAACTTATAAAAATCGGGAAAAAATCGGCAACAAGTCGGCAGCCCATAAAATCGTGTTTAAAACGCGTTTTTTTGAAAAAATCGGCGAACTTTGTTACTATGGTTCAGATTACGTTGAGATTTCAACTAGTGCAGTGCCTCTTGGTCAGAATAAAGGACAAATTCCCTCTCAATCAAGCAGTGCCACTCGTGTTTGAGCGCTTGAACAACCGTGTAGAATTCAATGTCATATGTTGAATAATTTACAAGAGCAACATTTAGTTTCTCACTAAAAAGGCAATAGGACGCTGCTCATATGCTTACATGGGAAGCATTTGAGTCAATCTCAAAGACTTTATTAAAATCAGGTAGAAATAAAAAGAGAGCCGTCATCATCTTCTCCTTGATGCGGTTAACACTTTCCTCTGTTTCGATAACCCACACAAAAGCACCTTTTTTTAAGCAATCTGTTAGGGGTTCTATCACGGTACTAATAAAGCTCCGATAGAATGACGCAAGTCTGTGGAATCTTCTCACTTCATTGATGCTTGTCGGTACGTCCCATGACTTGATAGCTTCAGCCTCACACACAATGTATCCTAAGAAGGTGAGACTATCAGTTAGGAATGTACACTTCTTGAAATGCACATATAATCGTTCCATTTGTAACGTGGTCCGCCGTAGATGCAAGTGTTCAAGGTGATCTTCAAGATTCGTGCTATAAATAAGATGTCAAAATAAATGACAATGAACGTGCCAGCGTACAACCTTTAGCAATTGCTTCATAAACCTCATGAATGTCATGGGTGGATTGGATAAGCTAAAAGGCATCACCAGCCGCTCATACAAACCTTCCAGAGTTTTGAATGTAGAATTCCATTCAACATCAAATCATATGCGGATTTGAGTATACCGACTATGAAGGTCTATCATCTTAGAGAAAATCTTTACGCCATGTAACATACCGAGCATGTCGTCAAGTTAGGGAATTATGAACTGATACTTGATGCGTATTTTATTTATGGCACGACAGTCAATGCGCATCCTCCATGGCCCATATTTCTTGTGTGTAAGGAGTACAAGCACCGCACAGAGACTCATGTTTTCCGGGATAAGTCCTTAAGTACGTCTATGACTTGACTATGTAGTTTCTCCGACTCTTTCAAACTGATACGGTAGAGTTAATAAACACTTATCGCCCGATAAAGTAGGATCCTTGAAATTCAGATACTAGTAATTTTCACAGAAATGTTAATAGTTATATTTATCAAATGAATATTTATTTATTTAAAACCTTGACCAATGATTCGTTCTCTTAATACCGACACTGTCCACACATGTTCAATAAAAAAACAGTAAAGTAACAATAAAAATAACAACTACGACTAGCATAAAGGATCATGTTTTTATTATCATGGAAGTGTGCTAAAGTAAACTTACTAACAAAGTAAACGTTAGATTTGTTGCATTGCAATATCAGATATGTATTCAAACTTGAAATGGTCTTTAATATTCAACATTTGAGATGCTGATGTAAGTCCCTTTTTCCCTAAATAAGTTTGCAGGAAGGTCATATGGTTCTGTAACCAGTTCATAAGAAAGAAAATGGTGTATCAACAAAGGAAGTGATTGACAACCAATCACATCAAGAGCAAATTCCCTCATAGGAGGTAGTAAACATCCCTTCACAAGCTCCAAAACAAACCATCACATTAGTAGGTTCAAAGAAGGAGAAGTGACTGAAGGTATACCTCAACACATGAGAAAAGACATTGTTTATAACAAATTCTTCCCGATATATTAAAAAAGACTTGTGTTAGATGAACTTGCAGACATTATATATTATTATATTTCACTTGGTAGAGTGTTGGTATAATCCACCTCATGTAGCTTTTCCCTCAAACATCGAAAAAGGTTTTAAAGAATGGCTTAGTTTCAATAGAGTGGGAGAAAAGAGGATCACCTTCACAAGTGTTGTAACCATCTCCCTTAAATTGCACACCATTAAACAGGGGGCACTCGCAAACTCTGCCACGGAACGTATCCTGAAGATAAGGCAGCCATTAAAATACATAAAAAACCATCAGAGGGGTGCTAAGCTAATAACTCGTTCTGTAGATACCTTGCAGGCAGTAATGCCGGAAGCTTTATCCTGCCAGCACCCCCCATTGTCATGCAGACATTCATTTGTTTGTATATCTGTATTAAAGGCATACCTTAATCAAAAATGTATGCTTCAAATACATACTTTAATCATGAGAGACCAATAAATCTAACAACCACTTGTCAATGACTGAATCTCACCATCACTCAAACAAGCAGTTGGTTCAGTAGTCTCCTCAAAACCAGCACAGATAGCTTTCAACACGGCTCTTTTCTCCAATTTTCCTGCAATTAAAAATGTTAATACCCGGCATGGCCTGGCTATTAGATATACTAGTAAGAAACCAAAGCAATGCCTGGATGAACTTGATGCACGCCACTTGGCCCAGACGATATTACAGCCGTCCGAAGGAATGTGCAATCTGTAGTGAGTGTGATTGAATTGTCGGGGTGTGATTCACTTGTTAGAGAGAGAGAGAGAGAGAGTACTGATGATTTTCCTAATTAATATCAAATGATCATTAAATGCCATTGAATGGATATTTATCATCTTTATATTAGGGTTTTAATAAAATTTATGTGACAGAGCCGTGTTCACACACGGGAAAAGGATTCTGGCTCTTCAAAAGAGGTCCACGTGTCACAACACGGAAGAGAGGGCTCCATTTTAATATTATACTATTAGATATATATAATTTAAAGACTAACCTCGGTATTGTCGATTATTAACAATGAGAGTAGGCAATATGGTAACATCTCCTCTGGATCCTGTTCCAACCTAATAAAAACACTTTGCATCATTATAAGGCTAGATTAAACTGAACCTACAATAGAATTTCAGAAAACTATAGGGTACAAATACCAGAGTGCCTACCAAAATTCACAATAACAGAAATGAGAAAACAACCTAATTAATACACCAAAAGAATAATGACCTGGGCGTCTTGCTCTTGTTTCAAAACAAGATTATCAGAATCTTCATTTGGATCTCCCATACACTTCTCGATCTTCTTGATATCAAGTCCTGCTCAAATGCATGCATGATACATTAGTTCCAGCAAACGATATACTCTTAGACGTGGGCAAACATGCCATGACTCGAACAATATTCGTACGCAAGCATTAAACCCATATGAATTAAGAGAGGGTATACATGACTGGAAGTGTGAAGAATAGAATGGTTGGAGCATTATTATTTTGTATCTCATAAAGAATACTGAAAACTATATCAAATGGAACCAAGAGATTTATCCAAGTGTTACAAAGAAATAATTGTCGAGAATCAAATATATTATAACCTAAGTGTCCCTTTGTTTATAAGAGAACAAAAATATTCATAGATTCTACTCACAAAATAGAAGCTACTGAAATTGAACCCACCTAGAGACTTGATAACAGCATCCGCACACTCTTTGTTGTATTTTTTCTCCTTCATAGGGCACCTTAAGTGAAAATCGGTAACATAATCCCACCAAACCCAGGGTTTTTTACTTTCATTTGCAAGTCTAAACACACAGAGTTGTCTCAAGTTTTCAACCACCACATCTTTTCCTTCATAACCTGTACTGAAATCCTGCTCGGGATCCGGTGCGCAATATCTGCCATGATTAATGCATTGAGACTTGCACTGCTTACTAACAATGAAAGCTTGAGGGCAGTACCATGTTATATAATGGGGTGTAAATTGACTAAAGCCACCTTGCTCAAGTATTTGTGCTGCACCCTTAAAATCTTTTATGAAGTTCATCAACATGTCACATTTAGTCCCACACTCATCATTGCTGTTTGACCATAACTCGTACTCCACACGATCATCTGGATGTGGAACAGCTTCTCTCCAGTCAAGGTTTACATTGACCATTTCACCACTGCGAACCACCTTTTTTAGTTGTTCACCAAATTTTTTGTCAATGAGAGCAGAGGGAATCGTTATGTTCTGAATATATTGTGCAGCTTCATCATCCTCTCGAGGTAAATCCATGGTTATCAGTGGCTCATCACGGTCATCTACAACAAGTACTGCTGAAGCACCAGCATTCTGTGCATTCCAAACCTTCTTAGCAAAAACGCAATCTGTAGAAAAATATATTGGTTAAAACAATTAGAATGCATGTTCAATTAAAAAGGTTTAGTCCTATGAAAAAAATGTGATGGTTGGTTTAACAAAAACCTCTAAGAAACTAATAGAGTTCACAGATTCATACCGGCAGCAATGTTTCTCTGATAAATGTGTATAGTAGAATTAGATACCACAGTCGCATTCTATAAGAGGAAAAGCCACCAAGTACAGACGTTCTTTCAATACAATTTCATAGCATATTCAATTTGAACGCATAAGTAACAACATTTCTCAATGTTAAGTCCGACACAACATACAGCTCTCTGCAAATTTTGAGTCTCCCAAAATATGAAATACCATAAGATAAAACCATCGTTTGCTATAGTATGAGCATAGGATTCACAAAAGCATCAGAATGTAGAAAAATCAAATTAAGACCAAACAACTACATGCAGCATTCTACTTCAACAAAAAAACGATTTCCATTAAGAAAATAAAAAAAATAAAAATTACATACAAAATTGAGACATTTCATTCACGAAATAGGAAAGACTAAATAGGAAGCCCCTTCTAAAGAATTTCTCTGAAATCTAAAGCATGGTATAAGTATTTGTATGCAACGTGGTATCCATGATCCAATGGCTCGTCTGAACCCCAACCGGTTCGACAGAACAGGTTCAAATTTATTGAAGTCCCCCACCCTGCACGCCCTGAACCCAAAGCAGTCTAGATTTTAGAAAGATCCGAACCAAAACACTTCCCAAAACCCTTTCAGAACCCAGTTGTACCAAATCAGGGATGGAATGCTGAATAGGTTGAAATGGAACCAATTTGGCCAAATCAAGCCTGAATAGGCCCAATCAAACCCAAATCAATTGAACGGGGCCTAAATTAGCTAAATTAGATGTGCTTTTTTAACTTTTTATGGATATTAATACTTTTTCTAAAACGGTCGAACCACCCTAACTGATTAATTTTTCGCTAGATCCGTATGCCAAGTCTCAAACATTGTTGTGGACCTTGTGGTCTAAGTTTATATGTACCAGTTTCTGTTGTTGTCTAGAAATCATGGCACCCTTCCCACTTAGTCCCAATGTCGTGTCCACACATGTGGCCACCGACACCCGTGTCCACACGTGTGAACGCATGAAACTAGGGTTTCGGTGCATTATTTGGAACAATGGTGCAGTCGTATAAAAGTATTAAATGTGTCAAAGTAATGTTACCCATCATTTTAGGGTACCCTGAACTTATGGGGGCGCGTCGCATGTGACTTCGTAGTAAACAGTAAACACATTATATGTGCTACATTATTTACTATAATTTATTTTTTCTCTATATAGGCCAATAAGCAACATTAATATGGTGTGTTACTGACATGAATTTATTTCATTCTGAGTATAGGACCACCAGCAACATTCCATGCGCTACGTGATAGCAACATTCCATGCGCTACGTGATAGACCTATTATTTCCATCACATTCATTGTTAGTCAAGATTTTTTCTTTTAGAGTTTATTCCAAATCTATTAAATACGCCATTCGATCGACAAACACGAGATCTCTTCCTTCCTTTTATCACATGCATGGTTGATCATATTTATGATTGGTATTATTTGTACTTAATTATAATGTCTCTCTCTTTCTATATATATATATATATATATATATATATATATATATATATATATATATATATATATATATATATATATATATATATATATATATATAGAGAGAGAGAGAGAGAGAGAGGCATGTTACGTTGCGTTGTGTGCTGTGCGAGCCGAAAATGAACTGCCTGCTGTGCCCGTCCGATTGGAATGGATCGAACGGCACAGCTAAATCCCTCGCCAAATACTGTCCCGGCTTAAGTAGATCCAACGGATGCCTGTTGTGCCCGTCCGATCGGATGAATCGAGCGACCCAAATTTTTTTTGCTGTTACTATAGCGGCTACAGTAACAACGAAAATTGTTTTGGACAGTTTGATTCATATCAATCCAACGGATTATAATCGTCCCAAACCAACTGAAGCGAATCCGTTGGATCAATGGAATCAAACGGCCCAAAACTATTTCGTTGTTACTGTAGCGGCTACAGTAACAGCGAAAATTGTTTTGGATCGTTCGATTCCCATTGATCCAACGGATGGGAATCGTCCCAAATCAACGGAAGGGAATCCGTTGGATCGATATAAATCAAACGGTCCAAAACAATTTTCGTTGTTACTGTAGCCGCTACAGTAACAGCGAAAAAAATTTGGGCCGCTTGATTCATCCGATCGGACGGGCACAGCAGACATCCGTTGGATCAAGGTAAGCCCAGGCAGTGTTTGGCGGGGGATTTAGTTGTGCCGTTCGATCCATTCCGATCGGACGGGCACAACAGGCAGCTTATTTTTGGCCCGGCAGCGCACAACGCAACGTAACATGCCTCTCTCTCTCTCTCTCTCTCTCTCTCTCTCTCTCTATATATATATATATATATATATATATATATATATATATATATATATAGGGGCATGCCATAATGCGGCATGCGGTAAGTGCGGCACCACATAGTAGCCGCCTGATGCACCGCTGTGTGCATCGCATGCACGCAACGCGTGCATCAGACGGCTGCGGTGCAGTGCCGCACGTACCGCATGCCGCATTATAGCATGCCCCTATATATATATATATATATATATATATATATATATATATATATATAGAGAGAGAGAGAGAGAGAGAGGAATGATAAAATGTGGAGTGCGGTGTCGCACTGCAGCCGTCTGATGCACCCGCTGCATGCAGCGATGCATCAGATGGCTGCGGTGCGACACCGCACGTCGCATCCTAACACGCCCCTATATATATATATATATATATATATATATATATATATATATATATATATATATATATATATATATATATATATATATAGGGTCAGGATCCTGTGCCTTAACCTTTTACCTTCATTTTTTGCCTTCAAGGTTATTTGATGTCCTAAAGGTTTTAGATATGGATGTAATCATCCCAACTTAGATAGAACAACTACAAAAAATCAGGACGTTATAAACCTTCTAAGGGCATCATATATTACAAGTTTTATCCACCATCCATTTTTATCAGTTGACTTTTATTATATATTTGATGTTCTAGAAGTTTTAGAATGTGCTATTTTTTTGTGGATGTTCTAAGGTGGAATGATTACAACCACAAAAAACAGCACATTCTAAACCCTCTACAGCATCAAATCAAAATCGAAAACAAAAAATGAAGGCAAAAATTTAAGGCACAGGATCCAGACCCATATATATATATATATATATATATATATATATATATATATATATATATATATATATATATATATATATATATATATATATATATATAATGTGTATCCTCGTATCTAAGTTGTATAATTTATGATTTTACCATGTCCGACATTAGTATGACCGTGTCCATGCCACGATCGAAACCCGTGACAATATCCACAATCAACAGAGTCGTGGGTAACACCACACCACACTCATCCATAGGATGTCCAAGATTACAGGACACACATATGGCAAATGGGCCAATCGTGTTCCTGATCAACCTTTGTCTGTAACTTTTTCCATTAGAGAAAAAGCAAGTACACATGAAACTCAAGCAAAAACAGTGGGCTATCTTTGCCACATGTCACAATCAATAGCATTCGAATGCTTAAAATATAAATATACTGATTTAGATGACTTGTAAGATTGGCCTCCATTTAGTCCTTGCACTTGAACCCATAAGAACTAATAATGCACAACAATCTTAAGTAATATGTGCACATCGCTTAGTATATCCGTCCAACCTTGGACCTCACGACACACCCTCAGGCACATGAGTAACCTGACTAAGTCATATCGCAACGCCCTTACGCACTCCGCGTTACAAGGCAACTGATATCAGGCATTTTTGTGTCGCCATATTGTCTTTCCTTGTAAGTTGAACACCACCGTGCTCCAACACAATGAACCACATTATGTCATCATTGTGCACTAAGATGAACTATCACATTGAACCAAGAGCATGAGTCGTTGATGCTCATAAACCAATCTCTGCATGACGACTGCCTCGCAATGCCTCAACACATCAAGTAGCTTTTAGTTAAGCCCAATACTAATATGTCGCCAACTATATCTACTGAATGACAACCTATGCCATAACTATCTATGGTGTGTCCAAGTATGTATAGGAGAATCTTTACACGATCCGAGCCCACCTTACCTCAACGAATGCGCCTTCAAGCGCACAAGACATGCTCGCTCACCTAAGTGATGTCGAAGCACCCATGTTCGCCTCATCAGCCCAGTAGGATCAATCATGATAATATCCCTTTGCAACTGATTGTCCATTTCTTTGGATCGACACCTGCATCGTCCAACTCCTTGGTCCAGCTCCAACACACAATGTTTCGACATGGTCTCGTCAAATTGAGATAGTTGTTTCACAGCTCATTAGCACTATGGACGCCCGCACACACCACAATGTGTGCGAATCTTGCCAATTCAGGTAGGCCAAACCATCCTCGATTGTCTTATATCACTTGTTGACTCCATTACAAAGCTTCTCGCATGCATAGGATAATCTCAAGCGATTCACCAAGAGATAGACTCACGGTCATACCATAGCACTTGTGGACAGCACGTCCGACCAAACATACCCCTGAGTGCCTCCATTGCGCAAGGCCACTCAGGCAGGGTGTTGTGTCACCCGTCGCGTACCCGGTACACCATGGCCTCACTCGTACCCTACGGCCCAGTGATGGGGGAGTTGGTGTCCTTCCTCAAGAAGCATTGTGCCTCTCCTCCGAATATATATGAAAGATATTAACACCTCCTTGCAACCTTGGGGGTACAAAGGTGCTCTGGGAGTGCATAAAAATAGGATTTGGTCATGAACCTTGAACATAAAATTCACCCTCCTTAGAGGGCTCCTGACCCAGGGCTGGCAAAGCATAAGGCCTTGACAAATCAGCAGACGTGCCTAAAAATAAATGATAATATTCCCCAATACTTGAGCAATTTTTTAATATAGATTCAGGAATCGATTATGTTACTGCTTGGTTTTCAAAATTTTGATCATTTCTCCCATCTCGAGCGTCAAGACATCTATTACTTATTAGTCCTTTGATCACCCAAGCACAAATTGCCACATTATCTATAAAACAAGATAAAACTGGCATGTAAAAACAATCACAGTCTGCTTGAACTTGCTTTACTTGGAATAATGTCATTAGATTACAGTAATACAGTTCATGAGCATAAGTTTGATCCAAAGTAATCTATATTCAAGGAAAGTGGTTAATTCGATCAAATCGAAAAAAAAAATGATGAGATACATCCACATTTCAGATTCGAAATTGAAAAGAAAAAAAAAAGAGGGGGGGACCACAAGGGTTATTACCTCCACGATCGATGAGCAGGAAGCTGGGGAGGGCGCCGGGCTTGGTCTTGAAGGAAGCGGAGAACTCCTCGCAGCCCCCGGTGTTGTCCTTGGGGTACACGACCGTGCCCGCCATGCTCCCGCCGTAGGACGGGATGCCGAAGTTCCCGATCGCGCTGTCGTGCTGGCCCCGCATCTCGGTGGGCGAGGTCACCATCAGGCTGTTCCTCTCCACCACGAATTTCCCCGACGCCTGCGGCGCCAGCAGCCCCATCGCCGCCGCCGCGACGACGAACCCTAGAAGCAGCAGCCCGTCGGCCGATCTCGACATCTCAGAACCCAAACGGAGAGGAGAAATAAAAGGGGGATTCTTCACGGGATTGGGGCTCCGATCTCCTCTGCAGGGCTGCTCATCGAGGAGAGGAGAGGGGCGAGATTGTTTGATTTGAGGATCGGCGAGCGCTCTCCAGCTGATCCAACGGGTCTATTGATTGGAGCGGAGAGGGGAGGAAAGGTCGGTGGTGATGTAAGTACGCTTGGTATTTTAACCGAAGAAGAACTGTGGGGTTGCAGAAATTATCCATGGAACCGGTGTATATACTGACGTGGTGAAACGCTCACTCACAGCATCCGAGGGACGGTGCGATTAACGGGTGGATCCCCCATTAATCCGTTGGCTGTGGGTGAGCCATTCACCACGTCAGTATATACACGGGTTCTACTGGATATTTTACCATTGGCCATTTCGTTTGGGCTAATGTGTGAAAGGTCCCTGACAAAGAGTTCGGTTTACCCTAAGGATGTACAAGAGATCATTTTAGCCTAAGATCCTTATCTTTTCAGGATAACCCTGAAGCTAACCCCCCCTTTCTTTTCCCCTCTCTCCCGAGCAACGGCAACTGTGGTGGGCTCCAGCGGCAGCAAAAGCTCCAATAGCTGCGGCGGGCGCGAGCAGCTCCGATAGCTGCGCGCGGGCGCAAGCAGCTCCGGCAGCTGCGGCGGGCTTCAGCGGCAGCAAAAGCTGCGGCGGGCGGCAGAGGTTGCAGTGGCTAAGTCTTTTATAAAGAGATCGGCAGGTGTAGGGTTCATCCCATGACTTGTAGATTAGGTTCGCTGGGGGGTGGGGGTTTCGATTAGGTTCGGCGGTGGCGGCAGCAGGGGGGGGGGTTCACTGTGTCGGTGACAATTTAAAAGAAAATTTAAAATGATGTGGAGGACAATTCCGTCCACAGCATTTTAAAGTCCTTAGACTAAACTGATCTCTTAGTCAAGAACCTCTCACTAAGTCCTTCCTTTTTTTTAGAGTAATGTTATTTATACCGTCTTCATCGACAAGCAAAGGGACAAACTAGACCCAAAAAAGTAGTGGCGGGGCCAAGGCTCAATGCTTGGTATGAATACTGATGAATTCGGATCTCCTCCCCGGTTGATGAGCTCCGCGCACATCACAGCCGCATGCAGTCTGGTAGGAGTATGATTCACTTTGGATCGCTTGCCATCGCGCAACTGTGACGCGCACGTACCCACCGACCAAGGCCGGCCGATTGGATGAGATCTGAACTCAATGCCGATCCACTGAACCCTAGGTCGGTGGCCACGTCACTTCTTGTGTCTGGTTTGCTATTTGTCCATGGAGATTGTACAAATAGCATTACTCCACAAGTCATCGGTGGCTTGTGGGGCCGGACCAATGGAAGCAAAGGTAGTTAGGAGTTCCGATCTCCTCCAGTTAGTGGGCACCGGTCGGTGGGCCCAGATGGGCCCACTTCTTTAAAGTGCTGGGCCCACGGATCGGGCCGACCGACCGGAGGAGATGAGAACTCGGTAGTAAGTGACTTGTGGGGCGAGACTAATGGGAGCCGCGAGCAGGCCTTGTGCGACCCATCTGATTACGGCCCAATCGGAGCATTTAAGGGGAATAATGAAGGGTTCTGCAGTGCAACTTCCACAAACCACAAACACAAAAACACCATCAAAGAATCAGTTGTACAGTCATACAACAAGAAGTATAGTGAGTGTATCAGAATTTGTACTGAACAAATAACCAATAGGAGACGGACACGTAGAGGACCATAGCCGATCATGTCGGTTGTACTGCTTAACTGACCGGCTGATCAGGTTAAGCAACCAACCAATCGACCGATCAGTAGACCCATGGGCGTCGACTGCTCGTTCACTGCATGAACCAATCGGTCGACCGAACAATCAACACATGAGCGTCAACCGATTGGCCGCTAGAAGAACCGACCGACTGATCGAAAGCCAACACCGGGAGTGACCAATCGGTTGGTCCATTGACAGGAGAATTAATCAACCGACCGATTAGTTCGTGGGAACCGACCAATCAATTAGCATACCAAGATGATGGGAAAACCATCAGGGCTTCGCGATTCTCGCACCAAACCGACTCCGACATTCACGCTTAGGTCTAGTCTGAGAATCTCGCTTCAAGAAGGTCCGACAGCCCCATCCAGGGATCTCGCCTAGTTGACGGGTACAAAGTGACAGCCCACGTCCCGAGATTTTCGACCACACAACTAAGTAAAGCAGACCTTCATCAATAGCTATCCAGCAAGCGCATGCTACCAGGCGACATGTTGCTCACTGCGAGGCGGTCAAGCGAATCACGGGATCACGTCATCATCAATTCCGTCCCGCTCGGAGCACGCCAACGGCCATCTCCAAAATCTATAAAAGAGAACCTACCACCTCTGAACAAGGAACCAAATTCCAAAAGAAAAGTTGTTGTTGCTTTCTTTCTGGAATTCTCGCACTAAGAGAGGTGGAGAGTTGATATGTTGGCATTTGGGAGGCCGGCCCATTCAAGGTGTAAGAGGGTTTGGATGAGAGTTTGTAACTACCGATCGAATTTCAAGTACATTTCTCGTCCCATCCCGTAGTATTGACTAAACTTTAAGGTATATCGCCACCTTAGAGATGGGAAATCTTGGCTCCTCATCTTCTAATGGGGCCATCTTGCATAAGATCCCGACCTTGCATCATGGTCCTCACCTGGAGGCACTCTGGCATAGCCGTAGAGAAATCCGTGGCTGGGTAGAAAGAGTTGAGATCAGATAAAAAATCCCATGAATGAACATGGTGCATCGAGTATGATGTGTGCTGTTGTTTGAAATTTTGTGATAGCTTGCTACCAGGGGCAGCTTGCTACTAGGGGCAGCAACACAGTACTCTGTTTTGGCCCAAAAACAGAGTATTGTGTTCTCTGTATGTCTAGGAAAGTGTGAGAACTGCACCCAAAAACAGAGTATTGTGTTCTCTGTATGTCTAGGGAAGTGTGAGAACTGCAAGAAGTGCAGTTCAGTGAACTACAAGTTCCGGGGCCGAAGACCCAAGTTTTTTGATCGGCTCCAGGAAACTAACAGTACACCGAACTACACTTCTTACATTTTCGATGTTCGTTTAGCCGCATTGGCGGTGGTGGATCACGGTGGTTGGGGACGCGGAGCGCCTCTACATCGTCGCCGGCACCGAGGGAGACGGATCTGGTTGTGGATCTGGTTTTTGTGATGGTTGGATTTTTGTAAGTCTTTGTTGGCTTTAACTTTCCTTTTCTTAGTCTTAGTTTAGGGTTCCTATCGCCGCCGACGGTGTGGGGTAGTTGGTTTTGATGGCTTTTGCCTTTTTCTGTTGGACCCCCCTGGCTCCCCTTGTGGTGTTGATGGTGATGGTTACTTGTTCAGCCGTTTGGTTGTTTGTGGTTGCACCGGTATGTGACGCCTCCTGCTTGTACCAGGCTGTGGTGCCTCCTGAGATCTGTCGAGATCTCCCCTTCTTCATACCAAAAAAAAATGAAGTATTGAATGGAAGTGTCTCTTCTACCACTTCTGATGTTTGCTTCACTATAATTAATTGAGTCCGGTCACCCTTGAAGTAGCATGCGAGGTTACCCCTCAAAACCATGTAGGTTTCTTGTTTTAGGACTTGGAACCCATCCATTGAATTCCATCTTTCCAAGGGTAGGTCTAGTGTTTTTTATTTAAAAAATAAAATCTGATGTTCGTCGGACCACAGAAGTATGTCTTCCGACTTCAGGGACCACTTCCATACAACCAAACAGCAGAACCGGCCCACTTCATCACCCGCTTCCGGGACCAGTTACATCAAACCAAACGGCTCCTGAGTGTAGCATATGTCATGCTCCTAAGAGCATCTCCAACCCACTCCCTACCCCCCCACTGCCTATTTTGGCTCGCTAAATATGCCACCTAAGCAAAATAGATAGTGAGGAGGAAAGCTGATTCAAACCCACTCCCTATCCTACTCCCTATTTCATCGAAGTCAAAATTTAGACCGTTGGATCAAGACCAAGTCTGTTTGGTTGGAGGGAGTTCTGACTATACAGTGTAGTTTCAATTTGTGCAGTTGAAAAGTCTGCAGTTGCAGTTGGAAAGTAAGTTGTTTTGTTGTAGGTAATTCGAATGGTATAGTTAAAACTTTGTCGTTTGGTTAGATGTAGTTGGAATGGTATAACTGTAACTGCGTCGTTTGATTCGATATAATTCGATGGTATAGTTGCAACTCTATTGTTTGGCTTAGTGTAGTTGATTTTATGTGGTTCTGACTAGATCAATGACTTAAATATTAATATAATATATATAATAATTTAAATCAAGTTTTAGAGGGAGAAAAGCTATGGAATGTAAGTTTTTAGAGAAAGAAAAAAATGAAAATTTAGTTTTTAGAGAGAACTATGGAAATCCAATTTTTTCAATTCCAGACTTCTCAATCAAAAATGCAAAAGAAGAATGAAGCAAAAGAATAAGCAATAAGATTTTATTTTTTTAAAAAAAGAGAATGATCAGAAGGGCATCAAATACCTTATGACCTCATTTATATTGATTAATGATCTTGACTTCTTATCGAAAAAATATGACTATAATTTAGAATAGCCAATTACACAGGTTACAATAAAGCATATCATTCAGGTAATCAAATTAGCCACAATAATAAATATTAACAAAAAAAAAAGACTTTTTTTTTTTTTGAAGGGACCATCATAGTAGTCAATACATCACATGTTAGTGTGCCAGCACACGATAGACAAAGGATCGGGAAGCTCGCCATAAGAGCGAAAAAAATGCCTTGATTTTTAATAATTCCACATGTAGGAAAGCTAGTCACTAAGACGAGAGGGAGGCCCGCCACTACAGAGTGGGAGAAAATATGTTGTAGCACTTATTTGAACCCTTGACCAAGGCCATAGGTTGCATATGCCTTACCAACAAAGCTATCAGTTGGAGACAAACCAGGAGACAGTAGTACTATGAAAATCAGGTATCGTCCGCTACATGGGTCTGCATGACTGGTTTACCCTTCACGTATCATGTCTAAATGAAAACAAAAGACACATTAATAAGAAGCGATGATAAAGGTAAAAATCTATAACAACACATGAGTGGTCCAAAAGGCCGACCTCTTGAAGAGAAAGCACAAAGGGCATATTAAGAGAGGTCACCCCGCTCCCCTTACCGATGTGGGATTATTATTGGTGGGATAGTCCACAAAATCGATGCAGATTGTTTTCTTTAATTTTTCCTAAGACAGCTTTGTTCTTGTTGAACTCCTAACTGCAGCATCAAATCTTGGTTGTTACGTTTTACAAAAGATGAGTTCCAGGATACCTTCCTTTGATTAGCCAAAACTTTACCTCGGATGTAGCCTAGACCTAAATCGACTCAATCCAACTGAACTCGAGCATCATGTAGACTTGCATCCAATGTTGTCAAAACGGCAAATATGAGATAATGAGATTCAACTTCCAAATCCACACATACGCTTGCATATTTGAATTTGAGATTTGGTATTAAAAAAAAAAACATAGAAACCACAACAAATACAAAAATACTCACCAATATTAATATAACTCGTATGTGCAAAATGAAACAAAAAAAACTTTCATTTATTTGACAATAAGCAATTAGTAGCAGAATTATATGCAACTGTGTTGACACCAAAACATATCCTATAAGCCGAGATGTTGTTCAGCAGATAATGGCAAATGGAGTCTAGCCATGTAGCTTGCTTTAGTTTCTTTCGATATCCTGAATAAATTATCAACGAAACTCCATAGTTGAGCTCTCAACACGAAGGTGTTGGTTTTCCTTGATGTCTCCACTTAGGAAAATGTATCCTTTAGTTTTTGTTAACAAAGTTTCAATAATGCAAGTCGCATAACGATTGATCAATCAGAAAAAGGTCAACACAACATGCATCTCGGAGCAAATTTGAAGGTTAAAATTTTTATTTCAATGGCAACACAAAAAACGTAAACACTAGGTATATGCCTTCTTCCCTCTTTTTTCGGTGGATTTATATCGATCGATACATAGTCCTATCGTCGACTCATATCGGATTTCGTCGGCCGATACGGGCCCCAAAACCGAGCTTTAGAACCTTGCCAAAAATAAAAGGCTAGGTGTCATGCGTCACACCCACGCACAAATCCTACAGCGCACTCAAACGCTATGAAAGGACCCATACCAAAGGAAAATGAGGGACCATAGGGTTTGTGGGCTCCTACATGCTTCAAAGCCTACAAAAGCCCAAAATGAGGATCCATAGGGTTTATGGGCTCCTACAGTCCTACATGCTTCAAAGCCTACAAAAGCCCAAAGGAGAGGGGGGGATAGACATCAACCGTGCCCCCCCCCCCCCCCCTTCCTCCCAAATAAAAAAATTAAAAATAATAATAAAAAAAAAACGTACGGATTGAGGAAAGATGGGGCATGAGGGTGACATGGTAAGTGTTTCCCCAAGGGTGGGTCTCTCTCTCTCTCTCTCTCTCTCTCTCTCTCTCTCTCTCTCTCTCTCTCTCTCTCTCCATGATCCAAATTACGCCTCTTTGCTGCCCTCTTTTCTCCTCAAACTCTATAAATAGAGCCCTAATGCACCCATGAAAATCATTGAAGAATGATGAAGACATAGCATATGCTATACCCCCACTCACCCTCTCTTTCAAACCACTACTCCACAAGTCCCCCATCTTCTTTTCCACCTCTTGGCGGCAAAAAGGTGCCATCAACATCCCCATATTCCCAGCCGTGGAGCAACGTCTTCTTCTTCCTCATCTTGGCAACGGATTCTTGCTTGGCCCTGATTGGAGATCCTTCGATAGTTCGATGTACCCTATGGAGTGGACATCGGCCCTCGGCCCGACGCACTCGAAATCGCCATACTTGGCTATACCAGTTTGATCTCTTTGCTTACCTCCGCCATCGCTTATAGTCATTTCACCATTTGTCACTAGTTGTTTGTTGGTGTTTCTCTTGCTTTCAATTTTTGTGTGCACTTGTTTTAAATTTTATTGCATTGCAAGCCTATCGTGAAAAAATTACAAGATCCCCAAATTTAATCCGGAAACCAACTAGACTTAGCAAGAAGCAATCCAAATCGGGATTTGCTGCAATTTGGTCGGCTTTTGAGATTTATTGAATTGTGGTCCTCTATAATTTCCTAAAGGCAGCCTTTGGTAGCCAATCAGAACTTTCCCGACCTTAGGTTTGCACCACTAAGCAAATATCAGCACATAAGGATAATAGGATATGCAACCATATCAACAAGTACCCAAAAGATCTACAGATAATGCTAGATATCTCATCTAGGCCATAATTGTATTTTTTTTTAATAATGAACATAAATTTTCTGAACTTGTATAATAAAGATTTGATTCTTATATAGACATTAGGCATAATGAATCCTCTTGGGCATGCATTGTTGCATCAAATAAAAGACATAAAAAAGTGAATGATCTACAACAAATCACCATAAATTAACATTAGATGACAAAAAAATTTATAAAAACATTTGCAATAATTTTGGACTATCTAGCATCAATGTATTGATATGTATAACTACAGATCCTATTGTAACATAACAAAATGCCCAATAAACTACAAAATGGATCGGTACTGAGTAAAACTTGTTCTATACATATCAGTAAATCATTATGCACATGTATCTATATCATGCTGGTGAGGTCATAGTACGATAAATACTGCAATAGTATGGGAGACAGTGATACTTAAAGCCTAGCAATAAACAAAAACATACATCCTTGCACTTTAGGCGTCCAATAGACATCAACAAAGTCCAGACCTATACAAGGATTATGCGAACAGACTAGACTGAGCAATTCCTTCATTGAACAAATTGTATATATTTATTCAGTAGGCCAAGTATATCAATAAAGAATGACATGAATACGTTGGTGATGCTTACGTGAGCAGTAAGACACAATTAAGTTACTGATGACTCTATGAAATGATCATTTTATTAGTATCTCCAAAATCCCTTCCGAAACACTAACAGATTCTGGTCATAGTACTCACTTTTATGGTGATCTGTATGGACCTTGTCAATTGTGGAACTGTTGTACCTGCATGAACACTTCCAATGGTCAAAATTACTGGAGGCCAGAATCCTACAGCCGTATTTTCTTAATAAATAACTATTAGTCAGTTACCATTAGAACCAAAAATCTTACTTACCATTGCATCAACATCAGGATCGCTGTTTTGATGAGGAACATCTAATAACCCCACACGCATGTGTAGATGCATAGTCAAAGCTCAAAAGAGCCTCAAAAGGAAGTTTTTTCATAGTTGCAATGCAACCGTAAGATTCACCCACTCACCAATAATTCCCACACGAACACTCACCGTTCCTGAAATGGTGGTAACGCTTACCATCCCTTACAATAATCTCTCTTTCGACAGCCATAGACATGAACATGATAGCAGTGTGGCAATCTCCACAAATTCTCAAGTTCTTAAGAACCCTGACTGCAGCTCCGGCGGGCAACTTTAGAAGCCCAAATCCCACAGCCAACTTCTCACTATGAGTGGATAAGGCATATTCCTTTTGCTCAGACTCCACATCATGCAACACAAATTTGGTGTCAGGGACATACCCCAACTTCCTCATCTTCACTCCAAGTCGCTCGAGGAACTTGTATACTTCCCATGCTTCCGGGTGTGTCGTATCATTGACAAGGAACACATGAACTTTACTTGCAACTTCAATCCAGCTGCAACCAGGCTCCTTCTTCACTCCACGATCCTTCATCAATTTCCTAACCCTCGCCACATCTTCCCATCGACCAACGGCAGCATAAATGTTGGATAAGAGGACATAGGTTCCATCGATTTGTGGTATCATCTTGAAGAGCTGATCTGCCGCATGGATCCCAACATCCATGTCCCCATGGAGTCGGCAACCCAATAGAACTGCCTCCCAAATGGAAGGACCTGGCTCAAACGGCATTGATTCTATCACATCCCTTGCTTCTGTGATCCGCCCAGCCCGGCCTAATAAATCTATCAACCGCGCATAATGATCTTCCTCTGGACTTATACTATAATCACGTTCCATGGATTCGAAGTACCGAAAGCCATCACCAACCAATCCGGCATGACTACAGGCAGAAAGAACTGTGAGGAAAGTGATCCTGTCCGGGCATATTCCACCACTTACCATGCGATCAAAAAGCGTGATCGCCTCAATCCCATGCCCATGCTGCCCAAAGGCTGCTATCATTGCATTCCATGACACGGAATCCAAATTGGGCATCACCAGGAACATGAGGTGCGCTGCCTCGACAACACCACACTTTGCATACATTGTCAGAAGTGCATTTCCTGCTGAGTTGCTTGATTCATAACCAAACCGGACAAGCTGGGCATGGAGCTGTCGACCGTGCTCCAATGATCCAAGTTCACTGCACGCAGCAAATGCACCTGCATAGGTATAATCACACGGTTGTACACCCTCAGCCCTCATGCGATTAAATAGCTTTAACCCTTCCTCAGCAAGCCCGTTGTGCACAAGTGCTGAGATCATCACCATCCACGCCAACTGATTCCTATGGGGCATATCATTAAAAATCCACAGCGCCTCATCCATGCGCCCCGAATTCGCATAGCCTGTCAATATGGCATTCCATGAAACAGGATCTTTCCTTTGAATTTTATCAAAGATCCTTCGTGCATCATCCACTTTCCCGCACTTTGAGTACAAGGTTACCAACACATTTTCAACTGGCAATGCTGATTCGGGATCGAAATCAGGCCCAGCACGAATGATGTGTGCGTGAACAGCTTTGCCATGCTTGAACAGACCAGCGTTCGCGCAAGCACTAAGCACGCTAGTGTAAGTGAACTCATCAAGCGGGATTTCAATCATGAGCATCCTCTGGAACATCTCCAATGCTTCCGCGAAAAGCCCGTGGTGCACATACCCCGAGATCATCGCATTCCACACCACATCGAATCTACCCTCCATCTCATCAAAGACCCGACGCGCCTGTTTGACATGACCTCTCCTGACATAACCAACAACTGCGGTGGTCCACGTCAGCTCGTCTCTCTCCGGCATTTTATCGAACACCGCTTGAGCATACAGTGCCGCCTCAGGGGAGCAAGGCACAAAGTAGAGCGCCATGAGTGCATTTGAAACAGAGACGACATGATCGGTTCCAGACTTCACGACAGCACAATGAAGCTGGTAGCATTGGGTGAGATTGAGATCCGGGACAACAGCCGCCGCACTGAGGACGCCGGTGAAGGTGTAGTCGTCAGGAGAGAGTCCGTCCTGCAGCATGCAGCGGAAGACCCCAACAGCGGGAGGGCCCTCGCCGGCACGGGAGTAGCCCGATATCATGGCGTTATAGAAGACAGTGTCGCGGGTGGGGATGGGGGTCCGATCGAAGATGCAGCGGGCGAGGCTGAGGTCGCCTGCATTGGAGTAGGCGTTGATGAGGGTGGTCCGGGCGACGACGTCCGGTTGGGGGGCGGCGTCGAAGAGGCGGATGGCTGAGGGGAGGTCGCCGGATTTGGAGTAGATGTCGATGAGGCGGTTGAGGATGTGGCTGCGGGGCTTGAAGCCGGAGGTAAGGATTTGGGCGTGGAGGGCGCGGAGGCGGAGGAGTGGCGAGGAAGAGGAGGAGGTGGGGGGTTTGCAGGGGTGGGGGCGAAGGGCAGAGATGATTTGGAGCTGGGCGGCGTAGCGGCTGGCGATTATACCAACGGCTGCGGGTTGAAGGGTGACGGGACGAGTGGCAGAAGACGCCGGGAGCATTCCCGCGTTTTTCTTGCTCATTCTGCAGGACGAACGTTGGTTTAGGCTGACCTTTCTGTCCTCAAATCCATATAACATGGCAAGTAGGGGTGGCAATGGGTCGGGTCGGGTCGGGTCGGGTTCGGGTCGTGTCTAGTCGGGTTCGTGTCCAAAAACCCCAGACCCGGACCCGACCCGTTTAACTAATCGTGTCTAGATCCTAAACCCGTACCCGACCTGCTAATAAACGGGTAGACGCGATAAGACCCGGTAAGACCCGTTTATCACACGGGACTATTCAGTTGACCCGATCCGACCCAATCCGACTCGACCCGACCTGACCCGAAAGACCCGCTGGTATTATATAGTATAGTATCGGATTGCGGGTAGACCCGACCCGACCCGACACGACCCGTTGAATACTAAACGGGTCTTCCCGGGTCTACCGTGTCCAGACCCTAAACCCGGACCCGACCCGTTTATTAAACGGGTCTATCGTGTCGACCCGTTTACGACCCGAACCCGTTTAGCCCTAACCCAGACCCGCTAACTTCGTGTCGGGTCGGCCGTGTCGGGTCCGAAATTGCCAGCCCTAATGGCAAGGCGGTAATTTTGGCTAGGAAAAAAAATCCATCATACTGTTAAATTTTAAGCAGTAGAAGCAACAAAGTACAAAGCAAAATAAAAATTCAAGACACTAACACAAAATAGCACATAGAGAAGAGGCAAAGATTTAACTTGAAAACCCTTATAACAGAAAACGATGGACGAAAGATAATCAGACGATCCACAACATTGAAGAAACCAAGAAATTACAAGAAATACTCAACTTCAATGATAACACCTTAATCGCCCTAGGGTTTTTCTTCCTCTCAAGAATCTTACCAAGTCCATCACAAATTGTCCACCATCCACGCTGAGTTTGGTCTCTCAATACCCTTTATATAGTATATGGTTTACATCAAATAAGAGACCCATACCAGTAAGTAACAAATTCATGAAATATGCAAATTGATCGAGTGACCTTAAGGTCTGATTGGTCGGTTTGGTTCTGACTTGGTAAAACACTATTGCAAGTTAATCCAATCGGTCTGTAATAGAACATATATGTCTTCCAGAATGTACCTTTCTTGTACAACAAAAACAACCAGTTGGTTTATACCGCTGACCAGTCGGTAAATCAATAATTCTCCACCTTGGTGAAATCTTTCCTCGGATCTAATTGTCATCTCCAATGCGTCCTGTCGTTGACCAAACACCACATTGATGGTATTTGAAATCGCATCTTTAGGACACGCCAAAACACCCTGATGGTGCTAGCACCCCAAAGGTGTGAAAACTTTTCAAGTCATCTTAACCAAGTTAAAGCAATGCTTAAGCTTAGTAACTGTAAATGGCTTCGTCAACATATCAAAATGATTCTCTTATGTATGAATCTTATTCACATAAATAACTTTATCCTTGATAGTTTTCTTAATAAAGTGATATCAGATATTAATATGCTTCGTCCGTGAGTGATAAACATAATCACCATTCGCCAAATAGATAGCACTCTGGCTATCATAAAATATCTCTATGTTTGACTGCGAGAGACCAAATCCATCCACAATGTCTCAGAGCTAAATCGCATCCTTGGATGCCTCCATTATAGTCATGTATATATTCTGTCTATGTTGTCGATAATACAACCGTGTCTTGTAACATGTCATTGACAGCGTATTTGGATTTTTTTTTGCATATTGGGGCCACTATACAAAGTCATGCCATGTGTGAGAGGGCCTTGTATACTATGCACATAAGCTTAGCCAAATTGGGTTTGAAAACCGAACCTTCAAACATCCCAAAAAGTCCCGACGAACTTAAATGAGCTCATCTTAAGTGGCAAAGTTTGGTGGTGGTATGAGAGACTTAGGCTCGAATCACTCCATCAAATAAATAATTGGTCGAGATATACCTTTGTGGTTTTGATCATTTGGAGTTCAGATCTCCTCCAGTCAGTCGACCCAAATAAGTGGGCCCGGCACACATCACAACCGCATGCAAGCGGCTAGAGTATGATACACTTTCAGGTCATCTGTCTGCTTGCAGGCTGACCAACCGGGCCGACCGACTGGAGGAGATCTGAACTCAAAATTATGAATAATTTTGAAGGGAAGAGTCTGTTTAGTTTGTTCATACAATGAAGATGGTTGATGATCTATTGGACTGTCGTGCTGCTAATGGAATTCCATGTAGACTCAAGCAGAGGAGTGCAAACAAAAAAGATCGAGATGTTACGGGTTCAAGTGGCACTTGTCCGAGTGGTACTTTTTCCCTCCCTTGTTGAAGAGATTCTCTTTTCAACTCCCGATATGGACATCGTGGAGCGAACTTTTTCTCAAGTCTGTTGTAGCCTTGATTGCGTGTGAAAATTATGGCCGTTGATGTTATGTTCAAAGGGTTATGGAATTTAACAAAAATAGCAGTTATGTTGCCTTCCCAGTTTCGATCTTCGAACCTCTTTGAGTCCATGCTCTAGCACCCTGTCCTTTGACCACCTGGCCAGTCCCTCAAAGAGAGAGAGAGAGAGAGAGAGAGAGAGAGAGAGAGAGAGAGAGAGAGAGAGAGAGAGAGAGAGAGAGAGAGAGAGAGTCACCCTTGCAGACTGTTTTGTTTGGCTAAGCTTCTCTGCTCAGCTTTTGCTGCGTTATGCTTTTGTGGACTGTCGTTTTTGAATTTGTGTGCGTTTGGCGAAGCAGAAACGGAAAACCACCCCCGGTTTTGTGCGATGAGACACCCTAAAAAATCCACATTACCTCCAATTTTGAGAACATGACATTTGAACTCATTTTCTCTTTCCTTGGCTTCCAACCAGCAGGGCGACGAAAGGGTTGACAAGTCATATCACGGACGAACTCAAATCTTCTGTCCCATTTCTCTGCCCCATCGTCTGCCCCCAAGTCACAGCCTTACGTTGCACCCATACCCGACCTATGCATCGCAGGCAAAGGGACGACAATGATTTGCCCTAGACATAGGCTCCAGCTTGTACCTGATCATTGCCGTCCATTTGCCTGTCGGTTAGGGTGAGTGCGATGCACTGGTCGGATATGGATGCAATGGAAGATTGTGACTTAGGGGATGATATGATTGGGCAGAGAAATGAGAAATGGTGCAGAATATCTGGGTTCATCAAGGACTAGAACCAAGAAGGCTTACTGAGAGAGCTTTGAGTTACATCACTCCCAAAAGTAAGTCAAAATTTCACCACTGCAATGGAAAAACTATGCGCATATATATGCTTCAAGTATTGTTCATCACACCCAAAAGTTGAAGTCCTTGGGATCGACTCCTTTGTGTATGGGGCATTTGTTGATGGCGTCTAAACAATAGCTTAAGGGATCCTTAATGTGTTTTGCATGGAGGATTGTGGCCAATGGGCTTAGGTTGTTTATGACTAGTGATTGCATTTTAATGGCAGCAGTCCATGTTTTTATTTGACCATCTGGTTTAGGAGAAATGCTATTCAGCCCGAAGGTTTTCTCGATTCCGCCAGCTTAATTGACTTGGCAGCATACAATTGATGGCTGAAACCCACTAACGATATTTAAACACCACCAGTTGCACGCTGCCATGTCAATCGTGCTGAGCGGAACTAAAAAAACCTTCAGTCTGAATAGCATCTCTTGGCTTAGTGAGGAGTATCAGAGGCCGCTTAATTAAGCGGGAAGTAGTGATGGGTTTGAGCAAAAATATGGGAGATATCAAAGCATATATAAATTCACGTTTCGAATCCCCCCCTCCAACCCCCCCTCCTCCCGTTTTCGATGAATCAGCTACCCTAGAGTTAGTATTTTCTTTGAGTCTTATGAGTTAAACCTCGGATGTGCAAGCAACACGACACTCGTACTTCAATGATGTGGATAGATCTCTTTATTTTTCAACAGGCTTCCATTATCTGGATTTGGAGATTTGCTGATTCTTGGCTTGTTTGGTTGTGGTGATTTTGTCATGTGTTTTTAAGAAATCATGTGCATTCAGATTGAAATTGTTTGGTTTAGGGGTGTGCCATACGTAAATAAATGCACATGTAACTAGGTTACTCAACTTTATGTGCAAAATATGGGTAAACAAAGAATCACTAAAACCTATAAAACTTTAATTGCACATGTCATATGTGTAAAAAGATACACGTGCAATATTTGTATAACATCCAAACATGCCCTCAGACTCAAAGAAAGCACTGGCCCGAGAGGAACGGATTCCAATTTTTGGGTGGTTGCAAATGCATAGACGAGGCATTAGAGGTACAAGTCAACTCATGTTATTGTGTCATGTTTAAGTGTCTTTTCGGGTCTCTTTTTCAAGTCCCAAAATTGAGTCTCTGGGTACTGGAGCCATTTTTGTGATTCTTTGGTGAGCACTATTTCGGAGGGGTGTTGCTATCTACACCCACAAAATTACTAACACCCAATATCATGCACACACCCCAACCAAATTTAATTCATACTATTGCCCCCATTTTGATACTGCACCCCACATAAGGGTTTGCCCACCCCACCTCCCGTGGTCGTTGTCATGTTCTTCTCCTCCACAGAAGGGTTTGCCCCATCCTCACCGCCGATCCCATGCACCTCACTACCACTTCCTTCTGCTTTCTCCTTCTCTCCTTCTACCTCCTTCCTCTTTCTCCTCCCTCTTCCTCCTCCATTTTGTAGATATGTCTGTCGTGTTGCGGCAAGTGGACAGAGTCCGTCATTGAGAATGACATGAGGCAATTGGCGGCCATTGCCACAAATCATACGTAGAATTTTACATCTCATCATTGCATTCTATACTACACCGATCCATCACATGCGCGCACAAGCACACATAAAATCACACACAGACAAGAGATACAAGGATAACCGTGCACATCAACGGAGACCTAACCATCTCTAACGTGTGCCAACGGTCCTCCGAAAAATCACCAACAAAGAAGAACTAAACTAAATATGCTACATGATAGAGGCAGAAGAAAGCCCTTCCTCTACGCGCTCTCTCTCTCTCACACACACACACACACACACACACACACAAACACACACACACACACACACACACACACACACACACACACACGCGCGCACACACACACACACACACAGATTTGATTGCATGGATCACACATGGCAATCTCCGAAGAGATAAATCTTTTACGGGTTCTATGAAAGCCATGATTTAGATTCTTACCAGTAACGATCCGTCAGATCAAAACATTATTATAGCACCACAGATCTCTCAATGGCGTTGCACTATTCCTCTCAGACTTGCTCTATCATAGCGTCGGTCTCTGCAATATGGCCTCGCTATCCATGGCTCAGCCATCATGCCCGAAGGCATCATCCCCTCTAAAGGTCTTCTCTAGGGTTTCCCTTCTAGTGGAACTTTCGATCTCCAAGTCGATCACCAAGAACCAGCGATCCGGTGCTCCAACACAGCGTCATCGACACCACTCACCAGGCCTTCAAGTGCCCGGGGGGAGGAGTAAGGCACGTTCCTTCTCCAAGTTGATCTTCTCCTCAAGAAGCCTTACCAAGAGTCACCACCAAAGAAACAATGTTTCCCCTCTCTTAAAACCCTAAGTCCACCCTTATATATGAGGATTGGGTTTACATTAGAAACGAGTCTTATACACGTTGGGAATGGTCAAACCCACGCATGCATGAAATCGGGGCACCCCGGGAGTATTTTGCTGTGGCGATTTAAGATTGCTGCTGGCAGGATCGGTGCCTGGGCGCCCGAGTCTGGCACTCGGGCAACCCTAGTTAGACACCCGGGTGAACTTCGTGCTAAGGGAGATATTGAGCCATACTTCAATAGGGCGGTGCTCCTGATCTACATGGTCACCTAATTGACATGATGTGATCAATGTCTTTTTGATCCTGACTAGCATGGACCACACCATGTCAGTCAGGAGCAACATACAACCATGTCGGTCGGGAGCGAACGACATGTCTGTAAGAATTGAATGAGGAGGAAGAGAAGAAGGGAGGGGGAGGTGGAGGAGAAGGAAGGGTGGGGGGAGGAGGAGGAAGAAGGAGGAGCGAGGAGGAGGTAGTGAGATGCATGGGATCAGAGACTTCGATGAGGCGATCAAAGTGGGGAGAAGGAGGAGGAGGAAGGAGAGGACAAAGAAGCAGTGTAGGAGGAGGAGAGGGAGAGGAGGGTGGATGCCATGACGACTCTGATGGTGGCCGGAATAGGGTGGAGGAGGTGGTGAAATGCATGGGATCGGCGATGTGCATATCATTATGTTTGGGATATATACTTTGGGAAAAGATTCGACGTTTCTTTATTTGTAAGTTGGGGTCCTTGGAGAAATTAGTAATTTGTGGGGTGCAAATGGCAACACACTTCGGACTTTAGAGAAAAAACCTTGAGAGTAGGGGTGGCAATTAATGGACTTCGAAAACCCGACCACCGAAACATTGGGTATGGGTATAGTTAGGGGTGGCAATGGGTCGTGTCGGGTCGGGTTCGTGCCGTGTCTAGTTTCAGGTCGTGTCCAAAACCCCTAGATCCAGACCCGACCCGTTTAACTAATCGTGTCTAGACCTTAAACCCGTATTCGACCCGCTTATAAACGAGTAGACCCATTTACCACACGAGTCTATTCAATTGACCCGATTTGACTCGACCCGACCTAACCCGATAAGACACACTGGTATTACATACTACAATATCAGATTGCGGGTAGACCCGACCTGACACAACCCGTTGAATTTTAAATAGGTTTTCCCGGGCCTACCGTGTCCAGACCCTAAACCCGGACCCGACTCGTTTATTAAACGGGTCTATCATGTCAACCCGTTTACGACCTGAACCCGTTTAACCCAGACCCGCTAACTTCGTGTAGGGTCGTGTCGGGTCTACGTGTCAGGTCCAGATTGCCAGCCCTAGGTACAGTCATTGTACCCGAAACATGGTTTGGATAGGGTATGAGTACAGAAACTTTACCTGATCAAATTTTAGGTATAGGTATGGGTACCTCAATACCCATACCCGAAACCTGATTATCCCTCTAACTGGTGTATACTAGATAATGCAATTCGACTCCAAACTCATTGTCATATACCTAAATTCTAACTAAACCCATATCCCTATCCAAACATATACTCTACTAAAACCATTGTAATAAAAAACCGAAAGAGCTTGACATTGCATTGTGATACCTTGATTTTTCTTCTCAAATAATTGAATATGCGATGGAGAAAAATAAACAAAATTATAGCCAGTTCATACCCGAAACCCGAATCAAAATCCGAAATCCGATTGGGTATGGACCCTCTTCTATTCGAATGGGTTTGGGTCGGCTATGGAGCCTGCCACACCCGAATGGGTATGGGTAGTGATAGGGATAGGGTCTGACCCGAACCCGACCGATTGCCACCCCTCCTCGTGAGTGCCTTTACCCCGACCTCGAGCGAAACCTCGAACGATCTCCTCGCCCTCCTGATCTCCTTCGAGGTAACTCCGACCTTTTCTCTCTCTCTCTCTCTCTCTCTCTCTCTCTCTCTCTCTCTCCCCATCATCGGATCCCATTCTTCTCTGATCTTTCTCTCCTCCTACTCCCCATGGTTTTTTTGATCTCGTCTCGACATCGACCAGGGCTCCTCTCTTGCCCCTCTGCGAGAAGATCCGGACCCCCCATCTGCATCTTCTCCGGAATGTGAAGGTGTCAGTTGACTGCAAGGAGCTTCTTCACCCCGATCTTGAGCAAGGTAATTCCGACCTCCCCACCCCTACCCCCAATCGGCTGATCGTTGGTTGTGAGATCTTCTTGCTCTTTTCTCCATTTGCGAATGATCTCTCTGATAATTGTTGGCGTGAGATCCTCTTTCTCTGTTCTTCAGTGTAAATGGAATATTTTCCCTTTTAATTTGGGCATGAAGTGGGCTCCTAACTGGTTACGCTTCTACTTGCTGCGAGTGTGTTGGTTTCTGCCCTGCTCGTACCTATTACTTGAAATGGGTAACTGATTTTGCCGCTCAATGCGTAGAGACTCACTTGTAATGACTCTATAATGTAACCCAATTTCTTGTGATGGATAAGAGATAATTTGATGGGTGATTTGTGTAGTTTCTCAAAATGGGCTGCGATGGGTTCCAACTTCCAGTTGCAATCCTTTTTGTTTTGCTTGAATATTCCTTAGGGTAGTCTCTTTTGCAGGATATTCTTGCTTTGTTCATGATTGGATGGGTGATTCGTGTGATCTGTTCAAATATAGACGCGAGTAAACTTTACGAACATCATCATGCTTTATTTTGTTTTGATTACTTGCAGGACATTACCTAGTTTTGTTTAAAAAATCTCAAAATATTTATCAATATATTAAATAATGTCTCAGTTTGGCGCTACCAACAAGATTTTGGACTTCTTTTCTCCAAGAATCGCAAAATCATATTGTTTTTGCCAAACATGGTTCTAGGATTTTAAGATACCAAGAAACAAGAATTTGGGATCTTAGAAAACCTAAAATCATCTTCTAAGATGATAGGCTCCAAGAATCCCAGAAGTAGAATCCTATCCAAACAAAGCCTAATTGATCCCTTTTGTCTTCGAGGACGGAGCTCTGTGGCTGTTCCCGGTACCCTAACCCTATCCTGAGATCGGAGCAAGAGCTCCTCATCAGGGGCATAACCAAGAATTTATTTTGGGCTGGGCTGAAGCTAAACTAATTTCTTTTATAATGAAACATTTACTCTATACAATAAAAAAAAATACTAAGCAAAATTTTTTAAACAAACATCGACGATACGATGAAATTTTATTAATATAAAAAAGATACATAAAATATATGCATAAACTAGAAAAAGACAACGCAAGAAATAGACATTTAATGCAAATATAATAGTACATTAGTGATGTTGTGCCCTGCGATGCTTTAGAGAGTAGAATTCATCGATTATTGAATCTGAATCAATGTTTTCAGCAAGTTCTCTTTCAATACAGATAATCATGCAATCTGCAAGAAACTCATCATTCATATTGTTGCGAAGTATTGTTTTAACAAAATTCATAGCTGAAAAAGCTCGTTCTGTCGTTGCCGTGGAAATAGGAAGAGTCAACACAAGATGAACCACTCTTATCAATCAAGAAGTAAATTTCTGACTTTCTTGTTTCAACTAATCTTTGACATAATTTCGAAAAAGAAGACATGTTCTGAAATTTCATATGACAAAGGTACATCAAACTCGTAATGTTCCAACTGGTTTCTTAAAATATATATCTCAACTTGATTGAAATCTTGAGGATAGAATTTCTCGGCCAAGCTACAAATATTCTCAACATTAAATGATTTGAACCCATCATTAGGATCCAAAGCTGAGCTAAGAATAAGGATTTCTATTGCTCTATCCGTGAATCTACTATCTAACTCTACCAACTGAAAATTTATTGCAGCGTTGAATATATCAATATGAAAGTAATGCTCACTTTAATATAGTCATGTTGCTGACAAGAACGACGTGTACCCTCCATATAGTGAGCACTCATATCAGGCATATCAATAGCATTCCTTTCACAAAATGATGTCACACTTCCAATAAAAGTATCTCAGTCATCTTGTAGCAACTTCTGAAGAAGTTTTTTTATAATTGAGACTAAATCCAAAGCATTTAAGATGTCTTGAGATTTGTGTTACAATGCTTGACAAAGTATATCGATGCTTCTGATAACTCTATTCAACAAATGCAATATAAATACAAACTCAAATGATCTCATTGTTTGATACGCACCCATAACTTCCTCGCGTATATTATTGTTGAGTCCATTTTTAGTCATGTTTTCAAAAACTATACAAGTCACACCAAACATATCAATCAGGTGCTAACATAACCAAAATGGGAGCTCCAACGAGTAGCTATAACTCTTTGCAAAGTACGAATCTGATTAGTCCCTGTACCGGTCTTACATTCTCCGGAAGATATATATGCAATTTCAGCTTCACGAGCAGATTTTAACTCAAAATGACACTTGAGAGAAGTATTGACAAGATTAAAAATAGAATCTAACTTTGAAAAGAATAGCCAAATATCATGCACATCTTTTGATGCCGCAACTAATGCTAGTTGTAGTCGATGTGTAAAGCAATGCACATAATATGCATATGGATAATCTTTGAGAAATAATGCATGTAATCCATTCTATGCACCACGCATATTGCTAGCATTATTATACTTTTGACCTTGCATATTTTCATCTTGGAGATTGTAACGAGTAAGGACATTGCATATCTCTGTTATTAAAGTTAAGAAAGTTGTGTTATCAACACCAACAACTACAAAAAAATGCTCTCAAACAAAACCATCACAACCAACAAATCCTAGAACAAAAGCATTTGTTCCCTATTAGATTGGTCAAGTACTTCATCAACAAAAATACAAAATTTAGCATTTCCAACTTCCTCACGAACCTTTTTCCTCATTTTATTTACAAGAATATTTAGGATCTCCTTTTGAATTGTTTGTGAAGTATACTTTGCATTTTCCGATGCTTTTTCTAAGACAACTTCTACAATTTCTTCATTCAGCGTTGTCGAATATTTTATCAATTCAATAAAATTGCTACGATTAGAAGACTCAAGAGATTCATCATGACTTCTAAAAGCACATGCTTGCATTGCAAGTCACTTAACGTTCCTTATTGTAGTCTTGATCCGCTACCGATTCTGCAAAACTTGTTGCGAAGATTTTGCATTCATCACTTTGCCAATATGTTGAGATGAGTTTCTTAAGTTATCCTAATTGCGCATAGCAGTATTATGTGGTGAACAAGGAACCCCATAATGCATAAAGGCAAATTTATCTCCATTATTAATCCTCTTCCAATTTTTAAATCCTTCAACAGTAAATACATAAAACTTTGGTGGATCACTATCAAAAAGAAAACATGGAAAACAAAATGCTCTATCTTTTGCTTCAGAATACTCAAGCTAAGGAAATTGCACAAACCAAGAATATTGAAATCGACGGTATTGCTTGCCATCTTGAGAGCGTGGATACTTCGCTAATTTTGATTGGCATAGCTCCATATTGATATATGCTCTTCAAATATCATCACGTTGATTAACGGGATATGTTGATATTGGACGGCGTAACCCCGGATCACATTCAAAAGAAGTGATTTCTTTAGCGTTGACTCTTTGAGACCTAGAAGGCCGCTTGTCGAAATCATCAATAGTAAATGGAGAAGGTATCTTATTTGTTGATTGGTCATCTCTTTTCTTAAAGAATGAAAGAATTTTTTTTTTTGCTTGAGCATTTGATAATTTGACATTATAACCTATAAGGCCACAATATTAAAATTTTAAGATTATGAGTGATCATCGAGTGAGTACAAAAAATGTACCTTGAAAAAATATGGTCTAAATATTTTGGAAAAAATGGGCATTTATTACATCAAACTACTAAATTAAACAATGGCAAAAAAAATCAACACCTAAATTCACAACACTTTCTTCACCTCTAAGAGTAATGGCAACCATAGTCACAAAAATCTCCGATTTATTGAAAAAATCGCGTTTAAAACGCGACTAACAACTCTGCCGATTTTTTGCTGATTTTAACCCCGATTTAATCAAGTCACAAAAATCGCCGATTTATTCGGTGATTTTTTGAATAAAACGGATTAAGTCGGCCGGTTTTTGTGACAGCGTGATTTTATTTTAAGTTATTTTGCGGGTCTATGTTACCGCACGATTAATAATCGACTGGCCACTGTTCTCTGAGAGTAAACAGTTTCAGATCCCTCTCTTCTCCGACCACGAGGCGACACAGGGCCACAGGCTAGGGCCCCGAACTTGCTGAATTTTTTCAAATTTTACCCTCGTCGATTAAAACCCGAACCCGTTTTTTTTGCCGACTTTTACCTGTTTTTTTTCCGAACTTTCCGATTTTCACCGAACTTTACCGAGTTTTACCCTCGCCGACTTATTGCCGATCCCGAACTTGGTGACTATGATGGCAACATCTTCCCACAATTGAATTCTTGTAAAACATTTGAAAAACTCAAAGGTGGAGACAACAGTTTGTCAACAATAACATTTTGATAAAAGGCCTTTCATAACCTCGAGGTCAATCAATTGAAGTGATGCATCACATATAAAGGATATACTATGCCGAAAAGGGACAAACGTCCAATACCCGAATAGGAACAATGTCGAGAAGTTGTCGATCCGAAAATGAAAATTTCGCCCTTTCAAGCACAGGACCTTTGGAATGCAATTAGCCAAGAACGTTGGTCCTGTGGTCTTGTCCCTTTTTCTCCTAGGTTTCCCTTTTAGGCAAAAGAATTGGAATGCAATTAGCCAAGAACCCTAAATCCTAGGGGAAATTGAAACCTGCATTCCAATCATTTTGCCTGAAATACACAACCAGAGAACCTCCGGAATCAAATCTGGATTCACTAGTTTAGTTTTTCAGATTAGGTTGAAACTTGGTGGGTAGGTAGCTCTAGGTGTTTGGAAGGCAGTGTTAGAGTTTCGTAATGATCAGTCCGTTGGATGTAAAGATATCAAAGGATTACCAGATGTGAACTGAACAATCTAGATTTGGGTTTGAGTGCAATTGGGGCTCAATTTGATTGTAAAATTTGGGCTTTTGACGTAGGTGGGTGTAGGGATGACGAGGGTTCAAAGAAAATTGGTTTCGCGGAATTCGGGCGAGAATTAATAAAGTTATGTTTGGATTTAGGGTTTAGCTGTAGGTATTTGTAGGTTTTCGATGAAAGTGGCGATGAGTTGTGATGGTTATGGCGAAGGTGATGGTTTAGGTTTTGTGGATGATAGGATTGCTGAAAATAAAAGTAAAATAGATAAACTGTGAGAAAAAGGAAAGATATGGAGATGAATACCAGAGCATTTCAACCTATAACCTCTCGCTATCAGGGGAGAAGAACCATCACGACAACCACCAAAGCAATATGTTTCAAATGTTATTCGCCATATGTTAATGACTAAGAGGGCTTTGGCGCCTTTTTATATGCCACCAAGCTATACACGACCTATTAGGATTAGGACTCCTAAAATGCTAAGGGCTGGGACTCCTTATACATTTGGGACTTGGAATCATAATAAACTTAGGACTTGGATTCCTGATACACTTAGAACTTAGACTCATAATGCACTTATTACAAGTGCTTATCAGTTATCATGAAAAACCAAATATTAGTTGGAAGCCTTCATTTTTCCTATTAGCATGTCTTGGACTTATATTTTCTCATAGAATAGCATGTTATTTCATGAAGTGTTGTTTTTTACTTTTTCCCTCAAGCCTGGTACTTATCTTTCTTCCCGTGGGATTCTAACCCATCCATTGGTCTTGTTGGTGGGTTGCCATATTTCAAGAACTTATGCGTGTTTATCTTTTTAATGAACTGAGAACAGAATTAAAGGCAGGATGACCCCAGCTCAAGATCCATTTTATATTGTCAAAGAGGAAATTCAGGAATCTGTAAGTCATGATTGTTTATCTACTTTTCATAGAAGAAAGTTGTTCAGAATTTTATTTTTTGTACTATTCATAAGACTAATATGTCTGATTTATGCTTACTCGTTTTATTACTTTTACTACTACTGTAGTACTGTTTATTTAATGTATGAGTGGATCTGTTCTATACACTTGACCCACAAATCACAATTTTAAATTGCATAAAGCCAAAATAGCGGTGGAGTGGGTACATGAGCTGATGATGATCATAGTAAAGATGTTGTGGTTGATGCATAGTAATAATGCACTAGTTGATAATACAGGTAGCTTCATCTTATAAGGTTTTTCAAGATGCAAAGCTCAACAAATATCTATTTTCTTGACCAGATTGATAAACTGCAAGTTACTTCCCACAAATGGGAGGAAACCCCTTTAAACACCGGAGAGCATGTTTCTCTTACCAGAGAGCTCCTTGCCAGCTGCGAAAGCATCGAGTGGCAGGTATTATGGTTAAGGCTTCAAGACTTTTATGTCATATATTTCTATCTCATATGGTTTAAGATGGTCTCCATCAAATTGGTTAACCATATTTCCATTTTGTACTGAAGAGAGGATAGTCTAGAAGAACTGCCGTAAATTTGGAGACTATCATTTTTTCATCCAATTTGGGTGGCATCCAGCCACAACAATCCCATCCTAATTACTGGCTTTTTAATTGTACTAAAATCCTTGCTGAACCGGTACTTTTCTTGATAGAAAGGTAGATGAATTGGATAAGGCAATTGCAGTAGCTGCAAGAGATCCATCGTGGTATGGCCTCAATGAAGTTGAACTTGAAAAACGTAGGAGATGGACTAGCAGCGCTCATAATCAGGTATAACACTGTTCATATTGAGGTATTAGTGATTTTCAGAGTTGTATAATTTCAACATTGGCTCTTGGTTTATTGTAAATCTTTATATACATGATTTTTCTCTTTTACATTACTCTAATCTGTAAGTTGGTAAATTAGCTAAAGATAATTAAATTTTTACAGTGTTTTGACGCCCTCTATTTATTTTGTGTTATCTTTCTTGAGAGCCCTTCTCTTTTTATTACTTATTAATAGGAAGGTTGTCTTGGTTATTCAAAAAATATACAGGTGGGTACCGTGAGGAGAACTGTAGAGGCAGGAAAAGAGAAGAGCAGTTCAATCACCTCTAGTCTTAATGGGGCACGCCGAGAGCTGATGAGGCGTCCAAATGATTATTCTCCTCAGCCAGGCATATCGAACAATTACCTTGCCCATGACAATGATGATTTTATCTCTTCGGAGTCTGATCGACAGCTGCTCCTTATAAAGTAGTTATCTACCTTACAAGTCTTCGTTCATCTCATTTATAGGGGATATGGATTTAAACTTGATAGTTGATTCATTAGCATCCTTTTGTTGCTAGAATATTCTCTGCTACTCGATAGGAGTAATATTAGTCAAGTGGTGAACAACCATTCTAAAAATATAATAAATATGTACAGAAGCTAACAATTACCTACCCAGGCTCATCAACTAAGATAGGAAACTGGTGCATCCCATGTTAGGTTTGAGGCATGGTAATGAGTAGGAGTGACAATCCCTGTCACGACCCGTCAACATGATCCGAAACCGGCATCTAATTAGCAGGTTTGGATTTGGTTTAATTGTGTTCGGGTCATAAACGGGCTGACTTGGCTACCACAAACAAATAAACGGGTCATGTTTGGGTTTATGCTTATAACCAGCCGGTTTAATTAACGAGTTGTGTCAACCCGGCAACCCGCATGACCTACTTAGCCCGTGTTGTAACATGTTATTTTTCATTATTCAGTGCCCTAAACCACACTTCGGCATCAAGTAACCAGGACACCATTTAATAAGCATATTTGTTGAATAACAAGACCTTGATTATGTGTTCATGATAATTTTCATCTTTTAATGGAAGAAGGAATACATAAATATGTATAATTTAAGTTATAAAGCATGTTTTCAGGTTACACGGGTTATAAACGGGTTACATGGGTCATAAATGGGTCTTCAACCTATTTAGGTGTGCCGATCCAAATATAACCCCACATGACCCGTTTATTAAACGGGTTACAAGGGCCGTATCGGATTACTTATTTATCAAGCAGGTTAGGTTCGGGTTCAATCTGTTTATTAAATGGGTTGGGCTTGGTTTGGCTGTTTTCTCCTTATACCCATTTCTCAACATGACACGGTCACGACATGACCCAACCCAACCCTTTGCCAACCCTAGTGGTGGGAGTATACAGTGGCCTTGTTATTTTCCTCATAAAACATTGGACAAATGTTGGGTCTTTTAGTTCAATTGCTCTTGGACTATATTTCTTTCACGACTGGGATTTTGGCCATGCAACTGCCACTCTAAAAGACGGAGAAGAATAAGTTTGAATGAATAACCATTTGGTTACTTGAGTTTGTTCGTTAAGTGCTTAGCCAAGTACTAGGATAAATGCTACTAATGAAATTATATTTTACTGATTGCTCATATTACAAACCAAATCATGCTTCAGGCAACAAGATGAGGAGCTAGATGAGCTTAGTGCAAGCGTTCAACGAATCGGAGGTGTTGGGCTCACTATACACGAGGAGCTCATTGGACAGGTAATGTTTAAGACAACTTGTTTATTTTTTTTATTAATTCTATAAATATTACTATGAAGAGTTATATATAACTGTCTCTGTCATCTCATTTTGGTGCAACAGCATCATAGTAAAATGTAATGCTCACTTCTTTACGAAATATTGAAGTTTTTGATCATGCTGGTGTCAAGAAATGATGGAATAGTTTTTAATAAATTTCTAGTAGATATTGGGAAAAAATGATGCAAAAGAAAGTTGAAACAACTTAGCAAAGGTGGTTTAGGCTTAATGTGCCGAAAAATTCGTTTTGAGTTCAAAAATTGTCAGAAACAGTTAAAATGTTGTTTCACTTTGGCTTTTTGGCTTATAATTTTTACCAGAGATATGAATGCAATTCCCTATATCAAATCTTGTCTTCTACCCTCTTCATCAAGAAACCTTAGAGTGTTGCTCTCTGGTTGTTTGATGTTAAACTATGTAAACCAATAAGGTAGATCTTCCTCCTCGCCAACTAGCCTTTTAGGTTTCATGACAGACCCCTCTACCAGGTGGCCTTGGTCAGGTTCTTGTCTCCAGGCTTAAAGGGTTGATAACCTTGACAATCGATTGAAAAATTCTTGTCAAAACTTTTTTTGGAACCATCTTAACTAGTGCTCCCTAGTCGACCCATCTTACTAATATAAGATATGGATGATGAGATAATGGGGGAACCGACATCTTTGACACATGTTATCTTTTGACTTGCAGCTTGCTTTAAAGAAATTTATTTATCTTCCGTTGTATCACTGGACGTGTAAATATATATATGAGGTTCCTTCTAAGGTTGCTGGTTATCTTAAGTTTCCATGAGATATGAGCTTTACTGTTGGTTGTTCATGAGACTGATCCTATTTTGTTAGATGTGTTATTTATTGCATTTTGTAAACTATAATTCACGAAGGATGTGTAATTTCCACTTGTCTACTTTTAATGTTGGTGGTGGTACGGGAGAGCATTCTGCTCTTTTCTTGGGGCAAGATTATTTGTGAATTTTTTATTGTCTAACATCCATGCCATATAGATACATGTCTACTCTACACTCATGCCCAAGTAGTGGCTGAGCTTGAGAATATCCCATGTGTATGTATAGGGTCGATATCATGCGCACTAGGGTTTAGGCTGTTAATTCTAAAATGAATTCTTCCACAGCTGGAGAGGTCAAGTCGAAGCCAAGAAATTGGATTTAGGGCTGAAAAGTGGAGACTTTTAGGTTGCTGGGAAAAGGGCATCAATGAGAGATTTTAAGGTTTAAAGAGGCACACAAAGGAAATTCTTGATTCAGGCCAAGGTTGATGGAGGTAGACAATGAAGTTGCTGAACCAACCAAGTACACCTTTGTCATGAGCAGCATGTCTTGGGATAATTGTGGTCAACAAGGACGCCTTCTTAGTTATGACCATTATATTTGGCCCTACAACTGGATGTTTACTTTTACCTAGAGATGAGGGCATCCTTAGCAAGAGGGTACTGAGTAGAAGCGGGACTAATCTCATCGTGTTAGCTAAGGTCCTGTCAAGAGGGATCATCATAATTTGGAAGCAGAACTGATGTAGGAGACAATGGGCTTTGGGGAAATTAAGGTTTAGAAGGGATTTAGGAATGTGTTTTGTTTTAGATCCGAGTTTGTTTTGTTTTTAATAATAAAGGTGGTTGAAAGTGCGACCTGAGTGGATGTGATTAAGGGCACCGTTTGGAGGGATCTTGGTATATGTGTGTGTGTGTGTGAGAGAGAGAGAGAGAGAGAGAGAGAGAGAGAGAGAGAGACGAGCCCTTGGTATCATTGAGATTACTAAACTACTACAAATAACAAGAGCTAAAAGCAACTATAATGGCCTATACAAGCCCAATAATTAAACATGGATAAATATGGTGAAAATTAACTGCTAACTACTTCAAGGTAAACTAAGCTCTGCTCCAAGGAAATCTTAGAGTATTGATCTGAAAGGTATAAGGAAAAATTGGTGAGTTCACATAAGAAAACCCAGGGAGCTCACCCGGACCATGGTTTGTGATTTCGATTTCGTGTCTGGTTTCGGTTGAAATCAAAACCAAATTTTCTAAATTTCGATCGAAATCCCAGAAACATTTTGAAATAGCCAATTTTTTTTATGATGTTTTGTTTTAAAATTAAAATTTAAGTCTTTTATAATTGTATATACATATTTACACGAATTATTTGTAGAAAAAAACATCAAACACATATTGGAGAAAATCCAACCAGATAATCATCACATATTTTTTATCTATATAACAAGGGACGGCGGTTTCGTGCTGACTAGGACAATATGGAACCAAGGCTGACTAGGACAATATGGAACAGCTGACTAGACCCCACTGACTAGACAAAAAAATTACCATTTTTGCGTCTTTCTCCGTCCGTCTCCCTCTCTCTCTCTCCAATCTCTCTCTCTTTCCCTCTCTCTCTCTCTCTCTTCTCACCGATCATGGAGGAGGCCAAATAACCCTCCACGGTCTCACATCCCTCTTCGCTTTCTCTCTTGCGGCAGCGGCGGAGCCGATTGCGGAAGAGGAGTTGATGTGGAAGCCGATAGTGGACCATGATCTCCCGTCTCTCTTCACTTCTTTCTTGCGGTAGCGGCCTAGAGGAGGAGTTAATGCGAGATCAAGCGACGGTAGTGGCCGGGGCTCGAACCAGCGCTGGGAGGGACAGAGTTTTTTCCCCCTCCCCTCCCCTCCCCTCCCCTCCCCTCCCCTTCTTCTTCTTCTCCGGTTAGACAGCAGCAGTACGTGGAGGGGTTGCCGCCGCCCCCTCCTTGGTCTTCTTCTCCAGCCATATTGGGGTCCTGACATAGCTCGCTGGCCCCCCTCCTCTGCTGTCCCTCATCCTCACCCGGCGTATTTTTTGCTCAGCCCACCTTCATTCCTCAGCATCAATCCTCACCTCACCCGAACTCCGACATTGCCGGCAATAAAAAGTGGTAAAAAGCTATAAAATCGAAAAAAAAGGGGAAAAAAAAAATCTCCAGATCTCCATCCCAGTCCCGCTCGCATGTTTTGTTTTTTTTCCTTCGAAAACGAGCCAAAACAAAAAAAAAAATCCAGATCTCCTCTTCCGCTTCGTGACCAGATCTAGGTTTTCGAAATGCTAGATCCCCTGCTGAGATTCTGAGTCCAGTTCCCGTTTCAGGGGAGTTCCTCTCTCGATTCGATCCGCCGCGAGGCGATCTCGATGGAATGAGGTGAGTTCGATCTTCCCGATCCTTCCATTGTAGTGTTTTTGGGTTTTGATTCGGTGTGTTCTTCTGCGGGGAGTCGATCTGACGGCCGTTGTTCAGATCTCGGAAGTGAGAGGGTCATCCGGGCGGCGGAGATGGGCGAGAATCAGCGGTTCCAGCTGGGCACCGTCGGCGCGCTGAGCCTGTCGGTGGTCTCCTCGGTGTCGATTGTGATCTGCAACAAGGCGCTCATCAGCACCCTCGGCTTCACATTTGGTGAGAGATCTGACGATTCTTTGTCTGGATTCAGCTATTCGATTCCTTTTAGCTATTGGATTGTTTTCGTCTCGGGATTTGTTGAGTTGATTATGATTGTGATCGGTAATCAGCATTTGGTGAGAGATCTGACCACTCTTTTTTTTTTTTTCATTTGTTTTCCCTCCAACTCATGGATGCCAGAGGACTCACAATGCAGCATGAGAAATGGACCTTTGGTGTACAAACAATGACTACCCTAAGCTTTCACAAAAACTAGGACACATGAATGAGAAGGCAAACAGGTAACAGAGTTCAAATCCCAGCAACATGAAATTTCAAACTAATATCAAACTATGATTTTTTATTTTTCATGATCTAACCCCTTCCATTTTCCTATCAGTGAGGGCTTCAAGAGAATGGTGGTTTCAGCTATCATCGAGGTCACGACATGTGGATCCATGATGAATGCTGACATCCTATCTTCAAAGTAACCTGTACAAAAAAAAACACACGCAATGAGGTGGCTTCTTCTATATAATAGGAAATCAAAGTGGTGTGATGTTTTTGAGGTTCTATGACTAGCATTTTTATGATGTATGTGATTTTCTATGTGATTTGTGTTATGTGGTTTTAAATTTTAATTTTGTTAGTTATATTTATTTCCAATCAATCGTAGAAATACTAACAATCCAAGTCACTCAAGGCACTCTTGGATGTGAATTGTTTAGTGGAAAATGAGAGAAGTCAGAAGGAGCTAGAAACCTACCAGTCCTTATAAAAGGAATTGAATGTCAAGGAGGCTATTCAAGCATGAGATTTGGAGATATTACTGCCAGACCTTTTAACCTTTGGCTTCAGGCTGGCAAAGAAAGGAATTGCAATAGAGCATATTGATTCCCCAGAAGAATCCGTTATGCAAACCAACATATCAGATAGTACTCCTGGTCATGGTAGATATAAAAGGTCCAAGGATTCTATCTTAGCTAAATTGGTTGTCGTAGTTGGCTTACACGCGCATTTCGGTTTGATCATAAAAGATAGGGGGAACGGTAGGGCTAGCAATGGGTCGGGGCGGGTCGTGTTGTGTCTGGTTTCGTGTCCAAAACCAAACCCCTAAACCCAGACCCGAACTGTTTAACTAATCGTGTCTAGAACCTAAACCCGTACCCGACCCGTTTAAAAACGGGTAGACCCGCTAAGACCCAGTAAGATCCGTTTAAATATTTATTTTTTTTATATTTTTTAATTTTATCTTTCGTTGCAACTCATCATCATGGGTGTCCTAATCACAGGTGTCTATTGAACCCATCGCACACTATGATCGGATGCTGGGTAGATCATTGGAGGGTCAATCACATCTGTTTCTTTACCTGCCGGTTCGGACCGAGTGCGATGCACGGGTCGGGTATGGGTGCAACGGATGGCCGTGCCTTGGGGGTACAGATAAATGGTGTAGAAGGTTTGGATTCGGGGGTTGGGGTGGTGGGGTGGTGGTTGCCCGCTTTGTGCCAATCGATGGGTGTCTTGCCGCCGAAGACGGCCCGCTACAGTGCCGACGGCCAAGTGTGTTGTCGCACCGAAGGCTTCCGCTTCGTGCCAATCGGCACGGGCCTGCCGAAGGCTGTCAAGTGTGTTGTCGTCGCATACGACGGTGGGGGTGGGGGTGGTGATGCCCAGGGGGTGTTTTGCCGCCGAAGGTGGCCCGCTACATTGCTGATAGGTGTGTTGCCGCCGAAGGCGGCCCGCTGCAGTGCCGACAGGCACGGGCATGCACTAGTATATTTACGTCACGAAGTCAAAATCTATATTCTTCGTCCGTCCAGCTAATGTCTTCTTCGTCCGTCCAGCTAATGTCATCATCATCGAAATGCACACGAAATTTTGTCAAAATTCGCACGAAATTAAATGATTTTGCAGACATAATCAAAATACGACAATTCAACTTGGGCCCCACTAGTTTTCAATCGAAATTTCGGCGAAATGCATCGAAACGCTCTGAAATGCACCAAAATCGATCAAAATACAAACTTTCAGGGTTTCACACCTGACTTTTGTTTCGGTATCGGCCAAAAGTGAAAATTTTTGACCGAAATTTCATAATTTCGGTCGAAATTTAATCCACGTGGAAATCTAGAGAGCACAATAATATAATCATATATATAAATGTGTCTCTATGTGTGTCACACTAGGACAGAAAGTAAATTTATGGTAGATACTGAAAAATATGTGATCATACTATATTAGAAATTTACATTATGATAGGTTGAGCTTAGCAATTAATATATGTACATAGGTTTCATATGAGAGTGACACGATCAATATTATATAACGAACATAGAAGATACATTCTCTACATTCAACATCCATGCACTACTCAAAGAATCTAAATGAAGGTCTATCATGTGACACATACAATTACATACATGTTCCCAAAGTCATTATGCAACACCGTTGAAATGATCAAGGGCCTCAAGGCACATGTCGAAGCTTAGCATGTCACATTCTTGCACACAATGGAGAAAAGAGATCTGAATATATAGAGAGAGGAGAGAGTTAGTTGATTGGAAAGAGTTGGATCAAGAGAGAAAAAGAGATAGAGGAAGAGAACATAGGGAGGGAATGGGAGTGAGTTCTGGCGGCATCGGGCACGAAGGGGATGAGATTCGCCGGAGGGTGTGTAGATGGTCGCTAGAAGGGTCGGTGGCTGGTGGCTGGAGGGTACAGAGAACGAAGGGGAAGACGCTCTGTGATAATGGTTGGAGGTCGCCGGTCGGGGATGTTGTGCCTAAGTGCGCAGGTGGCTGTCAAAGAGGTGCAGATGGGTGGGGGTCTAGATCATCGAGGTGAAAGGAGGTGGATTGGAGGAGCTCGGGTGAACAAAGGGGGTTTCTGTACCACCGGGGAGGACCTTTTAGAGGTGCCGAGTGGCCTGCCGACATCAATCTAGTAGAGGAGGGTGGTGTAGTGGCGATCCGAGGGGTTGCGATGCCAAAATGAAAGGATGATAATGGAGAGAGAGAGAGAGAGAGAGAGAGAGAGAGAGAGAGAGAGAGAGAGAGAGAGAGAGAGAGAGAGAGAGAGAGAGAGTTGGTTTCTTTGATGAGTAGGTGAGGGGTTTTATATAGGTGTGGTAAACTATGATTCTAGGGCGAAACCATGTCGACCCTCTTTGGGAGGTGATGTTTGTGTGTGGTTTTTTTTATTTTTTTATATTTTTTTTTTTTTTGGGGGGGGGGGGGGTAATTCGGTTAATTAGCTGTTATGATTAGTTACCAGAGTTATTTATAGGCCATTCTATTTGTATGGATTCTGAGTTTGGGTTCCCTTATAAACATCTTTTTCTTTTTCTTAAAAAAAAAGAAGAAAGACACTGGTATAGCTGGGTACAATCTTAAAAATAATACCCAGTCCGGTTTAAGTTAGACTACTCTGTTCCAATGGTTCATATGTTCGTTGGCAAAACTGATCGGTTCATACATTCTACAGGCAACATCTCATTCTATGCTTGACCAGAATAAGATTTGTCCCGATTCAAATTTGGAGCGGTCTGATTGGGCCGTCTGGTTTTAAAAGATCTGGTGTTATATTAAAATATGCCGGGAATGGTGTTATTAGGTTGGCTTTTGAGGGTCTGGAAAGAAATCTTGAGAAAGGTTGAGAGACTTAGGGCTGGGGAGGGCTGGATTGAGTTTTAGGGTAGGAAGGTAAACAAGTTGGCTTCTAGTGAGATCTATGTTATGCAGAGAAGACTCTTGCCTCTCTCTTTTCCTGTTTGGAGATTGATCAGTGAGAAGCATATGTTCTCTTCTGTATCCTTTTCTTCTTCTTTCTCCTCTTCACTTCTGTTAGATAGTTTGGATTTGAACTCCTTTTTCCTCATCTTTGATGTTGGACGAATTCTTACTGCTGCTTGAAAGATAATTCATTGAAAGAAAACTTTATGCTCTCGTTATAAAAGCACTCGCTTGCTTTCATGATATTAAAAGCAACCAACGGGCTCTTGGCCTGGTGGTACTTCCTCTCTCCCATGTTGGAGAGGTCCCTATTCGACTCCCGGTATGGACACTATGGAACCCTCGAGGCCGTTGTGCCTTGTTTGCATGTGTGAATCCTGGTCGTTGATGTCAAGTTCACGGGATTATGGACTTAATAAATAGCATCTGCTGCCTCCCCCTGTTTCGATTTATGGACCTCTTTGAGCCCTTGCTTTAGTGCCCTGTCCTCTGACCGCCTGGCTGGTCCAGCAAAAAAGCAAGTATTAGAAGCAGTAAGATTCTGTAGTTTCGTGTTGTAGGGTTCATGATAAAGGTAGAAGGTTAGTTCACCGTTTGATATGATGCTGCTGTTCTTGTGACGCAGGAGAGGATTCTTGATGAACTAAGCATGGAGATGGAAACTACTTCGAATCGGCTCGACTTCGTTCAGGTCTGTTTTAGTCTCCCTTGTTTTATTTGAAAGCTACCTTCATTCACCTATATAATTTTGACTCCCTGGCCTTATGGGAACCATTCACATTGGTGGGAAATGAAGAGGCTTATGTCAGTTATATACTTATATAGTTTGCTCTGTTCTAAACATTTAATTTTTTTTTTTCTGTTCTCTTTTTCTTGGCAAAATGCTATTCTGCCAACCCAGTTTGTCAACTTGATGCAGCCCCGACCAGTGAATCACACTTGGCCCCATATGTCAGGTGAACGGACGGTTGTGATCGGGTGCCATGCCAAGTTGGCAACCAAACGTTGGCAAAGCAGTCGGCAGAATAGTATTGCTCTATTTCTTATGTCTTCATCAGTCTGAGATTAGCGAATATGTGATGGATCATTACCCTAATTGGGTCTTGTTTAAATATCTTCAGCTACTACCAGTCATTTTATTTTTGAGATCGTCGGGTGTGTCGGGTGTGCCGAAACCTTTTGGGCAATGGCCCACTTCAAGCTCGGACTAATTTCTCCGGGAGTGAAGCCTGACCCACTCGGCAATTCATACTTCACTCCTGGGTAAATCGAGGGGAGGAGGAGTTGAACTCGCAGCCTCCTCACCAAAGTATCAGTTGCTTTGCCAACTCGGCAATTCCAACTTAACTACCCGTCTTTTATTTTAGTCTGTGCGAGGCAAAGCAGTAAAATGAGGAAAATTCACTTGTTTTTTTCTCTGGTGCAGAAAAAGGTGGGCATGGTTATGAAGAAGGCTGGTGTGAAGGGGCAGTTTATGATGATATTATTCTTGATAGTCCTTTTTATTGTACTTTTTGTTTTGGTTTTCTTCACGTAGGAAAATTAAAAGAAGTTGAGACTGAAATACTGTTAAAGTTTGAGGAATTTAACATTTCGATTGTCGGATGTAATTGGTCCTGGAAACACTTTATTAGAATTTGAAATAAGCCATCGTCGTGGTTTACCTTTATTTGTTTATTTATTTTGTTTCGGGGGCAATACTATTCATCCATCCTGGTTTCCATCTACATCGGGCCATCCTGATGTGCCACTGATCACAGCCGTGCCATCTGGGTTTGGGTGCAATGGATGGCCGTGATCAGTGCCATGTCTGGATGGCCCGATCCGGATGGTAACAGATTTCTGCTCTCTCGGATTCTGTTCAAGGTTAAAAAGTTCACAGAGGTTAATATGTAAATATAAACTTTTCAGGAATTAATATGCAATTAGTCTAGTCAACAGATGGCTATATGCAAAAATTCCTTTCTTATAAAGACTTCAAACTTTTGATAGACCTATTTCTAGCATGAATTTCCTTTCAAGTTAAAAGAGAACCACAAATAACATAGGAATATTTTTTTGACATCGGTGGATTTCCCAAAAACTTTCGAGCAATGGTCCCACTTGGGGCTCGGCCTAATCCCTCCAGGAATACGCACTGATCCACTCGAAAGTTTTCCTATGCACCTGGGTACATCCTCACCAAAGCATCAATTGTTTACCAACTCTCCTATCCCCTACAAGCCAAGATATGGGCATTGAAGGGGGCATTTGAGGAGCTAATCAGGTGGGGAGCCAAGAGAGTTGTTATTCTCAACGGCGCTTTACAAACTAGGGATGTGCTGGTGCTTGGTCGAGGTGGAGGATTTTTTTTTCCCCCACTCATCATCACTTGTTTGTTGGAGTAGTAGCACTTGTTTGACATCCAGGTCCAATGGGTTCTGTGGACAGTTTATAGCGCAGCTCACTGGCTGGCTCAAGAAACCCTCTTATTTGGGGGAAGGGGTTATGACATAATGAGTTCCTTGATGTTTTAGTCGCCCTAATTGGGGATAACCTTAATGCATGATGTCATGACAAATGTCTCTTGTGCCCAAAAAAAAAAAAAAAACACAACACAGCTCTTTTATCTCGTGGTGGGTAGAAATAACAGAGGATCAGGGTCATCCGATTATGTCTTAAGGAGGCATCGGGGGTAGCAATTTTCAGTAAATAAGTTGGGATGGCTGATAAATTTGCGTTTTTTATTCATTCCTCAAATTTCTAACAGGATTTTCTATTAGTTTCCTCTAATAGAAGACCTTCTAGAAGATCAACTGACCAAGCGTGTCATTCATTTAAGGGTTATTTGACTTTGACCCCCAAATTTTACCTTGAGTTAGACTTTACCCCCTATTATTTCCTTAATTAGACTTTACTCCCCAAAACTATCTGTTCCGTCAGCTCACCCAAAGAATTCAAGGCAAAATTTGGGGGGCAAAGTCAAAATAACCCTTCATTTAAGTTGGAATTGCACATCCTAACTGACCGAGCCCATTCCACAGCGCTCGCTGCCTTTGTGCGACCAGGTCCCATCTCTTAGTTTCAGTCCACTGATTCTTGTCAACGCCACTACAACTCGAGCGCGAGTTTTTAATACACCAAGTCCACGCCCTCTTTCGCACCCATTTCATTATAAATACTCCCATCTCCTTTGCCCTCTCCAACATCTCTTCATTCATCACCACTTAGCTTTCTTGATCATCATCACTCTCCATCTCCTCTCCTCTCCTCCCCTTCCAAAACAATCCAAGCATTACAATGGCATCCCAGACCATCCAGAGCCACCGCGACGGAGCTGAGATCTACCACGGAGACGCCCTTTGCAAGAAGAAATCGGTTGAGCTGCTCGAGGAGCTGGGGCTCCCCAAGGGCCTCTTCCCTCTGGAGGACATCGAGGAGTTCGGCTACAATCGGGCCGCTGGGTTCATCTGGCTGGTGCAGAAGAAGAGCCGGAACCACACCTTCAAGCAAATCAAGCGAGCGGTGTCGTACGCCACCGAGGTGACGGCCTTTGTGGAACCCCGCAAGATGAAGAAGATTACAGGTGTGAAGACGAAAGAGCTCCTCCTCTGGCTCTCCATCATCGAGATGTACATCAGCGACCCCTCGTCCGGGAAGATCACCTTCAAGACCGGCACTGGGCTCTCAGATAGCTTTCCGGCCACTGCCTTTGAGCTCGAGCAGTGAGATAAGCGATGGGCGTTGACCTCCTCATCGGTTTAGACTGGGATCTTTCGGCTACAATGGTGTTTTACGAATAAGGGTAGATGAAGTTCTCGTTATCTATCGTACACGTACGACTTTTAGGTTTGTAATATTTCACTTGGGAAATTATTTTATGGAACAAGGGTTAATTCAAGGTTTAGTGTAACAATATTAAGTTTTAAATGATCTTTAAGTTTGTACTATGTGTTTCTTTGTATTTTTTTTCATGAAAACATTACATTTAATTCGTTGAGTTATGAATAAACACACAATAAGAAGCATCACACTGAGTCAAAACAAGTAGATCCGGACTAATCCCTCCGAGAATACGCACTGACCCACTCAAAAGTTTCCCTATGCTTCTGGGTACATCCTCACCAAAGCATCAGTTGCTTACCAACTCTCCGATCCCCTCCAAGCCAAGATATGGGCATTGAAGGGGGAATTTGAGGAGCTAATCAAGCAGGGAGCTTGGAGAGTTGTTATTCTCAGTGACGCGTTACAAGCTAGGGATGTGTTAGTGCTTGGTCGGGGAGGGGGGTGGAGGATTTTTTTTTTCCCGCTCATCATCGCTTGTTTGTTGGAGCGGGAACACTTGGTGACATCCTGGGCCAATGCAGGGTTCTATGGATAGTTTATAGTGCGGCTCACTGGCTGGCTCAAGAAACCCTCTTGTTTGGGAAAATGGGTTATGAGATAATTGGGGATAACCTTAATGCCATGATGTCATGACCATAGTTACCAAGTCAGAAAGCGGGAAAAAAAGGGCAAGGGAAAAAATCGGAAAGATACGTTAAAAACAAAAAAAAAAGGGTAAAAAAACGTGAAAACATTGAAAAAAACAAAAAAAATCTTAAAAATTATACCAAGTATGTATATATGGCATTTTCCAACATTAAGTAATCAAAAGTTCAAAACATATAGCATATGCGTTTATTAAATACAAACAAAATAAAACCCGAACCCAATTTAAACCCAAACCAAACCCGCCGTGTTTTATACGTGTTTTTTCCGTTTTAAACGCGTATAAAATGCGTACGGACTCTTTTTTCTAAAAAATGAGTTTTTTTTTTGTTTGCTATGACTTCAGATCGATACGTGTTTTATACGCGTTTTTTTCAAAAAAACGCCCGATTTAGTAACTATGGTCATGACCAATGTCTCTTGTGCAAAAAAAAAAAAAACACACAGCTCTTCTATCCCTTGGTGGGTAGAAATAACAGAGGATCAAGTTCATCAGATTCTGTCTTAAGTAGGCATCGGGCGTAGCAATTTTCAATAAATAATACTGATAAATTTGGTTTTTTTATTAATTCCTCAAATTTCTACTAGCATTCAGCCCGAAGGTTTTCTCGATTCCGCTCAGCCCGATTGACGTGGCAGCGTGCAACACGTGGTGGAAATAACTTTAAGGTCGCTAGTGGGTTTCAACCACCTGTTGCTCGCTGCCATGTCAATCGGGTCGCCGAAATCAGGAAAACCTTCGGGCTGAGTAGCATTTCTCTTTGAGAGCTGTATGGGATGGTTCGATCGATTTGGGCCGGAACCAGAACATGGTTTTACATTTGGTCTTTGAATAAACCAGTTCCGTTTGTAAAATTCTATTAAAAAATGAAAAATTTTATTCATACCCAAAAAATCTGTAACTAGCTCCCGTCTCCCATCCGATTCACAATAACTTACTTTCAAATTTTAAAATATCATTTATACCCTTATCTTATACCTCAAATCCAACTAAAACCTAAAATAGAACCTTTTGGGCATCCATTGCAATTGGAAAGGGATTGAGCGGTGGCGACGACATGGCTATGATGTTATTGGCAGCGACATCGGCACATGACTCGAAGATCCCACTTCCCCCGATCGGATTCCTCCATACGAGATCTAACCTCTCTAGCAATGGAGAAAGAAGAGGGACATCTCTCTCTCTCTCTCTCTCTCTCTCTCTCTCTCTCTCTCTCATCAAACCATCAACGAATGTCAAATAATCAAAATAACCGTCCCCACATCCCTATACTCATGGGTTTCAACATTGGAAAGGAATAGGGTATGATCAAGATATCAAACCATCAATGAATGTCAAATGATCAAAATAACCCTCCCCACATCCCCATACTTATGGGTTTCATCATTGGAAAGGATGGGGGGTATGATCAGGATGGGCGAACCATTTACCTGGTGAGTATTCAATGTGGGGTGTAAAATGGAAGGGTATTTTTGGGATAGAAATAGGGTATAATCAAAGTAAAGTGGATGTGTTAAAGTTTGTTGGAAATGGAGGCTAAATACAGATTTTTGGAGGTATGAATAAAATTTCCCTAAAAAATAGAGTAAATTACACTTTACCCCTGAAGTTTATCCCAAAATCACTTATCTATCCTATAGTTTATTTTGTTCCAAAATGGTCCCTGTAAGTTTAAATGTTAGCCAGATGGCCCCTTTTGTTGACTACATTAGTACATCCCAACTGACCGAGCCCATTGCACAGAGCTTGTAATACCAAGTCCACTCCCTCTTCATTCATCACCACTTAGCTTTCTTGATCATCATCACTCTCCATCTCCTCTCCTCTCCTCCCCTTCCAAAACAATCCAAGCATTACAATGGCATCCCAGACCATCCAGAGCCACCGCGATGGAGCTGAGATCTACCATGGAGACGCCCTCTGCAAGAAGAAATCGATCGAGCTGCTCGAGGAGCTAGGGCTCCCCAAGGGCCTCTTCCCTCTGGAGGACATCGAGGAGTTCGGCTACAACCGGGCTGCTGGGTTCATATGGCTGGTGCAGAAGAAGAGCCGGACCCACACCTTCAAGCAGATCAAGCGGGCGGTGTCGTACGCCACCGAGGTGACGGCCTTCGTGGAGCCCCGCAAGATGAAGAAGATTACGGGGGTGAAGACCAAAGAGCTCCTCCTCTGGCTCTCCATCATCGAGATGCACATCAGCGACCCGTCGTCCGGAAAGATCACCTTCAAGACCGGCACCGGGCTCTCGGATAGCTTTCCGGCCCCGGCCTTCGAGCTCGAGCAGTGAGATAAGATGGGCGTCTGACCTCCTCATCGGTTTAGTATGGGATCTTATAACTTCTCGTTATGGGTCGTACACGTACGACTTTTAGGTTTGTAATCTTTCACTTTGGAAATTATTGTATGAAGTATGAACAAGGGTTAGTTCCTTGATGACCAAATGATGCCAATTTGTTGGTTGTCCTATGAAATGTAACATTGTGTTGGAAAATATGGAATCAAAAACAAGCTCGAGGTTTGCAGGAGTCCATATTCAGCAACAATGAAGAACTCTCTTGGACACTGAAAATTTTGAAAAATCATAGAGGGAGAGAGAATCAATGCATGTTGAGAATTGAATTGTTTACTATTAGTTGGGAAATACACTAATAACCTCCATGGGTGGCGCTACATAGGGTTGAGTGGGGTCAATTGACCCCACTCACCGATTCAAATCTATTAAAAATTATATTATCTTTTTATTTTTATCATAATTTATTTTGTTTTGACTGTTCGTTTGACCCCACTCGATTGATTCACCAAACCCTACTTCATGTCTTCATGTGAAAAATATTTAATTTTTGACCCCACTGATACAAATTCCTAAAGCCCCCACTGATAACCTCTTAGTGCACATAAAAGATGGCTAGTTTGAAATGATCGAGTGTAGGAGTAAGAAGGAAGAGGCTGCGCTGGGGAGGATGCAGGAGGAGGATCGATATGCTTTCTTTATTAGCATTCAGCAACACCGAAGAACTCTCTGCCTCAATAAATAGCTAGCCCATCATAAATTAGCATATATCATATTTACAAGCTTTGATTGATGTCTCTAAAGTGGGCAGCCACATAGGCTAGCAGCCACACCCTATAACATTCCCCTTTCGATGCCCACTTTCAAAGCACTGCCTTATTAGAATATTGCTAAGAAAAATCCAATTGGAACAAACCCTTTAGCTAAGAAAAAAGAGTACAACGTGTTCTTTTGGAAGAGGTCATTCAAGAACATATTCTTCCTTGAATCTTTGTGGTTGCAACTTATACTGTCTTGTTAAAACCTTTCGATGAGATAACCCTGTGAAAAAAAAAAATTCACAGAAAAAAGAGTACAATGTACAAAAACATTCTACTGGATGCCTCCATCTCTTCATCTGCAAAATGCTCCCCTCACATTTATTCCTACTTACTATTACATATATACATGACTTTACATCAACTTTCAAACAAACGAAAAATACTATCCCCTCTAATATATAAAGATACTACTTCCAACACCATGATTAACATCAATTTCAATTTACATCAGGATGCATATTTGCTAAAGTTTGAGGGATTTAACATTTCACTTATCGGACGCAATTGGTCCCGGAAACACTTTGCTAGGATTTAAAAGAAGCCGTTGTCTTGGTTTCCATCGGGATTGGGCCATCGTGACGTGGCACTGATCACAGTTGTACCCTCTGAGTTTGGGTGCAATAGACGGCTATGATCAGTGTTATGCTTGTCAGGATTGCCCAATCCGGATGGAAACCTGAATGGTTGTACTGAATAGCATTTTCCTTGTTTGGGTGGTGCGGGCCCGACTACCATTGTGTTTCTTGGTTTACAGATTTATGCTCTCTCGGATTCAGTTCAAGGAAAAAGAAAAATATTTTTTATTTCAGAGGTTAATATGCAAATATAAAGCTTTGAAGAATTAATGTACAATTAGGCTAGTTAACAAGGGTTATAAGGAAAAATTCATATCTTACTGTGGGTGTTCCAAAAACTTTCCGGCAATGGTCACAATTCAGGCTAGGATTAATCCCTCCGAAAATATACACCGACCCACTCGGAAGTTTCCCCTAGGGGTGCAAGTTGGAATGGAAATTCAAATTCCGTCCGAAACCGATCCGAAAAATTCCAATTTTGACACCATATAATTAATTTCGAATTCCAAAATTTTGATTTTTGAAAATTTTAAAAAAAATCGGATCGAAATTGTAAGGTGCTGAGTATTTCAAAAATTTTGATTTTCGATTCGTAAATTCTGAAAACATCCGATCGAAAAAAATCTAAGAAATTTGATGTTTTATTCTGACCCGACCAGACCCAGGTCCATCCGAAGCAACAGGTGTTGTACGTTGTCGGCCCTTGGGTGAAGCCAACAAAGCCGTTGCTTTGGGCCTCACCCAAGACAGGGCACCATATATATATATATATATATATTTATATATATATATATATATATATGGGGAGGGATATTCTTACTCATGGCCTCTTACTTATATAGTTACCTATGATCTGGGCCGTCCATTAGATCCCGACGTACGGTTCGAATTAGATGGGTAGTTAAAGTAATGGTGTTCGCATTAAATGCGTGCTTTTAATACAAGTTTTTAATACGGGCATTTAATGGGAACACCATTGCTTTAACTCCCCATCTAATCCGAATCGTACGTCAGGATCTAATGGACGGCCCGGATCATAGGTAACTATATGAGTAAGAGACAATGAGTAAGAGTATCCCTCCCCTATATATATATATATATATATATATATATATATATATATATATATATATATATATATATATATATATATATATATATATATATATGGGTCAGGATCTGATGACCCAGCAAATTTTGACCCATTAATAACCCAGCACCCTTTGATGCACTTAGAGGTTATAGAATGGGTTGATTTTTTGTAGATATGTCGTCTATGGTATGTTGATCATCCTCACAAAATATCAGCCCATTCTAAAACCTCTAGGTGCATCAAATGCGCTTTTCAAATCAACGGTTTTTTATTGTCAATTTTAACCGTTGATTTGAATATCTCATTTGATGCACCTAGAGGTTTTAGAATGGGCTGTTTTTTTGTGAGGATGATCAACATATCATAGACAACATGTCTACAAAAAATCAGCCCATTCTAAAACCTCTAGATGCCTCAAAGGGTGCTGGGTTATTTGCTGGGTTATCCGATCCTGACCCTATATATATATATATATATATATATACACACACACACACACACACACACACTTAAAATGGGTCCAACCCAACACCAATAGACAATAGCTCGTGATGCACTGCATAAAAAATTTAAAAACCCTAAATCCCAACCAAATCCTATTCTATCATCTGCACTCTTTGCCCGATCCGACTTAACCAAGACTCATCCGAAGCAGCATGTACGTGCCGTGGAATTCCGAAAATTTCAAAATTCTGCAAAAATTGAAAATTTTGAAAAAAAATAAAATAATCTCAAAATTTCAGAATTCCGAAATTTTCTGAAAAATGCCAAAAATTTAATATTCCAAAAAATTCCAAAAATTCTTATAATTCAGAAATTTCTTAATCGGAATTGGATTTTGAAATTCCAAAATTTCGGAATCGGAAACGAAATACCATTTGGGATTCAGAAAATTTTTAAATTTTTTTTGAATACCTTTATTATGATCCGATCCATCCGAAAATCAGCCCTAGTTTCCCCACACACTTCTGGGACTTGAGAGGGGAGAAATTGAACCCGTAACCTCCTCACCAAAGCTTCAGTTGCTTACCAACTCCCCTATCCCCAAGTGGCAATAAATAACAGAGGATTTGTGTTACAAATAGAGGGTCACCAGATTCTGTCTTAAGTATGTATCAAGCGTAGTAATTTTAGTAAACGGGTTGTGATGATTGAACTAGTTGGGTTCTTATTCATTCCTCAAATTTCTACAAGCGTCTTGAAAACCGTATCGGACGGTTCCACTAGAAACAGAATATTTTTAGCCAAAAATGTACTATTTTGAAAAATTCCAAAAATTCTGATAATTCAGAAAATTCTTAATCGGAATTGGATTTTGAAATTCCAAAATTTCGGAATCGGAAACGAAATACCATTTGGGATTCAGAAAATTTTTAAATTTTTTTTTGAATACCTTTATTATGATCCAATCCATCCGAAAATCAGCCCTAGTTTCCCCACACACTTCTGGGACTTGAGAGGGGAGTAATTGAACCCGTAACCTCCTCACCAAAGCTTCAGTTGCTTACCAACTCCCCTATCCCCAAGTGGCAATAAATAACAGAGGATTTGTGTTACAAATAGAGGGTCACCAGATTCTGTCTTAATTATGTATCAAGCATAGTAATTTTAGTAAATGGGTTGTGATGATTGAACTAGTTGGGTTCTTATTCATTCCTCAAATTTAGGTTTGGTCTTTTTGAATAAACTGTTTCGTTTGTAATATTCTATTAAAAAATAAAGGGTAAATTATGCTTTAACCCCCCCCCCCCCCCCCCCCCCCCCCCCCCAGTGTAGTCCAAAACCACTTAGCTCTCATATAGCTTATTTTGTTCCAAATCGGTCCCTGTAATTTTAAATGTTAGCCAATTTCCCCTTTTTGTCAACTACTAAAATTTTCTATTATTTCTGTCTAATTAAAAATGAAATGAACGTCTTAACTTACAAAACATTGGTTTCTTCCCTATATTTTAGTTTCCTCTAATAGAAGACCTTCTAGAAGATCTACTGACCAAGCTTGTCATTCATTTAAGGGTTATTTGACTTTGACCCCCAAATTTTACCTTGAGTTAGACTTTACCCCCTATATTTTCCTTAATTAGACTTTACTCCCCAAAACTAACTGTTCTGTCAGCTCACCCAAAGAATTGAAGGCAAAATTTGGGGGGCAAAGTCAAAATAACCCTTCATTTAAGTTGGAATTGCACATCCTAACTGACCGAGCCCATTGCAGCGCGCTCGAGCGCGAGTTTGTAATACACCAAAGTCCACGCCCTCTATCGCACCCATTTCATTATAAATACTCCCATCTCCTTTGCTCTCTCCAACATCTCTTCATTCGTCACCACTTAGCTTTCTTGATCACCATCACTCTCCATCTCCTATCCTCTCTTCCCTTCCAAAACAATCCAAGCATTACAATGGCATCCCAGACCATCCAGAGCCATCGCGACGGAGCTGAGATCTACCATGGAGACGCCCTTTGCAAGAAGAAATCGATCGAGCTGCTCGAGGAGCTGGGGCTCCCCAAGGGACTCTTTCCTCTGGAGGACATCGAGGAGTTCGGCTACAACCGGGCCGCTGGGTTCATTTGGCTGGTGCAGAAGAAGAGCCGGACCCACACCTTCAAGCAGATCAAGCGGGTGGTGTCGTATGCCACCGAGGTGACGGCCTTCGTGGAGGTGCGCAAGATGAAGAAGATAACGGGGGTGAAGACCAAGGAGCTCCTCCTCTGGCTCTCCATCATCGAGATGTACATCAGCGACCCGTCGTCTGGGAAGATCACCTTCAAGACCGGCACTGGGCTCTCGGATAGCTTTCCGGCTCCAGCTTTCGAGCTGGAGCAGTGAGATAAGCGATGGGCGTTGAACTCCTCATCGGTTTAGGTTGGGATCTTTCGGCTACAATGGTGTTTTATGAATAAGGGTAGATGAAGTCCTCGTTATCTGTCGTACACATACGACTTTTAGGTTTGTAAGATTTCACTTGGGAAATTATTGTATGGAACAAGGGTTAATTCAAGGTTTAGTGTAACAATATTAAGTTTTAAATGATCTTTAACTTTGTACTACGTGTTACTTTGTATTTTTTTTTCGAGAAAACTTTACACATTTAATTCATTGAGTTATGGATAAACACACAACAAGAGCATCACACTGAGTCAAAACAAGCAGATCCGGACTAATCTCTCTGGGAATACTCATTGATCCACTCGGAAGTTTCACTACGCACATGGGTACATCCTCACCAAAGCATCAGTTGCTTACCAACTATCCTATCCCCTCCAAGCCAAGATATGGGCATTGAAGGTAGGCATTTGAGGAGCTAATTAGGCAGGGGGCTAGGAGAGTTGTTATTCTCAGCGAAACGTTACAAGCTAGGGATGTGTTGGTGCTTGGTCGGGGGGGGGGGGGGGGGGGGGGAGGATTTTTTTTTTCCCGCTCATCATCGCTTGTTTGTTGGAGTTGCACTTGTTTGACATCCAGGGCCAATGGGTTCTATGGATAGTTTATAGTGCGGCTCACTGGCATGCTCAAGAAACCCTCTTGTTTGGGAAAAAGGGTTATGAGATAATTGGGGATAACCTTAATGCCATGATGTCATGACCACAGTTACCAAGTCAGAAAAAGGGAAAAAAAGGGCAAGGGAAAAAATAAAAAAGATACGATGAAAACGAACAAAAGGGTAAAAAAAACGTGAAAACATCGAAAAAAAACAAAAAAAATCTTAAAAACTATACCAAGTATGTATATATGCCATTTTCCAATATTAAGTAATCAAAAGTTCAAAACATATTGCATATGCGTTTATTAAAAACGAACAAATTAAAACCCGAACCCAATTTAAACCCAAACCAAACCTGCCGTGTTTTATACGTGTTTTTTCCTTTTTAAACGCGTATAAAAAGCGTACGGATGTTTTTTTCAAAAAAAGGAGTTTTTTTTTTGTTTGCTATGACTTCAGATCGATACGTGTTTTATACGCGTTTTTTTCAAAAAAACACCCGATTTGGTAACTATGGTCATGACCAAAGTCTCTTGTGCCCAAAAAAAAACACAGCTCTTCTATCCCTTGGTGGGTAGAAATAACAGAGGATCAAGTTCATCAGATTCTGTCTTAAGTAGGCATCGGGCGTAGCAATTTTCAATAAATAATCCTGATAAATTTGGTTTTTTTATTCATTCCTCAAATTTCTACTAGCGTTCAGCCCGAAGGTTTTCCCGATTCCGCTCAGCCCGATTGACGTGGCAGCGTGCAACTGGTGGTGGAAACGACTTTAAGGTTGCTAGTGGGTTTCAACCACCTGTTGCTCGCTGCCATGTCAATCGGGTCGCCGAAATGAGGAAAACCTTCGAGCTGAGTAGCATTTCTCTTTGAGAGCTGTATGGGATGGTTCGATCGATTTGGACCGGAACCAGAACATGTTACATTTGGTCTTTGAATAAACCAGTTTCGTTTGTAAAATTCTATTAAAAAATGAAAAATTTTATTCATACCCCAAAAATCTGTAACTAGCTCCCGTCTCCTATCCGATTCACAATAACTTACTTTCAAATTTTAAAATATCATTTATACCCTTATCTTATACCTCAAATCCAACTAAAACCTAAAATAGAACCTTTTGGGCATCCATTGCAATTGGAAAGGAATTGAGCGGTGGCGATGACATGACTATGATGTTGTTGGTAGCGATATCGGCAACATGACTCGAAGATCCCACTTCCTCTGATTGGATTCCTCCATACGAGATCTAACCCCTCTAGCAATGGAGAAAGAAGAGGGGCATCTTGTTGGAAATTAATCGTCCTAGACTAGCAAACTTAGGAATTAATCAAATTCTAAATATTAAACGATTGGTTGTTTAGCAATTATAATATTTGCAAGCAAAGTCACATCATAAATTTCTTTTAGAAATTGTTTGCCAAAGCAGAGCGGGTTCTATGGAACCGTCATTCACCTTGCCGAACTTTTCTAAAAGAGAGAAATAGACTATCTAAATTATCTCTAATTATTTAGTGTTTAGAATTAGATGCAAATCGTTTTTCAATGGATCTACTAATAGCAAGAAATTAGAGTTAGAAACTCTAGCCTGATTGTCGAAGCACGCTAGGCGCTGTCCCAAGAAACTTATTGCCCCCCTCGTGCGGGTCTCATGGCAATGGTTCTCGGAGATACGACGACCCCGGTCAGGCGACCTCCTTCTCATCGGCACGACTTCAAGAAGGTTTTGTGAACCTCGTGAACTTTCAGGAACCTAGCGACTTGATGACGATCTTCTCGAAGCAGGGAGGCAGCACCGCAGCAGAGCTTTAGTCCGAGAGAGGGAGTCTCTTCGGAGCAAAAGGGCAGCACTACGCCATGAGCTTGAGAGAATGGGAGAGGGAGAGGCAGAGAGTAATTCTGATATTCGGACTGTACTAATCCCATGGCTGCACCGGGCCTTATATAGGCCTCGGGTTGTTAATGGGAGGCTGAAAGAGGGGACCGGTTAATGGGCTGCGATTAAGCCCATTAACCTCGCACGTTATAGCTCGCAGAGGGCAGCCTCGTAACGGCTAGCATGCAGCAACGGGTCGCATGCAAAACGGCTAGTAGCCAAAAAGTAATTTCATAAATGGTGGAGGACTTAAAAGCAAAAAACAAAAATAGGGCAGGTGCGGACCAGCCCATTTCGGAGGTGCTATCGTGTCCGGGTCCGCGGGCGCACACACACGCGCCGCCCATCCCATGCCCAAGCCCGGCCCGGCTCGGTACGCAGGCGCGCGCGTGTGTGAGCTAGTGAAGCCCCTCCTCTAGTGTGATGTCTAGTGGGGGGAAGTGGGCAATCCTATTTAAGTTGGTAGGGGATTTCTCCCCTTACCGATATGGGACTAAAAACCCATTGTTTTGTGTGGTTTTAAAACACACACCCAACAATCCCCCACATATGTTTAAAACCACTAAATATTAAATAATTAAAAAATTCAAAATGTAAAATAAAAAGACTTTGCTGGATTCCTTATACTACGCAGTGGGTGTAGGTACCTTCCGGTTTGAACCTCCACTTAGTACAGTTGTATACATCCGTGAGGATTTGGTGGACTACGCCTTGAACCAGCCTCATTTATCGAGTTTCTACAAGTAGTACACGTAGTACAGTTTTCGATGGTTCTAAGCGGATTGCACTTTTAATGGCCTTGCGCAGATATCTTTTCTTGTATGTTTCTAGGGAGCAGCCCTGGTCCCAGAGTTGCGGCCTCACAACGACATACATATAGGTAAGTCCTAATAAGGGTGTGAGCAAGGCGACACCCCGCCTCATGGGTCTTGGACTTATTAAGAGCTTTAAACTCATCCTACCCCTTGCTTTTAATAAGCACTGACATCATAGGGACGGGAGCATTATTCAGTGCTCCTCATTTTCAATCACTACTACAATTTGTTTCTACCCATTGAACCTCCGTGAGGTTGGGTTCCCATTGTGGTGATTTTTCTTATGGGCTTAATCGCATCCCCCTCGACGATTCTAAGACCACTGTCCTAGAGAGGCCCTTAGGTAGATGATCCGCCAAATTCTTTTCGGATCTAACAAAATCTAGGGCAATTATTTGATTCTTCATCTTATATCTGAGAGATCTATGTCTCACTTTCAGATGTCGATGTATTTTCACATCAGCGTTTTCTTGATTACATATATCAATAGCTGATCGACAATACATATCCGGTTGTGGACTTAATATCTATTGAGTTACTAATCCAGTTAGCATCAGAGTATCCCTCTAACATAGCTGGATATCCACTATAGTGGAGACCGTATGATATGGTTCCCTTAAGGTATCTAAAAACTCTTTTTAACGCGTTCCAATGAGACTCATTCGGGTTAGACGTATAACGACTAAGTCTATTTACCGCGTAAGCGATATCGGGTCGAGTATAGTCTGCGAGAAAACCTAGCGATCCTATGATTTGAGCATACTCGCTCTGTAGTCTAGGAAGTCCAGTGTTCTTTGTCAGATGGGTATTTGGATCATATGGTGTGGATACCGGTTAGCAATCGGGGTCGTAGAATTTTTTAAGGATTTTCTCGATATAATGGGATTGGGATAGCACTAAACCATTGTCCTTCCTAATGATCTTAGTATTCAAAATAACGTCGGATTGTCCAAGATCTTTCATATCAAAGTTTTGGGATAAAAAGTGTTTGATATCATTTATGATTTGTATGTTTGAACCAAATATTAGAATATCGTCAACATACAGACATAAGATGACAATATTATTACCATCTACTTTATGATATACACATTCATCCGTTGTATTGATATCAAATCCATAGGATAAGATAACTTCATCGAATTTCATGTGCCATTATTTTGGGGCTTGTTTAAGTCCATAGAGGGATCGAATTAACTTACACACCTTTCCCTCTTGTCCAGGTGCAGTAAATCCCTCGGGTTGGTCTATGTATATTTCCTTATTAAGGTCGCCATTCAAAAAAGCAGTCTTAACATCCATTTGATGTATGACTAGCTTATAGATTGAAGTTAAGGCGATGAGGATCCTAATCGTGGTTATCCTAGCGACAGGTGAGTAGACATCAAAGTAGTCTACCCCAGGTTTTTGGGTAAAGCCCTTGGCTACAAGTCGTACCTTAAATTTATCTATGGTACCGTCAGGTCTAAGCTTTTTCTTAAACACCCATTTACATCCTATGGTTTTGCAACCAGGAGGTAAATTGGTGAGGTCCCAGGTATGGTTTTGAAGTATGGATTAGATCTCGTTATCTATGGCTTCCTTCCAAAAGAGTGAGTCTATGGACTTCATTGCATCTATATAGGTGGAGGGAGAGTTCTCCACCAGAAGTGCATAGAAGTCATCAAAGACTTTTTCTACACGGGCACGCTTACTTCTTCTAGGTTCGGTTTGGGTTGCAGGTTCAATCTGGTCTTCAGGTTCTAATTGGACTTCGGGTTCGACCTGATTAGAACTGGAGGCCTGGTTATTGGTATTAATCCTAGTGTTGATCATAGTTTTATAAGGGAAGATATTTTGGAAATATAAAGCATCTCTTGCTTCGATTATGGTGTTATTGACTATTTCACTTATTTCATAGTTAAACACTAAAAAACGATTAGCGTTACTTTCTGAAGCGTAGGCAATAAAGATGACATCTACAGTCTTAGGTCCTATCTTCTTTCTTTTGTTATCGGGGATTTTTACCTTAACTAGGCACCCTCACACTTTTAGATATTCTAAGTTAGGTTTTCTATGTTTCCATACTTCGTATGGGGTCAAGTTATTGTGTTTGAAGGGAATACGATTAAGGAAAAAACAGACCGTTATTAAGGCTTCCCCCCACAAGTTCTCTGGCCCTCCAGAGCTTATTAACATGGAATTGACCATGTTTATAAGGGTCCTGTTTTTCCTCTCCGCTACACCGTTGGATTGGGGAGTGTAAGGAGCTGTGACTTCATAGAGTATTCCATAGTCTTCACAGTACTCACTTAACTCATTTGAGGTGTACTCCCCTCCTCGGTCTGACCTAAGGATCTTAATATTTTCATCTAATTGGTTCTCAACCAGAGCTTTGTAAATTTTAAATTTACTGAGTACTTCATCCTTAGTTTTAATAACGTATAGGTGGCAATATTTTGAAACGTCTTCTATGAACGTTACAAAATATCTATTGCCACCTCTCGAGGTTCTCCCAGAATCACAGACATCACTGTGAATTAATTCAAGTATTTTGGAGTCTCGATCGATGGTTTTAAAGGATTTCTTAGGTTGTTTGGCTTCTACGCATATCTCGCACTTGTCGAGATTCCTAGTATCGGATTTAGGAATAATGTTTAAAGTCATGAGTTTCTTGATAGAATTATAGTTCACATGACCTAGTCTTTGGTGCCAAGTAACCGAAGACTCAACAATCAGAATTATAGACGAAGGATTAAAGACATTCAATTTAAATAAGCCATCACAGAGAAATCCTTTTCCAATAAAATTTATTCCCTTAGTTATTACAACTTTATTGGACTCGAATACAAGCTTATACACATGTTGTACTAACAAAGACCCACTAATAAGATTTCTCCTAATCTCCGGAACGTGGTGGACTCCACGCAGGGTTAGGGTCTTCTCTGATGTCAGCTTCAGGTCAATCCTTTCTATCCCTAGCACACGAGCCTCAACATTGTTCCCCATGCTTACAGCTCCTCCACCTGAGGCCTGATAGGTGCAAAACAAAGATTGATCAGAGCAAACATGAATGTTAGCTCCTGTGTCAATCCACCAATCAAATGCTTGAAAGTTCATGTTAAATTCAGGGGTGAAGAGAACAGACAAGAAAGCGGTCCCAGAAGAGCCAGCTCTAGAGGTCACCATGTTGACTTGAGAGCTGGGTGGCTGTAGACACACGAATTTCGTCGGACCCGAACCCGACTCACGTGCGCCAACGCGGATGCAAACCCGACACACGGACCCAACTCGCGCGCACCGACATGGATTCAAACCCGACTCGCGCGCGCCGATGCGGACCCGGACCCCATGCGCCAAGGGGGGCCGACCCCTACTAGGGTCCGAACCCCATGGGGGCCGGTCCCTACTAGGACCCGAGCCACATGGGGCCGGCCCTAGTAGGACCCGAACCCCATGGGGGGCCGGCCGGCCCTGCAAGGAAAGGGGAGAAAAAGAAAGAAAAGAAAAAGGAAAGAAAAGAAAGGAAAGAAAAGAAAAAGGAAAGAAAAGAAAGGAAAGAAAAGAAAAGGAAAGAAAAGAAAAGGAAAGAAAAGAAAGAAAAGGAAAGAATACCGCCATGCGCGGGGGGAGGTAGCGTATGACGTCTGCACACACGCGGATCTGCGCCGATCCCTCGATCCGACGCACAAGACGAAGTGCCCGATCGCCATCGATTTCGTGCGCAAAATCCAGCCATAATTGCACCCGCCAGAAAAGGAAAACAATTAAATGTTATTCCCTTCATCAATGGATGAATAAAATCCGGGTAATTATGAGAGAGATACAAAAGGGATTTGAAATTAAAAAGTTTCCATATCTCTCTCCCCACCTCTTTGCCTATAAATAGAGGGGGTGGGGGAAGGAAAAAATGGTCGAGAAATTGAAGACGAAGCGCCAGAGCTCTGCAGAAGAGAGCACGCTTCTTCATCGACCCAAGGCTTCACGAGGCACAGTCAAGCCTGTCCCGAGGGATCGGCTTACTGAAAGTCCTCATCAACGTGAAGACCCTTGCGCACGACGATCACCCCTTCGACTCCGTTCACGAAGAAGAAAGCTCGGAGAAGAAGAACCCTTCGACTCCGAGGACGCCAGAAGCAAAGGCCGGAGAAGAAGAGGAGCGGCACTACCCCGTCGTCTCCAACAAGCTTCGACTCCGATCAAGCCCAAAAGCCCGGAGAAGAAGAGGAGCGGCACTACCCCGTCGTCTCCAACAAGCTTCGACTCCGATCAAGCCCAAAAGCCCGGAGAAGAAGAGGAGCGGCACTACCCCGTCGCCTCCAACAAGCTTCGACTCCGATCAAGCCCAAAAGCCCGGAGAAGAAGAGGAGCGGCACTACCCCGTCGTCTCCAACAAGCTTCGACTCCGATCAAGCCCAAAAGCCCGGAGAAGAAGAGGAGCGGCACTACCCCGTCGTCTCCAACAAGTCCTCGATCCCGATCAAGCCCCAAAGCCCGGAGGAGAGAAGCGAAGCGTCATCACCACGTCGTCTTCGACAAACATCTGCACCATCCACGAAGAAGAAAGGCTGGAACAGATCATCTGAAGCATCACTACCCCGTCGTCTTCATCAACAAAAGCCGACGCTACAACCGTCGCACGGAGATCGGTGCTACCCCCACCATCTTCGAAAGCATTCTTCGACCCCGATCACGCCAAAGAAGCCCGGAGAGGAAGAGAAGTCCCGTTGACACGCAAACCGTCGAAGCACCGGAGAAGTAGCCCACGTCGTTCGAAGAAGAAGATCGAGTAAACGCCAAAGCTAAAGCAACGCAAGAAGCCAAAGCAAAGCCCCAGTAAAGCCCGCGCCAAAGCAAAGCAAGTGCCAAAGCCAAGCGACTACGCCGGCCACGAGCAAAAGCACCGCACGTTCTAGCCGATACGACGCGAAGTCCGGAAGAACGAAAGCATCGCAAGTCTCTCCCAGCTACGTCCAAGTGCAAGCGCCGAAGCAAAGCAAAAGCCAGAGCCACGCCGGAGCCAAGCCAAAGCCAAAAAGCCAAAGCCAAAGCCAACGCCAAAAGCTCGATCGACGCCGCGAACCGACGATCAAGGACACCGAGGTCAAGCAAGGAACGAGGAAGACGCGAAGACCGAGGAACGAAGCCGAAAACCCCCTAGCCGAGAAAGCGCGAAGCACGGAAGGGACAAAGCAACGGTGGACATTCCTTAGCCTCTCCAAAACCCTCTCCCTGTAAAGACCCCTGTCCTGGGCAACTCCTTCAGAGCTCTCGCACGAACACCACGTGGAGACGCGGATCAAAGGGATCCCCCAGAAGATCTTTCCCACAATCCCCTGATCAAAACTCGCCGCAACCCGGACTCGCTACACCCGAGCAACCCGGGTCCCGGCCACAATTGTAATCTCGTTTTGTGCAATAAAGCCGACCCGTACCTTTTTTGCGCATACAGATTTCTGGCACGCCCGGTGGGACCTCTTCTCCTTTCATCCGTACGGTTGAAGAAGCTGCTTGAAGTTTGCAATGGCCGGAACGAACAACGATGCGTTTGCTCCAAGCCTCTCACCAATCGCCGAGTCTCCTCTACTCCGCCACGGTGATCCAGTAAATCCGGAGGGTGATGCTCCTCCAATGGTGCGCGTCTACACTCGGCGTACACGGACTCTTGCGGACATCTTCGTGCCAGAAGCTACTACCGAAGATGCTCGCCAAAGCGCCGACGAGGCCCTGGTGCATGAAGAAACGAGCCTCGATCCTGGAGCCCATGTCCAGAAGTTTGGGGAGGACCAGCCCCAACCCCGAACCAGTTCGGGTTCTCCAGCAGACGTTGCACCTCCTCTGCAGGGGGCAAACATCAATCATCAGCCAGAAGCAAGTCGGCGTAACTACGTCTCAGATGATGACGGCGAGGATGCGAACATGCAACACCGAGGCGTTCTCCGTCACCACCCTCCGACCGCTCTTCAGCTCCAAGTCATGCAGATGAACGAGCACATGGCGCAGATTACTCGGCTAATGGAGGAGAAGGATCATCACATCAACGCTCTGCTCCAGAAGCTAAGCACAAAGGACGCTGCAGCAGTTAGCCAACCCGTCGCTTCTCCGGTAGCCGCTCCAGTTCCGTCTTCAACTCCCGCTCCTGCAGAAGTCGCTCCGACGATTCAAGCAGTTACTCCAGCACTCTCCTCGGCTCCCGTCCCATTGGAAGTCGTCTACCCGGCGCCAGCCTCGACGGCTACTCAACCTCCAGCAACGGCAACGATGAATGCTCAGCAAGTCCAAGCGTTGATAGCCGACATGATGCGTTCTCACGGCAGTGGCCTTCCTCCGATCACGGCGGCATACTCGAAGCCCTACACTACGAGGATCCAGCAGCTACGCTTCCCAGTCGGATTCCAGCCGCCAAAGTTTCAGCACTTCGACGGAAAGGGAAATCCGAGACAGCACGTTGCCCACTTCATCGAGACCTGCAATAATGCCGGCACATATGGCGACGAGATGGTGAAGCAATTCGTCCGCACCCTCAAAGGCAACGCGTTCGACTGGTACGTTGATCTTCCTGCAGGAACCATTGACAGCTGGGATCAGATGGAGAGGGAGTTCCTCAATCGCTTCTACAGCACCAGACGAACCGTCAGCATGATCGAGCTCACCGCCGTCAAGCAAAGGAAAGACGAGCCAGTGATCGACTACATCGACAGGTGGAGGAACCTCGCGCTGAATTCACGAGACCGCTTGTCTGAAGACTCGGCCATCGAGATGTGCACCCAAGGCATGCACTGGGGTCTGCTCTACATCCTCAAAGGTATCAAGCCTCGGTCTTTCGAAGAACTCGCAACTCGGGCTCATGACATGGAACTCAGCCTAGCAAACCGCGGGGACTCGAAGAGCAAGGACTTCTTGAAGATAGAGAAGAAGGACAAGCCACCGGCAACGAAACCGAAACAAGTCAATGTTGCCGACGTCGCTTCGACCTCCAAACCGCTCAAGATCGTTGGCAAGCCGGATCAGAAGAAGGGAGTCGCCATACCACCGCCTCCGCCGCCAAGACAAAGGATGACTCTCGAGGAGCTCGAAGCAAAGGAGTACCCCTTCCCAGACTCGGAAGTCTCCTCCATGTTCGACCAACTGCTGCAAGAGAAGATGATAGAGCTTCCTCCTTCAAAGAGGCCCGAGCAGATGCATCGCGTCGACGACCCTCTCTTCTGCAAATACCACCGGGTGGTGAGTCATCCCATCGAAAGATGTTTCGTCTTCAAGGAAAGAATCATGGCACTCGCCAAGCAAGGGAAGATAGAGATCGACTCCGGGGAGGTTGCTACGACCAACATGACGTCCATCACCTTCGGCTCCTTCTCGCCGGTACTCGTTGCCGCTCGACGAAGCATGCCCAAATTGCGCCTCAATCGTCAAGCGTCAATCGCTAAGTCGACCTCCCAGCCGAAAATCTCGAAGCGACGTCAACGTACTCCTGCGTTCTCCGAGGATGAAACACCGCTGCCCTGGGGGCAATCATCGCTCACGCCAGCACCTTTTCCAGGCAATACTGCATCCCAACGAACGCTCCAAAGGAGATACGAGCAAGGAGACCCAGAAGTCGGCCTGCTGGGCCAGCCGTCGGGGAAGTTTGACTATTACATCCTCTACTCAAGGCCTCCGTCCGTTTCAATCGACAAAATCAAGCCCACCGGCTGGGGATCGGGAGAAGAGCCAGTGGAACCTCGAGAAGAGCAAGTCCCTTCCAGCCAAGCTATGTCCCAACGCGCTCTTAGAGAAAGATACGAGCAGGGAGACCCAGAAGTCGGTCTGCTGGGCCAGCCATCAGGGAAGTTTGACTATTACGTCCTCTACTCAAGGCCTCCATCCGTTCCAATCGAAGAAATCAAGCCCACCGGCTGGGGATCGGAAGATGAGCAAGTAGAGCCTCTGGAAGAACAAGTGTCATCAAAGAAGCCAGTTGCTGCTGACGACCATCATCCTAGCGAAGGGGAATCCACCGACGAAGAAGCATGGGTCATGCTACCGCGGCGGCGAAAGCCTTGGCAAGAAAAGAAGCTCAAGCAAGACCGTGTGATGAGGGGATTCACCAAGCGGAAGACCTACAAGAAGAAAAGCAAGACTCCAGGAAGGAAGGCGTTCAAAGTACCGCCAGCGAGCCGAGACGATATCCTTCAGCAGAGTCTTCCAGAGCCGACAACTTTGCAAGAGTTCTTCCCGGATCACTTCCTCCCGGTGGACCAACACGTCAAGGTGTCTTGTTGCATGGTCGAAGTCCATGAAGTGTCGGAAAGAAAGAACGAAGGCGAAACTTCTGAAGAAGGTGACTCCACCGATGAGGGGGACGACTCCAACGATGGGGGCACCGCCGCTCACGACGAATCAATCTTGCACATGCCGCTCGTAGAGGCTTTGCATCTTCCGAAGAAGGCTCGCCTGGCAATGGCGGCGGCCTTGGCCGATCCAGATAGCTACGAGAGAAAAAGGAAGGATGACCAGAAGGGCAAAGCTGTAGCCTCGTGTGATGCAACGATAACCTTTTCAGACGAGGACCTGCAACTCGGGACGCGATTGCACAACCGGCCTCTTTACGTTTCGGGATACATCAAGGAGAAGCCAGTGAACCGAACCTTATTGGACTGTGGCTCCGCTGTCAACATCATGCCCATCCAGACGATGCGGCAACTCGGCATTACCGACGACCAGCTCTCACCAAGTCAGTTGGTCATTCAAGGCTTCAACCAAGGCGGACAGTCCACCGTTGGAATCATTCGTCTGAAGCTTTCCATCGGCCCGCTAGATACGACGGTCCTCTTCCACATCATCGACTGCCAGACATCATATCGTCTCCTGCTAGGAAGACCATGGCTGCACGAGAACGGCATCATAGTATCCACCTGGCATCAATGCCTCAAGTACTACGAAGAAGGCGTGGAGAGGTGCATAGTTGCGGACGACAAGCCATTCAACGAGGCCGAGGCACACCTGGCCGACGCTAAATTCTACCAAGCAAAGGGCCTGGTCGCGGAAGTTCTGCCGGCTAAAACCCCTCGAGCTCAAAAGATTGAAGAAGTAAATAAGGAAAAGACTCCTCTTCCCGGGAATCCAGTGCCATCTTCGGACGAGGCGAGACCCAAGGTCCAAGGAACGCCGAAACCTGGACAAAGGATGCGCATCAGCTTCAAGCCAAGAGCAATGCAACATACCCCGTTGCCAATCCAAACGGCGCCTGTCCTGCGTCTCGCGCCTCAGTGGCTCCGCAAATCCGAGCGATCGCCTTCTACTCCGACAAGGAAGCTGGCCCCAACGTTATCTCAGGCCAATGTCATCACTCTGCAAGAAATGACGGTGCCACTACCTAGTCTGGCAGAAGCTCCGAACCCAAGCAGACCCGTCGAATCGGCAGACCTCGAGCCACTCGGATTCAAACCGGAAGGGAGTTGGGGGCAAAATGCTGCCAAATTGCTGTTTAGAGCTGGCTATAACGAGGAAAGCGCCATGGGCACACTCCCACCAGCAGCAACTCCGCATGGGATGACAAGAACTCAAGCTCGGCTGTTTCAAAACGGCGAGCAAATTCCCCCGAACCGCCGAGGCATCGGCTCCAGTCAAGCTCCATTGGTCATCAGAACCACAGCAAAGAAGACCTTCACCTCGAACTACATCGAGGCGAGGATGGTAGATGAAGCAGCTGAAGGATCGACAGTCTCCGATGCACTCTCTACCTACCTCAGCCATCCAGACAGCAGGAGAAGACGACGACGGGCTCGATGCCAAGCCTTGTTCCGGAAGCAAACCAGAGGTGGTAAAGACTGGTCGAATCGAAAACGCACATCCGTGTTCGAGAGGCTCGGGCCAGTCAAACATTCAAAGAAGAAGTCAGTGTTCGATCGCCTGGAAATGCCTATCGAGGACTTCGTCTCAACACCCACCCACCCACCCATGGCTGCCGTCCATCATATCTCCATTACGGGGCCCGACAACGGTGAAACTTCTACGTCGGACGACGAGTTGCCCGACGCCCCGCCAGTCCTCGAAGAAGGGGGGCAGTCCACCGTTGATGACTTGAAGGAAATCAACTTGGGCACGGAGACGGAGCCTCGGCCTACATTCGTCAGCACGCTCTTAACCCCGGAGGAAGAAGCTGCATACATCAAACTGCTTAAAGAATACAGAGACGTCTTCGCATGGTCCTACAAGGAGATGCCGGGCCTCGATCCAAAAATCGCAGTGCACCAGCTCAGCGTCAAACACGGAGCCAGCGCTATCAAGCAAGGACAAAGACGCTACCGGCCAGAACTGATACCCCAAATAGAAGGCGAAGTCAACAAATTGATCGAAGCCGGCTTCATTCGAGAGGTCAAGTACCCGACATGGATCTCTAGCGTCGTCCCCGTCAAAAAGAAGAACGGCCAAATCCGAGTGTGCGTGGACTTCAGAGACTTGAACAACGCATGTCCAAAGGACGACTTCCCCTTGCCAATCACGGAGCTAATGGTTGATGCGACGACTGGTCACGAGGTGCTCACTTTCATGGATGGATCATCGGGCTACAACCAGATTCGGATGGCACCCAAGGACGAGGAGCTCACGGCATTCCGCACACCGAAAGGAATTTACTGCTACAAGGTAATGCCGTTCGGCTTGAAGAACGCGGGAGCCACCTACCAGCGAGCTATGCAGAAGATCTTTGACGACATTCTTCATCAAAACGTGGAGTGTTATGTCGACGACCTCGTGGTGAAATCCAAGAAGAAATCGGCACATCTACAAGATCTTGAGCTAATCTTCAGACGACTTCGAAGGTACCAACTCCGCATGAATCCGCTCAAGTGCGCGTTCGGAGTCTCCTCGGGCAAATTCCTCGGCTTCGTCGTCCGACATCGTGGCATTGAGATAGATCAATCCAAAATTGATGCTATCGTCAACATGCCCGTACCAAAGACAGTGCGAGACCTCAGAGGCCTCCAGGGACACTTGGCGTATATCCGGAGATTCATCGCCAACCTGGCTGGAAAGTGCCACCCTTTTAGTCGCCTCATGAAGAAAGGAGCGCCGTTCACATGGGATGAAGCGTGCCAAGAAGCACTCCAAAACATCAAAGCATATCTACTGAAGCCGCCAGTCCTATCAGCACCGGTTCAAGGGAGGCCGCTCATCCTCTACATCGCCGCCCAAGAGCAATCCTTGGGGGCACTCCTGGCCCAGAACAATGAACTTGGCGTGGAAACAGCTTGCTACTACTTAAGCCGCACTCTCGTCGGCGCAGAGCTGAATTACTCCCCAATCGAGAAGGTCTGCCTAGCACTCATCTTCGCCACGAAAAAGCTGCGACACTACATGCTCGCTCACACTATCAGACTCGTCTCGAAGGCTGACCCACTCAAATATATCATGTCGAGACCAGTGCTTTCCGGACGTCTAGCCAAGTGGGCCCTGCTGCTACTTGAATTCGACATCACCTTCGTGCCACAGAAAGCGGTTAAAGGACAGGCCCTCGCGGACTTCCTCGCAGAATATCCTCTCCCGGCAGAATGGGAGTTATCAGAAGATCTCCCAGATGAAGAAGTATTCTCTGTTGACATCGCCCCGTCCTGGAAAATGTTCTTCGACGACGCAGCTAGGCAAGACATAGCGGGAGCCGGAGTCATCTTTGTCACTCCGGACAACGAAATACTCCCCTTCTCATTCCTGCTTTCGGAAGCATGTTCCAACAACGTGGCAGAATATCAAGCCCTACTCATTGGTCTCGAACTGGCCGATGAAATGAACCTTCAAGGACTAGAGATCTTTGGCGACTCTCAACTCGTGATCCAGCAAGTCCTGGGGGCATACGAAGTCAATAAAGAAGACCTGGTACCGTTGCATGCGCGAGCCGTAAAGCTCCTCGAAAAACTCAAGGCTGTTTCCATCCAACACGTTTCCAGAAACCTCAACCAGCAGGCTGACGCACTCGCAAATCTGGCGGCTACACTCCCGTTCCCAGATGAGCGTTCACTCGTCGTCCCCGTCTGCAGGAGATTCGTGGTCATCGAAAAAGAGGGTCCGCCCGAGGTACCAGTTCAAACCAACGCGGTGCATGTCCTCGAGATTAAAGAACAAGACTGGAGGCAACCGTTGGTGGAGTACCTTGTTCATGGTAAACTCCCCGAAGATCCGAAGCGCAAAAGTGACATCCGTCGACGATCTCTAAGGTTCTACCACTTCAACGGCGAACTGTACCGACGAAGCTATGACGGCACACTCCTGAGGTGCCTCGCAAAAGAGGAAGCGGAAGCCGCACTCGAAGAAGTACACGCTGGAATCTGTGGATCACACCAGTCCGGTCCGAAGCTTCACTTCCGCGTCAGAAGGATGGGATACTACTGGCCTACCATGATCAAAGACAGCTTGGAGTACGCGAGAAGATGTCAAGCTTGCCAAATGCACGGGGACTACATTCGTCAACCTCCGGAGCCTTTACACCCAACAATCGCGTCTTGGCCCTTCGACGGATGGGGTCTTGACATCGTCGGTCCTCTGCCCAAATCATCCAAGCAACATCTCTACATCTTGGCGGCAACGGACTACTTCTCCAAGTGGGCTGAAGCGATACCGTTGAGGGAAGTTACAAAGTACTCCGTCATCAGCTTTATCCAGAACGACATCATCTTCCGCTATGGAGTCCCCCGCTACATCGTAACAGATAACGGGAAGCAGTTCAAGAATGCTGCCGTCAGCCAGTTCTGCGCATTGTACAACATTAAGCAGAATTGTTCGACAATGTACAACGCTCCAGCCAACGGTCTAGCAGAAGCCTTCAACAAAACTCTGTGCAAGCTGCTGGAGAAAACCGTCTCGAAGACAAAGAAAGATTGGCACGAACGCATGGGCGAAGCACTATGGGCTTACCGAACATCCTTCCGCACGCCGACACAAGCAACGCCGTATTCCCTCGTCTATGGCGTGGAAGCCGTTCTTCCGCTCGAACTCCAGATCCCGTCACTCAGGATAGCAGTCCAGGAAGGCCTCACCAGCGATGACAACGCCCAGCTCCGCCTAGCAGAATTGGAAGCACTGGATGAAAGACGCCTCGAAGCTCAACAGCGTCTGGAGTGTTATCAGGCCAGGCTCTCTCGCGCCTTCAACAAGAAGATTCGTCCTCGATCATTCCAGATAGGGGAACTGGTGCTGGCGGTCAAACGCCCCATCATTCTCTCGCATCGAGGAGGGAAGAAATTTGATGCCAAATGGGATGGCCCGCATTCCGTCAAGGAAGTCTACTCCAACGGTGCTTATCTCCTCACCACGCCAGAAGGGCTGACACTCGGCCCTATCAACGGCAAGTACCTCAAAAGGTACTATGCCTAAAGCAAGGCCATACCCCTTGTTCAAAAAAAAAAAAAAAAAAAAAAAAAAAAAAAAAAAAAAAATGAACTACGTGCGACTTGATCCCCCTTAGGGGGGTACGTAGGCAGCCTGAGAAGTTACTTCAGGTTCAGTCCGACCAAAAAGACAACAAAGTTCCATGGAAAGGGTGTGGCAAAATGAGGCGATATTATTAATAAAGCAAAGACAGTACACTGCATAAGTCCCGAAAAGGAAGCCACAATGGAACAAGGAATAACTAAAAGAAGGTGTCCAGAGCTTGAAGACGACGCAGCAGCTCCTCCCTAGTTGCCTCCACTCTCTGAAGCTCCACGGGACGAGCGACCAGAAGCTCGCGACGGGTTGCCAAGTCCGACTGCTGCCTCAAATGACTCGCCTTCAAAGTGCTCTCCGCAGCCTCAGCCCGCTCCAAACGGGACTCCGCCTTCCGAAGTGAGGCGCGCGCAGATTCCACCTTCCTCTGGGCCTTCGATAGGCTGGACGTAGCCTCCGCAAGTTGATGCCCGGACTGACTTAGACTCGCCTCAGCGGCCTCCAGCTCAGAAGGGGAGCTCCCCTCCAGCAAAGCCCGCCGTGATCGATAAGCCTCGCTCTCGGTCACAAGCTGGTCCATTTGAGCGACGAAAAGAGAGCTGTCAACTTTGAACTCCGCCAGGCTCGCACAAAACTCCGCACCATCTGCCGACCACCAGTCCTGGAGGGCGCCAAGACCGGCAGTTTGGAAAGGCTCCAACGTCGACTTGATGTACTGCCGGCAGCTCGAAAGAAGGAACTCTGAGACCCTGCTCCTCGGCCTTAAAACTGGACGAGGCGCCTCGGAGTAAGTAGGCAAGACCCTCCCTGCCGCTGCAACTGCCGCAGGAGCCGCCCGCGCCAACAAGGGTGGTGGAACCGGAGAAACCTCCGCTGCCGCTGCGGCCGCAACAGGAGCCGCCTGCGCCAACAAGGGTGGCGGAACTGGAGAAACCGCCGCTACCGCTGCAACAACCGTCACCACCAAAGGACACGAGGGCACAGTCATCGGGGAACGCCGCTTGTCGATGCTCGAGACTTCAGCCTCCTCGCCAAAAGACAAGGCGTCGACATCGATGTCGTCCAGGTTAATGTCGCCCCTAGGGAAGTTCTCCCCGCAAAGTCCGAGGAGATCTAGATCATCCGGAGGGATATCTAGCCCGCAGGGTTCGGGCACTTCCTGTGCGGCACCGGTGGACGAATGCCCAAGAGGCACCTTTGAAGAGCTCGCTCCACGCTCTACCACTATAACAGAATCTGGTCAAAAGAAAGAAACGGTGCTCAGCGTGATAAAGCTTCCTGAACGTAGAGGACAAATAAAATGAAGAGAGTTCCATACCTGTGTGGTCGGACGAAGCGGTCCGGGACGGAGGAATCACTTCATCTTTCAGAAGTCCAGGCTCCTCGGCATCCTCCGTCAGACAAGGGACTCTCGGGACCATCCCGCGAGGAATGCACATTTTTCTTCTCTTGGGAGGGGCACCCTCAACTTCGGCCTTCGGGAAACAGAATACCCCAGGGGCACTAGTAAGCTCGACATCCAGCACCGGAACGGAAGAAGGGACACAACGAGCGCTGGAAAGACGACTACCGCTCCTCTGCGCCCGCCGAAGTCCCAGTTGGAGGCGGCGGTCCTCTACTCCCGCAGAATGATCAAAGCAGAAATTCCTGAACCCGCTACTCACCAAGACGTCGACTGGAAAACTCGCAAGTAAAGGGGAAACTCGCCCTTTAACCCACTGGCAGTATTCCGGGGTGGCGGCGTCCCGAAGCCCGGATTTGGCCCCAGGGAAGAAACTACTGCCAGTAAAGCGAGCGTAGAGGGAAGCCCACAGACGGTAACCCTCCTGCGGACTGAAACGCCCCTGCAACTGCTGAGGCGTGCCAGGGACTTCCTGTCGAAAACCCTGCTGACGGGCAAAGCGATGGGGGGAGTACTGCTCCACCTCCACCACATCTCCTTTGCGCCAGACTAAGTAGCCAGGGCGGCAGCTGACCATATTCCAGTAAAGACTATCCGGGAGCCCGTCGTTGTCATACACGGTCGACCTCTCCAAAGGCAGCACCGAATGCTCCGACAGAAATTCAAAATCGACGCTCCCCATCCTCCTCAAAAGGGTACGAGCACACTCTTTCGGACGCTCCCAACTGATAAAGGCGTTCAAAATCCCTCCTACCCCTGGGAGGAAAGGTAACTCGGCTGGATGCCCGCGCCTGGCAAAGATCCCCTTCGGGAAATGCAGAGCTATCCAGCCGTACAAATAATGCAAGGGTCCGAAAGCAGCCGACCGGCCGAGCTCCTCCTTGGCCTTATCTGAGCCAGACAAGTCCCAGTAAGTCCCGCTGAGAGCCCGATACAAGGCGCATAGTATGGCTGGGGCTAGATTGAAGAGCTCGCCCCTCTCCATCCTGGAAGCAGCAAGGAAGGTCCCCGGACGAATGGCCTCCCCAGAACACGGAAGCACGAACCGGCAAAGAAAGATGACCAGCCCGGCGGCTCGGTAAACCGATCGCCACTCCTCGCTGTCCCGTTTCAGGCCAAGGAGTTCCCAGGGGCACTGCTTCCCCTCCATTGAGTGCTTCTCTCGAGCCAAGGAATCGATAGGCCTCACAAAGGAGCGAAGCGGAGGTCTCTGCATCTGAGCGATCTTCCACATCGGGTGAGCTGAGGGCGCTGGAGCTCTATACTCGCCTCTGAACCAAAAATCGACCCAAGAAGAAGGACGCACTCGATCTGATTGGTCCCTCGCCGCAATGATAGCATATGCCTTGAACAGAAGGAGGCAAGAACTCGGAGCGTAGCTGCTGTCCAGCAGATCCTTCAAGGCAGGCACCTCCTCTTGGTAGTAGTTCCGTACCTCGGGGCACCCCGAAACGATATGGACATCACGAAGCGAGATGCCTATCTCCCTCGCCCCCTTCCAATTGGAGAGCAACAACAAAGAAGGAAAGGGGGGGACCCGCACCCCCCTCCTTCTCCTTCTTCTTCACCTGCAGCCCGACCAAACCGCCACGCCCGCCGGACCCGGCCCCCGAGCCCGACCCACTCGGTCCCGCAGCCGCCGGACCCGGCCCCCGCGCCCGATCCGCTCGCGCCCGCCACCCTGCACGCCGGCCCCCGCGCCCGATCCGCTCGCGCCCGCCACCCTGCACGCCGGCCGCCGCGCGCGCCGCGCGCCGTCGCCGCCTCCCGTGCGCCACCGCACGCTGCGACCCCGCGCGCCGCCGGCCCCGCCGCGCCCCGCGCCGGTGCTGCTGCCGCTGCTGCCCGTGCAGCCCGGAACCGAACCGAAGAAGAAGAAGAAAGAAAAAAAAAGAAAAGAAAAGAAGGAAAAAAAAAAAAAAAAAAAAAAAAAAAGAAGAAAAAGAAAAAGGAAAAGAAAAGAAAAGAAAAAGAAAAAGAAAAGAAGAAGAAGAAGAAGAAGGAGGAAGAGAGAGGCGGCGAAGGCGACCCGCACCTCAGCCGCGCTCCTCCATCCTCCCCGCCTCGAGCCTCGTCGCATCGTCGCTTCGAACCCGCCTTCGCAACGACCGCGAAATCGCGCACCATCGCCGCCGACGAAAGAAGCGACACCGGGAAGACGGAGCGAGTCGCGTGCAACCCCAGGCAGCTCTCTTCCGACTACGGTCTTCAGAAGCCGGCAGAACCGTCGCGCAAAAGCACAAGGCCGACGAAAAAGGCGACACCGGGAAGACGGAGCAAGTCTCGTGCAACCCCAGGCAGCTCTCTTCAGATCTTCAGAAGCCGGCGGAACCTTCGCAGAGAAACGCAATGACGGAAGAAGGGGGTAGGGGTCCTTAAATAGACCTCCAACCCCGCCCACAAAAGGAATCAAGGACAAACGCTCTACGATTCCTACGTGTCCAAACCCGACACGCTCTCACCGACGCACTCGTCCTTGAGGGGGCATTTGTAGACACACGAATTTCGTCGGACCCGAACCCGACTCACGTGCGCCAACGCGGATGCAAACCCGACACACGGACCCAACTCGCGCGCACCGACATGGATTCAAACCCGACTCGCGCGCGCCGATGCGGACCCGGACCCCATGCGCCAAGGGGGGCCGACCCCTACTAGGGTCCGAACCCCATGGGGGCCGGTCCCTACTAGGACCCGAGCCACATGGGGCCGGCCCTAGTAGGACCCGAACCCCATGGGGGGCCGGCCGGCCCTGCAAGGAAAGGGGAGAAAAAGAAAGAAAAGAAAAAGGAAAGAAAAGAAAGGAAAGAAAAGAAAAAGGAAAGAAAAGAAAGGAAAGAAAAGAAAAGGAAAGAAAAGAAAAGGAAAGAAAAGAAAGAAAAGGAAAGAATACCGCCATGCGCGGGGGGAGGTAGCGTATGACGTCTGCACACACGCGGATCTGCGCCGATCCCTCGATCCGACGCACAAGACGAAGCGCCCGATCGCCATCGATTTCGTGCGCAAAATCCAGCCATAATTGCACCCGCCAGAAAAGGAAAACAATTAAATGTTATTCCCTTCATCAATGGATGAATAAAATCCGGGTAATTATGAGAGAGATACAAAAGGGATTTGAAATTAAAAAGTTTCCATATCTCTCTCCCCACCTCTTTGCCTATAAATAGAGGGGGTGGGGGAAGGAAAAAATGGTCGAGAAATTGAAGACGAAGCGCCAGAGCTCTGCAGAAGAGAGCACGCTTCTTCATCGACCCAAGGCTTCACGAGGCACAGTCAAGCCTGTCCCGAGGGATCGGCTTACTGAAAGTCCTCATCAACGTGAAGACCCTTGCGCACGACGATCACCCCTTCGACTCCGTTCACGAAGAAGAAAGCTCGGAGAAGAAGAACCCTTCGACTCCGAGGACGCCAGAAGCAAAGGCCGGAGAAGAAGAGGAGCGGCACTACCCCGTCGTCTCCAACAAGCTTCGACTCCGATCAAGCCCAAAAGCCCGGAGAAGAAGAGGAGCGGCACTACCCCGTCGTCTCCAACAAGCTTCGACTCCGATCAAACCCAAAAGCCCGGAGAAGAAGAGGAGCGGCACTACCCCGTCGTCTCCAACAAGCTTCGACTCCGATCAAGCCCAAAATCCCGGAGAAGAAGAGGAGCGGCACTACCCCGTCGCCTCCAACAAGCTTCGACTCCGATCAAGCCCAAAAGCCCGGAGAAGAAGAGGAGCGGCACTACCCCGTCGTCTCCAACAAGCTTCGACTCCGATCAAGCCCAAAAGCCCGGAGAAGAAGAGGAGCGGCACTACCCCGTCGTCTCCAACAAGTCCTCGATCCCGATCAAGCCCCAAAGCCCGGAGGAGAGAAGCGAAGCGTCATCACCACGTCGTCTTCGACAAACATCTGCACCATCCACGAAGAAGAAAGGCTGGAACAGATCATCTGAAGCGTCACTACCCCGTCGTCTTCATCAACAAAAGCCGACGCTACAACCGTCGCACGGAGATCGGTGCTACCCCCACCATCTTCGAAAGCATTCTTCGACCCCGATCACGCCAAAGAAGCCCGGAGAGGAAGAGAAGTCCCGTTGACACGCAAACCGTCGAAGCACCGGAGAAGTAGCCCACGTCGTTCGAAGAAGAAGATCGAGTAAACGCCAAAGCTAAAGCAACGCAAGAAGCCAAAGCAAAGCCCCAGTAAAGCCCGCGCCAAAGCAAAGCAAGTGCCAAAGCCAAGCGACTACGCCGGCCACGAGCAAAAGCACTGCACGTTCTAGCCGATACGACGCGAAGTCCGGAAGAACGAAAGCATCGCAAGTCTCTCCCAGCTACGTCCAAGTGCAAGCGCCGAAGCAAAGCAAAAGCCAGAGCCACGCCGGAGCCAAGCCAAAGCCAAAAAGCCAAAGCCAAAGCCAACGCCAAAAGCTCGATCGACGCCGCGAACCGACGATCAAGGACACCGAGGTCAAGCAAGGAACGAGGAAGACGCGAAGACCGAGGAACGAAGCCGAAAACCCCCTAGCCGAGAAAGCGCGAAGCACGGAAGGGACAAAGCAACGGTGGACATTCCTTAGCCTCTCCAAAACCCTCTCCCTGTAAAGACCCCTGTCCTGGGCAACTCCTTCAGAGCTCTCGCACGAACACCACGTGGAGACGCGGATCAAAGGGATCCCCCAGAAGATCTTTCCCACAATCCCCTGATCAAAACTCGCCGCAACCCGGACTCGCTACACCCGAGCAACCCGGGTCCCGGCCACAATTGTAATCTCGTTTTGTGCAATAAAGCCGACCCGTACCTTTTTTGCGCATACAGTGGCATTTGACCATTTCTTTTTGGATTTGGAGGTGGTGCTGTCTTCTTGTAGAAGCATTGGTTGGCTATGTGATTGGTCCGACCGCAGACGTAACAGCAACGCACTCCTTCCTTCTTTTGGTTCTTGGGATGATTTGGGTTATGGTTGCTATGGTATGACTTCTTGGTATAGGGTTTAGGCTTAGGATGGAAGGGTTTCTTCTGAAACTTGTTTCTAGGTTTTTGGAATGGCTTGGATGGTTGACCCTCTATGTTGTTAACTTTAGGTTTGGATTCAGAGGATCCCTTTTCCCTGAGCCTATGTCCTCAATTCTAATAGAGTTTAGAACTTGAGTTAGGGTTAGGTCACCTTGGGTATGACTTAGGTGTTTAGAAAACTCGGACCAAGAAGCAGGGAGTTTATCTATAAGACAGGCTATTTGGAAGGTTTCATTAAGGGTGGAACCATTGGTCTTTAGATGTTGGACTAGGTTCTCAAACTCATGAATCTGATCATTCATGGGTTTGGAGTCAACCATTTTGAAGCTGTTGAAGTCAGACGCTTTGAAGCGTTTTACTCCAGCATCATCTAGGCCATACTTACGCTCTAGGGGATCCCATAGCTCCTTAGGGTTTTGAATGATATAGTAGATATCATATAGTCTATCAGATAAGGCCCCTAGGATCCTATGAAGGTCATGGTAGTTGATTTCTTCTGGGGTCCTAGTGGGAATGCCAGAAGTTGGTTCTGTTTCAGGTTGAGAAGTAGAGACTCGGGTACGACGAGTTTGGCTAGACCCATTGGATACTCCTGGTGCGGTTTCACCTATGGCTAATAGTAACACAAGTGTGGTTAGCCAGAATCGCATCTGGTTCTGCCACCTCTTGAAGTTAGACCCGTCAAACTTTTCGGGTTTGGCACTAAGGGTTTCACGGTTTGGTGAGGCCATTTCGGACCAAAGTAAGGAGTTGAAATCTGAGGATTGAAAAATAAGTTTGTGTCAAATTTAAAGCACAATTAGATAGATTTGACTTTTAGAAGTCTAAATGAAACTTCCAAATCCTAACGGCCAGATGGGCTCCAGGTAAGAGGTGGAGCACTAGGCTCGCTCAAATACCAAGCTACCTTGGGCAATTTAATGCCGGTTTGTCAAGCCTTTCTATACACTGTAGGCAGTGAAATATTCCAAATGATGACTCTTAGTCTTTTCTAAAATGTATGCTTCTAATTAACTTTTGTAGAAAAATAATTTTGACTAATAACTATAACGCAACTTTTAACGACTAATAATCAAACTATTTATTCTATGATAACAATACTAACAAAGTGAAGCGCACAATAGAGAATGATAAATAATACTTTTGAATAAGATGAACGATTAAATATTCAATAAGTTTCTTGGATTGTTGGAAATTAATCGTCCTAAACTAGCAAACTTAGGAATTAATCAAATTCTTAATAATAAACGATTGGTTGTTTAGCAATTATAATATTTGCAAGCAAAGGCACATCATAAATTTCTTTTAGAAATTGTTTGCCAAGGCAGAGCGGGTTTTATGGAACCGTCATTCACCTTGCCGAACTTTTCTAAAAGAGAGAAATATACTATCTAAATTATCTCTAATTATTTAGTGTTTAGAATTAGATGCAAATCGTTTTTCAATGGATCTACTAATAGCAAGAAATTAGAGTTAGAAACTCTAGCCTGATTGTCGAAGCATGTTAGGCGTTGTCCTAAGAAACTTATTGCCCCACTCGTGCGGGTCTCGTGGCAATGGTTCTCGGAGATACGACGACCCCGGTCAGGCGACCTCCTTCTCGTCGGCACGACTTCAAGAAGGTTTTGCGAACCTCATGAACTTTCAGGAACCCAACGACTCAATGACGATCTTCTCGAAGCAGGGAGGCAGCACCGCAGCAGAGCTTTGGTCCGAGAGAGGGAGTCTCTTTGGAGCAAAAGGGCAGCACTACGCCACGAGCTTGAGAGAATGGGAGAGGGAGAGGCAGAGAGTAATTCCGATATTCGGACTGTACTAATCCCATGGTTGCACCGGGTCTTATATAGGCCTCGGGCTGTTAATGGGAGGCTGAAAGAGGGGAACGAATAATGGGCTGCGATTAAGCCCATTAACCTCGCACGTTACAGCTCGACGAGAGCAGCCTCGTAACGGCTAGCATGCAGCAACGAGTCGCATGCAAAACGGCTAGTAGCCAAAAAGGAATTTCATAAATGGTGGACTTAAATCGTGGACACCAATTTCATAAATCGTGGACACCAATTTCTTGATGGTCAGGTAACGAGTTACCCGACTATGATCCTCGAACATTTCCTTTAGGTAGAGCATCATGTCTGAAGCAAAGGCCATGTCTTCGACTTGCTTCTGAAGGACGGTCTGCAAAGATGCCACTATGTAGCACTTGCACATCTCATCAGCATCTAGCCAGTCTTTCTATTCCATTAATTGGGCCTCAGTTGCACTTGGTCCCGGCATGGCCGGTTGAGGGGTACTTAGGGCAATTGTGTATTTGCCAACCCTTAGGACGAGCATCAAGTTACGCTTCCAGTCCTCGTAGTTTGGTCCCGTAAGTTTGTTATCATTAAGTATGGAGGCAAGGGGGTCGAGCTTGGTCATGATTTCTGTAAACAATGGTTTAAAGCAATAGTTAAGGTCTACTACAATCTATTTCATGGAATTTAGAAATAGATAATGTCTACTCCAGCCGCTATATCTTCACCACCTCAAGTGGAGACATCCAAGAATCTAAATTCCCTGGGCTGGAGCACTGAGACTATCGGCCCTGAATTGAAGACAACATCTCGGTGAGAGCATGCAACCGCTTCTTCCAACGGTGTTTTTAAGATCCAGTCTTCATCAGAATTATCCATGGTAAACTGAAAGACCTCCCAGTCTCCTTTTGGCCAGCTTTATGTGATCCACGTGCGCAGCAACAGCGGCTTCACATAAGCTTTCGGATGCTTCCCACAAATCTAGGTGGTGTCGGCAGGGGGGTTCATAGGCTCCCGCGGTGCAGGATAAAACCATCACTCACTGCCACCGACATCCTCCATGTCCCGAAGGAAACCACTAGGCGAACCAGCATGGAAGGAAACACAGCTCTCACCCGATAGGAATATCGAACTGCGTACCTCCCACCCAGACCCTTAGCTGGTTGATTGTGGAGGCCAGCGGCTCCCCTTTGGAGGGAACCTCTTACACATCCCTTCTTTATGAGGTTTTATGCATATCTAGAATGGTCACGACCTCCTAGACATAGACCCTAGTCTACCATGCTCCCACTAGGATTACAAACCCTCCTGTAAAGCATTAGTATCCTCGGAAAATATCATAGTCCCTACCTTGAATACTGAGCTTTCGCCTTTCTTACAAGGATCACATTACATAGATTCCAAGGATCCCGATACTTCACTAGTTTGCCCATAATCCTAAGATCTGGAGCCTAGCCTAAGGTCAACGTGGAAAGGACTCCCACTACGATGACGCCTCATTCACAATTTGATGCCTGATGTCATAGTAGACCTCATCTCATTACAGGTTTCGATGCTGGCCAAATAGGGACATCCGACAACCTCCGTCGGACCTCAACCTCATGGTGGCATAACCAAATCGTGATGAGTTCATACTACCATCAAACGTCATCTAGAAACGGGTATCACACAGTGAAATCCTAACCTAACTTGGTCGCTAGGACCACGTGGGGAAAGGGCATCCCACTAGGGTTATCATACTTCTTATGGAGACATTAGTTAATTATCTCTAAATAAATCTAACACTGCGTCTATCTCGGTGCACAGTACTTGGCTACCTGAACTACCACGAGGGCGGTTACCGCCTTTCCTTTTACCTAGCCACCGGATTCGCACGTGTTAGAAGCATATAGAGACACCGATGAATCCATAATTTTAGTACTATCCCTAAGCCTGATCTAGAGACTAACTCACAAGCAAGAATGATAATCACATTATCATCGGGGTTCTATAAATACTGAATCAAGAGAAACAACAGAGAAAGTATCCAAACCGAATCAAGTCCAGGGTCCGACTCCTGAACCTGAATAGCACATCCAAGATATCCTGCTCTTCCGTTCTGCACGATCTCTGACGATGATCCTCTTCATCGCCAACGTGCACGCTTTCGCCGGGTCTTTGCACGCCATGGTACCGCTTTTCCGAACCGTGGATGTAGTATCATCTCCTTCTTCCTGTGACGAAAAAACTAACACACTCCGAGCAAGTGCTCGTTCGTGTACAATTTCACTAGAAAGTAAAGAAGACAATCTTAGAAACATGGCCAGGGAACCGAGGATGGTCAACCCCCACCCTCGCCCATCTAGAGCCTTACAATCCACAATAATAATCAATGCAAAATTAAATCCGGGGTCCGACCCCCGGATGCATGCAATCACAGATTACTATTCAGCGCGGCACCTGCAAAAAGACGATACATAGCACAATCCATATGCATGATCTACGTCGAACCCCGACGAAAACATATGCCATCATATATTCACATGATGTTTTCACAAATTCATGCATGAAACATACACCAAAGCGTGCTCTGATACCAATTGTTGGAATTGGGTTCCGCAAATCAGAGTCGTAGCGGAAGCAAAAAGAAAGATCCGAAGATCATATGGTGTATGTTTCATTATAATTCGTGATACAAAACAATCTACATACAAATCTATGATCTTAGCATATGTGCGGACACCCTAGAGGCATACTACGATCTACGGAAGACATGCATGCATCTACTTAGGTGTTTAGATTCATCATACCTTATGGATCTATGATCCGAAGATTACGGAACGATGAAGAACCACACTTGAATTGCAAGGGAAGCTGTCGGATAGCACCTTGTCCTTTGCGAATTGAAGAGTCCTCGAAATCCCGTCTCTAGGTGCAAGGATTTCGAGCCGACGGAGGAATCCGTTGCGAAGACGATGGTGAGCCTTGAGATTTTCTCCTCCTCTTTCTCCTTTCTTCCTTCTCCTTCCTTCCTCTTCCTTCTCCCTTCTTCTTCCTCTCTTTTCCTTGGCCGAAACCACAAAGGAGGAGCACAAAGGGTCGGATTTTTGGAGGGGAGGGAGTAGAACCTTAGGGCCGGCCCGTCCCCTCTCTATTCCCTTTATAGGGCCGGTCTCCCATGGCTCCAAGGAGCCTAGGGCCGGCCCTTAGGTGGGTAGGGATGAGGGGGGATCGGATTTAGGTTTTCCGGGTGTTTATCGTGAAGTCCGGACGAAAACGCCCTTCACGAAAAGCGAAAAACTGAAAGTGAGACTGAGTGAGGTGCGCTACTCGGAATCGAGTTCCGTCAGCGCCTGTGAGCTCCTGGAATTATTCCGCTCAATCTAAGATCCATATTCAATATGTTCTGAGCCATATTTTAGTATTTACCAAAATACCCCTACGGTTCGTAGCACATGTGAATTAGGTTCTTTGGCTCCGGGCTTGCGCTCCATCGCACTACTTTGCATCCAACGTATCCAATTAGGTCGGGAAGCAATTCCTATACGCAACGACAGGGTGGAACCTTCAGGGTTCGGGATCTCTAGCTCCAACCGGATCCCTGATTAACTGTTCCGGTGACACACCGAAAGTTCCGTTAATCAGCCCTAATCCGATTAACCCGTGTAGCCACCCAGAGTGCGACGCGAGTTGAACTCTAGTGATCCTAAACTTATGTTACTCCCTCGTAACCCTGTTCTCTACTATACTCCGATAATCCTTAGTCCCTCCTATTACTGGTGCCATGATACGACTCGGGCGGTGGGGAGCACCGTCAGATCCTGATCGATCATCTGACTAGGGTTTGATGACTTGTCATCTATAACACCACACACCTTTCGGTGCTATGCCTAGCATCCGGAACATCGTCAGTTATACTGACAACCACCAGGCCTGGGTTAACTGTGTGGACAGATTGACTCATCAAACCGCACCCATCCAACACTGGACGTCGGATAACCTGTAAGGATTACATGAAACTCAAGCGCCAGCCGGGTAACCCAACGTACCGTGGTATTGGACTATGGAAGGCCCGCACACATTGGCACATCAAAGCACCACACAACTGGTTGGCACAATGTACATGGTCCCTTAGGGTTAAGGACATATTTTCTATAGTAGTAAGACGGTTTATGCACCAGTGTCTGAATCACTGAACTGTGCACCGTCTTGGTTCCTGTTCAACACGATCATCGTGCTTGGTCAGGTGAATGAGAATCCCACGTTCCCGTGGTGGAGACTTCACCACATCCTCTATCTGCCAACAGCTTGTTCTCGGTGAAGCGACCGGTATTACCTAAGCTGTGAACTAGTTCTAGGTCTATACAGAACTGGTCCACTGGGTCTCCCAAGCATGGATCCTCCATGCGCCTCAGTGGCCTACTGTGTTCCCTAGGGTCCTTTTATTATATGAGTATTATCATATACCAGAGTAGTATTCTAATTAAATCAATAACCAAAGTCATCTTTATTAATGTTCATACAGAAAATCCACGCTAAGGACACACGAGCTACAACAGTATGAACAAGGGTTAGTTCCAGGCTTAGTGTAACAATATTAAGTTTGTACTATGTGTTACATTGTATCTTGACTCTTGAGAATATATATAGGATAATCAATCATATCCTTTCTCATTGATGACCAAATGATGCCAATTTGTTGGTTGTCCTATGAAATGTAACATTGTGTTGGAAAACATGGAATCAAAAACAAGCTAGCGGAGATTGGCAAAAAAAACAACTAGCTCGAGGTTTTGAGGCACGTATCCGGTAAAAAGCGTGATTTACTCCCGGCTACTAGGATAGAGTTTGCAGGAGTCCATATTCAGCAACAATGAAGAACTCTCTTTGACACTGAAAATTTTTAAAAATCATAGAGGGAGAGAGAATCAATGTATGTTGAGAATTGAATTGTTTACTATTAGTTGGGAAATACACTAATAACCTCCATGGGTGGCGCTACATAGGGTTGAGTGGGGTCAATTGACCCCACTCACCGATTCAAATCTATTAAAAATTATATTATCTTTTTATTTTTGTCATAATTTATTTTGTTTTGACTGTTCGTTTGACCCTACTCCATTGATTCACCAAACCCTACTTCATGTTGTCATGTGAAAAATATTTAATTTTTGAACCCACTGATACAAATTCCTGAAGCCCCCACTGATAACCTCTTAGTGCACATAAAAGATGGCTAGTTTGAAATGATCGAGTGTAGGAGTAAGAAGGAAGAGGTTGCGCTGGGGAGGATGCAGGAGGACGATCGATATGCTTTCTTTATTAGCATTCAGCAACACCGAAGAACTCTCTGCCTCAATAAATAGCTAGCCCATCATATATTAGCATATATCATATTTACAAGCTTAGGGTTAGGCTTTGATTGAAGTCTCTAAAGTGGGCAGCCACATAGGCTAGCAGCCACACCCTATAACATTCCCCTTTCGATGCCCACTTTCAAAGCACTGCCTTATTATAATATTGCTAAGAAAAATCCAATTGGAACAAAACCTTTAGCTAAGAAAAAAGAGTACAACGTGTTCTTTTGGAAGAGGTCATTCAAGAATATATTCTTTCTTGAATCTTTGTGGTTGTGACTTATACTGTCTTGTTAAAACCTTTCGATGAGATAACCCTGTGAAAAAAAAAATTTCACAGAAAAAAGAGTACAATGTACAAAAACATTCTACTGGATGCCTCCATCTCTTCATCTGCAAAATGCTCCCCTCACATTTATTCCTACTTACTATTACATATATACATGACTTTACATCAACTTCCAAACAAACGAAAAATACTACCCCCTCTAATATATCAAGATACTACTTCCAACACCATGATTAACATCAATTTCAATTTACATCAGGATGCATATTTGCTAAAGTTTGAGGGATTTAACATTTCACTTATCGGACGCAATTGGTCCCGGAAACACTTGGCTAGGATTTAAAATAAGCCGTTGTTTTGGTTTCCATCAGGATTGGGCCATCGTGATGTGGCACTGATCACAGCCGTACCCTCTGGGTTTGGGTGCAATAGACGGCTATGATCAGTGTTATGCTTGTCAGGATGGCCCAATCCGGATGGAAACCTGAATGGTTGTACTGAATAGCATTTTCCTTGTTTGGGTGGTGGGGGCCCGACTACCATTGTGTTTCTTGGTTTACAGATTTATGCTCTCTCGGATTTAGTTCAAGGAAAAAGAAAAATATTTTTTTTCCCAGAGGATATGCAAATATAAAGCTTTGAAGAATTAATGTACAATTAGGCTAGTTAACAAGGGTTATAAGCAAAAATTCATATCTTACTGTGGGTGTTCCAAAAACTTTCCGGCAATGGACACAATTTAGGCTAGGACTAATCCCTTTGAAAATACACACCGACCCACTCGGAAGTTTCCCCTAGGGGTGGAAGTTGGAACGAAAATTCAAATTCCGTCCGAAACTGATCCGAAAAATTCCGATTTTGACACCATATAATTAATTTCGAATTCAAAAATTTTGATTTTTGAAAATTTCAAAAAAAATCGGATCGAAATTGTAAGGTGCTGAGTATTTCAAAAATTTTGATTTTCAATTCGTAAATTCTGAAAACATCCGATCGAAAAAAATCTGAAAAATTTGATGTTTTATTCCGACCCGACCAGACCCAGGTCCATCCGAAGCAGCAGGTGTTGTACATTGTCGGCCCTTGGGTGAAGCCAACAAAGCCGTTGCTTTGGGCCTCACCCAAGACAGGGCACCATATATATATATATATATATATATATATATATATATATATATATATATATATATATATATATATATATATATATATATATATATATATATATATATATATATATATATATATATATATATATATATATATATATATATATATATATATATATATATATATGGGGAGGGATATTCTTACTCATGGCCTCTTACTCATATAGTTACCTATGATCTGGGCCGTCCATTAGATCCCGGCGTACAGTTCGGATTAGATGAGTAGTTAAAGTAATGGTGTCCGCATTAAATGCGTGCTTTTAATACAAGTTTTTAATACAGGCATTTAATGGGGACACCATTGTTTTAACTCCCCATCTAATCCGAACCGTACGTCAGGATCTAATGGACGGCCCAGATCATAGGTAACTATATGAGTAAGAGACCATGAGTAAGAGTATCCCTCCCCTATATATATATATATATATATATATATATATATATATATATATATATATATATATATATATATATATATATATATATATATATATAGAGAGAGAGAGAGAGAGAGAGAGAGAGAGAGAGAGAGAGAAATGCTTGAATGCGGCATGCGGTAAGTGCGGCACCTACCGCATGTCGTCTGATGCACTGCTGCGTGCATGCGATGCACGCAGCGCGTGCATCAGACGGTTGCGGTGCTGTGCCGCACGTACCGCATGCCGCAGCATAGCATGCCCCTATATATATATATATATATATATATATATATATATATATATATATATATATATATATATATATATATATATATATATATATATATATATATATATATATATATATATATATATATATATACACACACACACACACACACACTTAAAATGGGTCCAACCCAACACCAATAGACAATAGCTCGTGATGCACTGCATATAAAACTTAAAAACCCTAAATCCCAACCAAATCCTATTCTATCATCTCCACTCTTTGCCCGATCCGACTTAACCGAGACTCATCCGAAGCAGCATGTACGTGCCGTGGAATTCCGAAAATTTCAAAATTCTGCAAAAATTGAAAATTTTGAAAAAAAATAAAAAAATCTCAAAATTTCAGAATTCCGAAATTTTCTGAAAAATACCAAAAATGTAATATTCCGAAAAATTCCAAAAATTCTGATAATTCAGAAAATTCTTAATTGTAATTGGATTTTGAAATTCCAAAATTTCGGAATCGGAAACGAAATACCATTTGGGATTCAGAAAATTTTTAAATTTTTTTTGAATACCTTTATTATGATCCGATCCATCCGAAAATTAGCCCTAGTTTCCCCACACACTTCTGGGACTTGAGAGGGGAGGAATTGAACCCGTAACCTCCTCACCAAAGCTTCAGTTGCTTACCAACTCCCCTATCCCCAAGTGGCAACAAATAACAGAGGATTTGTGTTACAAATAGAGGGTCACCAGATTTTGTCTTAAGTACGTATCAAGCGTAGTAATTTTAGTAAACGGGTTGTGATGATTGAACTAGTTGGGTTCTTATTCATTCCTCAAATTTCTACAAGCGTCTTGAAAACTGTATCGGACGGTTCCACTAGAAACAGAATATGTTTAGGTTTGGTCTTTTTGCATAAACTGTTTCGTTTGTAATATTCTATTAAAAAATAAAGGGTAAATTATGCTTTAAACCCTCCCCTAGTGTAGTCCAAAATCACTTAGCCCTCATATAGTTTATTTTGTTCCAAATCGGTCCCTGTAATTTTAAATGTTAGCCAATTTCCCCTTTTTGTCAACTACTAAAATTTTCTATTATTTCATTTAAGGGTTATTTGACTTTGACCCCCAAAATTTACCTTGAGTTAGACTTTACCCCCTATATTTTCCTTAATTAGACTTTACTCCCCAAAACTAACTGTTCCGTCAGCTCACCCAAAGAATTCAAGGCAAAATTTGGGGGGCAAAGTCAAAATAACCCTTCATTTAAGTTGGAATTGCACATCCTAACTGACCGAGCCCATTGCAGCGCGCGCTGCCTTTGTGCGACCAGGTCCCATCTCTTAGTATCAGTCTACTGATTCTTGTCAACACCACTACAACTCTATCGCACCCATTTTATTATAAATACTCCCATCTCCTTTGCTCTCTCCAACATCTCTTCGTTCGTCACCACTTAGCTTTCTTGATCATCATCACTCTCCATCTCCTCTCCTCTCTTCCCTTCCAAAACAATTCAAGCATCACAATGGCATCCCAGACCATCCAGAGCCATCGCGACGGAGCTGAGATCTACCATGGAGACGCCCTCTGCAAGAAGAAATCGATCGAGCTGCTCGAGGAGCTGGGGCTCCCCAAGGGCCTCTTCCCTCTGGAGGACATCGAGGAGTTCGGCTACAACCGGGCCGCTGGGTTCATTTGGCTGGTGCAGAAGAAGAGCCGGACCCACACCTTCAAGCAGATCAAGCGGGTGGTGTCGTATGCCACCGAGGTGACAGCCTTCGTGGAGGCGCGCAAGATGAAGAAGATAACGGGGGTGAAGACCAAGGAGCTCCTCCTCTGGCTCTCCATCATCGAGATGTACATCAGCGACCCGTCGTCTGGGAAGATCACCTTCAAGACCGGCACTGGGCTCTTGGATAGCTTTTCGGCCCCAGCTTTCGAGCTGGAGCAATGAGATAAGCGATGGGCGTTGAACTCCTCATCGGTTTAGGCTGGGATCTTTCGGCTACGATGGTGTTTTATGAATAAGGGTAGATGAAGTTCTCGTTATCTTTCGTACACGTACGACTTTTAGGTTTGTAAGATTTCACTTGGGAAATTATTGTATGGAAGAAGGGTTAATTCAAGGTTTAGTGTAACAATATTAAGTTTTAAATGATCTTTAAGTTTGTACTACGTGTTACTTTGTTTTTTTTTCTTTGTGAAAACATTACATTTAATTCATTGAGTTATGGACAAACACACAACAAGAAGCATCATTCTGAGTCAAAACAAGTAGATCCGGACTAATCTCTTCGGGAATACGCAATGACCCACTTTGAAGTTTACCTACACACCTGGGTACATCCTCACCAAAGCATCAGTTGCTTACCAACTCTCGTATCCCCTCTGTTAGAGATAGTGTATAGCATTGAGATACAAATACCTACCCGTAGATACCTGTATAGGATACCCTTTGGTTCTTTTCTTGTATCCATATATATTTGGCCCTTGGCCTAATGAGAAGATCAATCCATTCTCCCAAAGCCCTAGCCTCTCTCTCTCTCTCTCTCTCACTCCCTCTCCATCCTCTCCATGCTAGGGATTGTCACATGGTATCAGAGCGTATGATCCCGAGGTTCTCCGACGAGATCTGACCCTCCGACGAGATCCGCAGATCTCGCACTCAGATCCGGCACAGATCTGTTTTCCCTCGCCGGACTGCCTCAGATCGGACTGCTCCTCCTCCGGCCGTGCTCCCTTCTCGCCGGATCTGTGCTCCCTCGCCGGACTGCTCCCTTCCTCCGTGTACGGCGGCAAAGTTTTTGGTTGAAGAGCTCGGTTGCGGCCCCTTCCAGATCTGCAGTCGTCCTTCTTCCAGATCGCCGGATCTATCTCCTCCGGTGCTCCTCCAACCGGGTCTCCTCCACCGACCTGCTGCTGCTCTGACCGGATCTGCTGCTCCGACCAGATCTCCTTTCGCTGGTGCTCCTCCGATCGGGTCTCCTCCACCGACCTGCTGCTGCTCTGACCGGATCTGGTCTCCCCGGATCTGCTGCTCCGACCAGATCTTCACCGGTACGATCGGGTCTCCTCTCGCTTCTGTTTCGGCAAGTAGCCCCTTGAGCTCCTCCAACTCGGTTCGGAGGGCAGTCCGGCTGGCATCAGTCTCTTCCTTAGCAGCTACCGCCCTTTGCTGAGCAGCGATAGCTTCGTCTTGGGCGGAGTTGGCCTCGTCGAGCTCCGCTCGAGCTACTCAGATCCTCTTAGAGAGCACGGCGGCTGCTCTCTGCACAGATCTCCATCAGAGCCGGACTCGAGCTCTTCTCTGGAGATCTGACCATCACCGGATCTGATCTCCTCACCATCGCCGGATCTGATCTCTTCACCACTGGATCTGGCCTCCAACCAGATCTGTTCCACCAGATCTGCTCCACCGATCGGTGCTCCTCCGAACAGATCTCGGGATATCAGATCTTCCTCGTCCTTTGGTGTCGCTGCCAAACCAAGAGCTCACCGGAGATGGACCTCAGTCGTGGACCTCCGATGATCTCCGATCAGATCTGACTCGCAGCACCTCGTCGGACCCGGATCGACTCCGACCTTGCCGGATTCCTCTCTGTTTGCATTAACCCATTCCGGCACCGAGTGAGCCGCCATGGCCGACTCCTCCAGCCACACTGGCATCCCTGCTGCAGTCCTGGCTACCTCTTTTACCTCTGCTTCTGCTCGTGATCGGTTTGTGTGCACCCACTGCCACAAACCAGGTCACGTTGTCGCCACATGTTGGAACCTGCATCCCGAGAAGAGGCAGAGACCCCAAAGACGTGGTCGACCCGATGGCTCTACTGCTGCTGCTACTACTTCTCCGTTCTCTCCTCGCACGGTTCCATCATCACCTAACGCTACTCAGCTCCTTCAGCAGCAGCTTGCACAGCTTCAGTTCCGCCTAGACCAACAGGCGAGCTTCAGCTCCGCCAAGGCTTCCAGCGCCTTCAGTTCCTCTGCTCACTTAGCCCGTCCCGGTAACTTCGACACTTGGATTCTGGACTCTGGGGCCTCCCATCACATGACTTCCAATGCTTCCTTGCTTACCGACTGCCGACCGGCACCGCACATCCCATCGATACACACTGCAGATGGCTCTTCTTTAGCCATCTCACAGTGTGGATCGATTACCGCCACTACAGAACCGAGCGGTCGTCTCTCTTTACCCAATGTGTTGCATGTACCCCAACTTCGCATGCAGCTCATCTCCATTAGCAGTCTTTGTGACTCTGGCTATGTTGTGACCTTCTCCCCTTCTTCTTGTGTTGTACAGGATCCACGTACCGGACGGGTGATTGGCGCTGGTCGTAGGTCAGGAGGGCTGTACCATCTCGAGCATCTCCACCTTCCCCCCATTCCACCTTCTAGCGTCTGTAGTTTAGTTTCTTCCGATACCGACCTGTGGCACCGAAGACTAGGCCACATTTCTGAGTCTCGCCTTAAGAGCTTACTCCAGACTGGAGCTCTAGGTCATTGCTCTTTTTCTTCTTTATCTACATGTACCGGTTGTAAGCTTGCCAAAGCTACAGCCTTACCTTTTCCTTCTAGTATCTCTCAGAGTTCTGCTCCCTTTGACTTAGTACACTCTGATATCTGGGGCCCTGCACCTCTTCCTTCGATGTGTGGCTATCGCTATTATATCTCTTTCATCGATGACTTCAGCCGATACACTTGGGTCTACCTTCTTCAGCACCGCTCTGAGGTTCCTCAGGTTTATCAGATTTTCACCTCGATGGTTCACACACAGTTCGGTTGTCGCATTAAGACTTTTCGGTGTGACTGCGCCCTCGAGTATCTCTCTACTGCTATGCGGACACTTCTTCAGTCTCATGGGACCTTATTCCAGCACTCCTGTCCTCACACACACGAGCAAAACGGAGTAGCCGAGCGGAAACACCGTCATATCCTTGAGACAACACGTGCTCTTCTTTTCTCTGCTTCCGTTCCACGCACTTTCTGGGCTGAGGCTCTTTTGACATCAGTCAACCTCATCAACATCACCCCTTCTTCTATTTTCCCGGGTGGTGTATGTCCCCACGAGCGTCTTTTCTCTTCTACCCCTGACTACAGTATGCTTCGTACCTTCGGGTGCACCTGTTTCGTTCTCCTTCTACCCCATGAGCGCACGAAGCTGTCCGAACGAGCAGTTAAATGCATCCTCCTTGGAATCAGCACCGAGCACAAGGGTTATCGTTGCTATGACCCCTTGACTCGTCGTCTTCGTATCTCTCGACACGTCTCCTTCGTCGAGGATGCCCCTTACTACTCCTCTACAGCTCAGGACCTCACCTTCTTGGAGACTCCTACCACCCTATCTCTGACTCTCGAGCCCCTTCTATCACCCCTTTCATCCTACTCCACTTCCCCCCTGCTTCCAGTGATTCTTCCACGGAGTCTTCGTCCGTCCCCTCCTCTCCTCTATCACCGATTCCTTCCGTAGGTCTTCCTCACACTCCCGACGTCCATGGTACTTCGCCTGCTCCGCCCAGTCAGACGTCATCGGTCGTGGATCCTCGCCCGTCGCCCCACTACCCCCAGCGCGAGCACTACCTACCTGATCGCTTCAGCTTTAGCTCTGGCCCACCTGACCATTTTGGTTTTGCCACGGTCACCTCCTACTCGCCTCAGTTTACAGCCTTACTTGCAGCCCTTCACATAGACTAGGAGCCTCGGTCGTACCGGGAGGCCGTCCAGTCCCCTCAGTGGCGACAGGCTATGAGCAAGGAATTTCAGGCATTTGAGCAGACTCAGACTTGGGATATCGTCCCGCTTCCTGTTGGTATTGAGCCTGTCAGTTGCCGGTGGGTCTATAAGGTCAAGCGGCGACCTGATGGTTCTATCGAGCGACACAAGGCTCGGTTGGTGGCTCTTGGCATACTCAGGCATACGGAATAGACTACGAGGAAACTTTCGCTCCTGTAGCTCAGATGACCTCCGTTCGTGCACTTCTGGCAGTTGCAGCAGTCCGTCGATGGCCTCTTCTCCAGATGGACGTGAAGAATGCCTTTCTCTATGGTGATCTTTCAGAGGTCGTCTACATGCAGCCACCCCCTGGTTTGCATACTCCTCCCCAACATGTTTGTCGCCTCCATCGAGCTATCTACGGGCTCAAGCAAGCCTCTCGGGCTTGGTTTGAGTGTTTCCGACGAGCCGTCACCGAGATCGGCTACATTGAGAGCTCGCAGGACCACTCGCTTTTTGTGCGGTCATCTCCTCAGGGCAGGGCGATTCTCCTATTATACGTCGATGACATGATCATCACAGGTGATGACTCAGCTGCCATCACTTTCCTTCAGCAGCATCTTCGGCGCCGGTTCCAGATGAAGGATTTAGGTCCTCTTCGCTACTTCCTTGGGCTAGAGATCGCCCACAGTGAGCGAGGGATTCTGCTATCTCAGCAGAAGTACATAGCCGATATACTCAGTCGAGCTGCACTTTCCGATGATCGCTCCGCTGCCACCCCTCTCGAGCTTCACGTGAAGCTTCGTCCCACCGATCGTGAGCCTCTCTCAGATCCTACTCGGTACCGACAGATCGTTGGCCAGTTGGTTTACCTCTGCATCACCAGGCCCGACATTGCTCACACCGTTAGCATCATCAGCCAGTTTGTCGAAGCCCCTCGCTCTGCTCACTATGCTGCCCTTCTTCGGCTTCTTCGTTATCTCCGAGGCACCATCACCCGGTCGCTCCTCCTATCATCGACTTCTCCTCTGGTCCTGCGTGCCTACTCGGATGCCGACTGGGCTGGTGATCCGACCACTCGTCGATCGACTACCGGCTATTGCCTATTTCTTGGAGATTCTCTTATCTCATGGCGCAGCAAGAAGCAGAGCATTGTCTCTCTCTCCAGTATTGAAGCAGAGTTTCGAGCCATGGCCTCTACTACCAAAGAGATCGTTCACTTGCGACGACTTCTCGGAGATCTAGGGGTTCAGATCTCTGATCCTACAGCCCTTCACTGTGACAATCGGAGTGCTATACAGATTGTCACCAACCCGGTCTTTCACGAGAGGACGAAGCACATCGAGCTCGATTGCTACTACTCTCGCCAGGAGTATGAGGCCGGGACCATCTCTATCCCTTTTGTTTCCTCCGGAGAACAGATTGCCGACTTCTTCACGAAGTCACATCCTGCTCCACGCTTTCAGTTTTTGCTTAGCAAACTCATGGTGCATGACCCACCTTGAGTTTGAGGGGGGCTGTTAGAGATAGTGCATAGCATTGAGATACAGATACCTACCCGTAGATACCTGTATAGGATACCCTTTGGTTCTTTTCTTGTATCCATATATATTTGGCCCTTGGCCTAATGAGAAGATCAATCCATTCTCCCAAAGCCCTAGCCTCTCTCTCTCTCACTCCCTCTCCATTCTCTCCATGCTAGGGATTGTCACACCCTCCAAGCCAAGATATGGGCATTGAAGGGGGGCATTTGAGGAGCTAATCAGGCAGCGGGCTAGGAGAGTTGTTATTCTTGGCGACGCGTTACAAGCTAGGGATGTGTTGGTGCTTGGTCGGGGGGGGGGGGGGGGGGGGGGGGGGGGAGGATTTTTTTTTCCCTCTCATCATCGCTTGTTTGTTAGAGCGGTAGCACTTGTTTGACATCCTGGGCCAATGGGTTCTATGGATAGTTTATAGTGCGGCTCACTGGCAGGCTCAAGAAACCCTCTTGTTTGGGAAAAAGGGTTATGAGATAATTGGGGATAACCTTAATGCCATGATGTCATGACCATAGTTACCAAGTCAGAAAACGGAAAAAAAAGGGCAAGGGAAAAAATAAGAAAGATACGATGAAAACGAACAAAAGGGTAAAAAAACGTGAAAACATCGAAAAAAAACAAAAAAAATCTTAAAAACTATACCAAGTATGTACATATGCCATTTTCCAATATTAAGCAATCAAAAGTTCAAAACATAAAGCATATGCGTTTATTAAACACGAACAAAATAAAACCCGAACCCAATTTAAACCCAAACCAAACCTGCCGTGTTTTATACGTGTTTTTTTCTTTTTAAACGCGTATAAAACGCGTACGGATGTTTTTTTCAAAAAAACGAGTTTTTTTTTTGTTTGCTATGACTTCAGATCGATACGTGTTTTATACGCGTTTTTTTCAAAAAAACGCCCGATTTGGTAACTATGGTCATGACCAAAGTCTCTTGTGCCCCAAAAAAAAAACACAGCTCTTCTATCCCTTGGTGGGTAGAAATAACAGAGGATCAAGTTCATTAGATTCTGTCTTAAGTAGACTTCGGGCTTAGGAATTTTCAATAAATAATACTGATAAATTTGGTTTTTTTATTCATTCCTCAAATTTCTACATCGTTCAGTCTGAAGGTTTTCCCGATTCCGCTCAGCCCTATTGACGTGGCAGCGTGCAACTGGTGGTGGAAACGACTTTAAGGTCGCTAGTGGGTTTCAACCACCTGTTGCTCGCTGCCATGTCAATCGGGTCGTCGAAATCAGGAAAACCTTCGAGCTGAGTAGCATTTTTCTTTGAGAGCTGTATGGGTTGGTTCGATCGATTTGGACCGGAACCAGAACATGGTTACATTTGGTCTTTGAATAAACCAGTTCCGTTTGTAAAATTCTATTAAAAAATGAAAAATTTTATTCATACCCAAAAATCTGTAACTAGCTCTCGTCTCCTATCCGATTCACAAAAACTTACTTTCAAATTTTAAAATATCATTTATACCCTTATCTTATACCTCAAATCCAACTAAAACCTAAAATAGAACCTTTTGGGCATCCATTGCAATTGGAAAGGGATTGAGCGGTGGCGACGACATGGCTATGATGTTATTGGCAGCGACATCGGCACATGACTCGAAGATCCCACTTCCCCCGATCGGATTCCTCCATACGAGATCTAACCTCTCTAGCAATGGAGAAAGAAGAGGGACATCTCTCTCTCTCTCTCTCTCTCTCTCTCTCTCTCATCAAACCATCAATGAATGTCAAATAATCAAAATAACCGTCCCCACATCCCTATACTCATGGGTTTCAACATTGGAAAGGAATAGGGTATGATCAAGATATCAAACCATCAATGAATGTCAAATGATCAAAATAACCCTCCCCACATCCCCATACTTATGGGTTTCATTGTTGGAAAGGATGGGGTATGATCAAGATGGGCAAACCATTTAACTGGCGAGTATTCAATGTGGGGTGTAAAATGGAAGGGTATTTTTGGGATAGAAATAGGGTATAATCAAAGTAAAGTGGATGTGTTAAAGTTTGTTGGAAATGGAGGCTAATTACAGATTTTTGGAGGTATGAATAAAATTTCCCTAAAAAATAGAGTAAATTACACTTTAACCCTGAAGTTTATCCCAAAATCACTTATCTATCCTATAGTTTATTTTGTTCCAAAATGGTCCCTGTAAGTTTAAATGTTAGCCAGATGGCCCCTTTTGTTGACTACATTAGTACATCCCAACTGACCGAGCCCATTGCACAGAGCTTGTCCCATCTCCTTTGCTCTCTCCAACATCTCTTCATTCATCACCACTTAGCTTTCTAATCATCGCTCCTCTCCTCTCCTCTCCTCCATAACAAGCCAAGCATTACAATGGCATCGCAGACCATCCAGAGCCACCGTGATGGAGCTGAGATCTACCACGGAGACGCCCTCTGCAAGAAGAAATCGATCGAGCTGCTCGAGGAGCTGGGGCTCCCCAAGGGCCTCTTCCCTCTGGAGGACATCCAGGAGTTCGGCTACAATCGGACTGCTGGGTTCATATGGCTGGTGCAGAAGAAGAGCCGGACCCACACCTTCAAGCAGATCAAGCGGGCGGTGTCGTACGCCACCGAGGTGACGGCCTTCGTGGAGCCCCGCAAGATGAAGAAGATTACGGGGGTGAAGACCAAAGAGCTCCTCCTCTGGCTCTCCATCATCGAGATGCACATCAGCGACCCGTCGTCCGGAAAGATCACCTTCAAGACCGGCACCGGGCTCTCGGATAGCTTTCCGGCCCTGGCCTTCGAGCTCGAGCAGTGAGATAAGATGGGCGTCTGACCTCCTCATCGGTTTAGTATGGGATCTTATAACTTCTCGTTATGGGTCGTACACGTACGACTTTTAGGTTTGTAATCTTTCACTTGGGGAAATTATTGTATGAAGTATGAACAAGGGTTAGTTCCAGGCTTAGTGTAACAATATTAAGTTTGTACTATGTGTTACATTGTATCTTGACTCTTGAGAATATATATAGGATAATCAATCATATCCTTTCTCCTTGATGACCAAATGATGCCAATTTGTTGGTTGTCCTATGAAATGTAACATTGTGTTGGAAAACATGGAATCAAAAACAAGCTAGAGGAGATTGGAAGAAAAAACAACTAGCTCGAGGTTTTGAGGGTAAAAAGCGTGATTTACTCCCGGCTACTAGGATAGAGTTTGCAGGAGTCCATATTCAGCAACAATGAAGAACTCTCTTTGACACTGAAAATTTTTAAAAATCATAGAGGGAGAGAGAATCAATGTATGTTGAGAATTGAATTGTTTACTATTAGTTAGGAAATACACTAATAACCTCCATGGGTGGCGCTACATAGGGTTGAGTGGGGTCAATTGACCCCACTCACCGATTCAAATCTATTAAAAATTATATTATCTTTTTATTTTTATCATAATTTATTTTGTTTTGACTGTTCGTTTGACCCCACTCCATTGATTCACCAAACCCTACTTCATGTCGTCATGTGAAAAATATTTAATTTTTGACCCCACTGATACAAATTCCTAAAGCCCCCACTGATAACCTCTTAGTGCACATAAAAGATGGCTAGTTTGAAATGATCGAGTGTAGGAGTAAGAAGGAAGAGGCTGCGCTGGGGAGGATGCAGGAGGAGGATCGATATGCTTTCTTTATTAGCATTCAGCAACACCGAAGAACTCTCTGCCTCAATAAATAGCTAGCCCATCATATATTAGCATATATCATATTTACAAGCTTTGATTGATGTCTCTAAAGTGGGCAGCCACATAGGCTAGCAGCCACACCCTATAACATTCCCCTTTCGATGCCCACTTTCAAAGCACTGCCTTATTAGAATATTGCTAAGAAAAATCCAATTGGAACAAAACCTTTAGCTAAGAAAAAAGAATACAACGTGTTCTTTTGGAAGAGGTCATTCAAGAACATATTCTTCCTTGAATCTTTGTGGTTGCAACTTATACTGTCTTGTTAAAACCTTTCGATGAGATAACCCTGTGAAAAAAAAAAATTCACAGAAAAAAGAGTACAATGTACAAAAACATTCTACTGGATGCCTCCATCTCTTCATCTGCAAAATGCTCCCCTCACATTTATTCCTACTTACTATTACATATATACATGACTTTACATCAACTTCCAAACAAACGAAAAATACTACCCCCTCTAATATATAAAGATACTACTTTCAACACCATGATTAACATCAATTTCAATTTACATCAGGATGCATATTTGCTAAAGTTTGAGGGATTTAACATTTCACTTATCGGACGCAATTGGTCCCGGAAACACTTTGCTAGGATTTAAAAGAAGCCGTTGTCTTGGTTTCCATTGGGATTGGGCCATCGTGACGTGGCACTGATCACAGTTGTACCCTCTGGGTTTGGGTGCAATAGACGGCTATGATCAGTGTTATGCTTGTCAGGATTGCCCAATCCGGATGGAAACCTGAATGGTTGTACTGAATAGCATTTTCCTTGTTTGGGTGGTGCGGGCCCGACTACCATTGTGTTTCTTGGTTTACAGATTTATGCTCTCTCGGATTTAGTTCAAGGAAAAAGAAAAATATTTTTTATTTCAGAGGTTAATATGCAAATATAAAGCTTTGAAGAATTAATGTACAATTAGGCTAGTTAACAAGGGTTATAAGCAAAAATTCATATCTTACTGTTGGTGTTCCAAAAACTTTCCGGCAATGGACACACTCCAGGCTAGGACTAATCCCTCCGAAAATACACACCGACCCACTCGGAAGTTTCCCCTAGGGGTGCAAGTTGGAACGGAAATTCAAATTCCGTCCGAAACCGATCTGAAAAATTCCGATTTTGACACCATATAATTAATTTCGAATTCCAAAATTTTGATTTTTGAAAATTTCAAAAAAAATCGGATCGAAATTGTAAGGTGCTGAGTATTTCAAAAATTTTGATTTTCGATTCGTAAATTCTGAAAACATCCGATCGAGAAAAATCTGAAAAATTTGATGTTTTATTCCGACCCGACCTGACCCAGGTCCATCCGAAGCAGCAGGTGTTGTACATTGTCGGCCCTTGGGTGAAGCCAACAAAGCCATTGCTTTGGGCCTCACCCAAGACAGGGCACCATATATATATATATATATATATATATATATATATATATATATATATATATATATATATATATATATATATATATATATATATATAGACACACACACACACACACACACACACACACACACACACAGGTAAAATGGGTCCAACCCAACACCAATAGACAATAGCTCGTGATGCACTGCATATAAAACTTAAAAACCCTAAATCCCAACCAAATCCTATTCTATCATCTCCATTTTTTGCCCGATCCGACTTAACCAAGACTCATCCGAAGCAGCATGTACGTGCCGTGGAATTCCGAAAATTTCAAAATTCTGCAAAAATTGAAAATTTTGAAAAAAAATAAAAAATATCAAAATTTCAGAATTCTGAAATTTTCTGAAAAATACCAAAAATGAAATATTCCAAAAAATTCCAAAAATTCTGATAATTCAGAAAATTCTTAATCGGAATTGGATTTTGAAATTCCAAAATTTCGGAATCGGAAACAAAATAACATTTGGGATTCAGAAAATTTTTAATTTTTTTTTGAATACCTTTATTATGATCCGATCCATCCGAAAATCAGCCCTAGTTTCCCCACACACTTCTGGGACTTGAGAGGGGAGGAAGTGAACCCGTAACCTCCTCACCAAAGCTTCAGTTGCTTACCAACTCCCCTATCCCCAAGTGGCAATAAATAATAGAGGATTTGTGTTACAAATAGAGGGTCACCAGATTCTGTCTTAAATATGTATGAAGCGTAGTAATTTTAGTAAACGGGTTGTGATGATTGAACAAGCGTCTTTTTGAATAAACTGTTTCGTTTGTAATATTCTATTAAAAAATAAAGGGTAAATTATGCTTTAACACCCCCCCCCCCCAGTATAGTCCAAAAGCACTTAGCCCTCATGTAGTTTATTTTGTTCCAAATCGGTCCCTGTAATTTTAAATTTTAGCCAATTTTCCCTTTTTGTCAACTACTAAAATTTTCTATTATTTCCGTCTAATTAAAAATGAAATGAACGTCTTAACTGACAAAACATTGGTTTCTTCCCTATATTTTAGTTTCCTCTAATAGATGACCTTCTAGAAGATCAGCTGACCAAGCCTGTCATTCATTTAAGGGTTATTTGACTTTGACCCCAAAATTTTACCTTGAGTTAGACTTTACCCCCTATATTTTCCTTAATTAGACTTTACTCCCCAAAACTAACTGTTCCGTCAGCTCACCCAAAGAATTCAAGGCAAAATTTGGGGGGTAAAGTCAAAATAACCCTTCATTTAAGTTGGAATTGCACATCCTAACTGACCGAGCCCAATCCACAGCGCTCGCTGCCTTTGTGCGACCAGGTCCCATCCCTTAGTATCAGTCTACTGATTCTTGTCAACACCACTACAACTCTATCGCACCCATTTTATTATAAATACTCCCATCTCCTTTGCTCTCTCCAACATCTCTTCGTTCGTCACCACTTAGCTTTCTTGATCATCATCACTCTCCATCTCCTCTCCTCTCTTCCCTTCCAAAACAATTCAAGCATCACAATGGCATCCCAGACCATCCAGAGCCATCGCGACGGAGCTGAGATCTACCATGGAGACGCCCTCTGCAAGAAGAAATCGATCGAGCTGCTCGAGGAGCTGGGGCTCCCCAAGGGCCTCTTCCCTCTGGAGGACATCGAGGAGTTCGGCTACAACCGGGCCGCTGGGTTCATTTGGCTGGTGCAGAAGAAGAGCCGGACCCACACCTTCAAGCAGATCAAGCGGGTGGTGTCGTATGCCACCGAGGTGACAGCCTTCGTGGAGGCGCGCAAGATGAAGAAGATAACGGGGGTGAAGACCAAGGAGCTCCTCCTCTGGCTCTCCATCATCGAGATGTACATCAGCGACCCGTCGTCTGGGAAGATCACCTCCAAGACCGGCACTGGGCTCTCGGATAGCTTTCCGGCCCCAGCTTTCGAGCTGGAGCAGTGAGATAAGCGATGGGCGTTGAACTCCTCATAGGTTTAGGTTGAGATCTTTCGGCTACAATGGTATTAACGAATAAGGGTAGATGAAGTTCTCGTTATCTGTCGTACACGTACGACTTTTAGGTTTGTAATATTTCAATTGGAAAATTATTGTATGGAACAAGGGTTAATTCAAGGTTTAGTGTAACAATATTAAGTTTTAAATGATCTTTAAGTTTGTATTATGTGTTACTTTGTATTTTTTTTCGTGAAAACATTACATTTAATCCATTAAGTTATGGATAAACACACGACAAGAAGCATCACACTGAGTCAAAACAATTAGATCCGGATTAATCCCTCCGGAAATACGCACTGACCCACTCGGAAGTTTCCCTACGCACCTGGGTACATCCTCACCAAAGCATCAGTTGCTTACCAACTCTCCTATCCCCTCCAAGCCAAGATATGGGCATTGAAGGGGGCATTTGAGGAGCTAATCAGGCAGGGAGCTAGGAGAGATGTTATTCTCACCGACGCGTTACAAGCTAGGGATGTGTTGGTGCTTGGTCGGGGGGGGGGGTGGAGAATTATTTTTTTTCCCGCTCTTCATCGCTTGTTTGTTGGAGCGGTAGCACTTCTTTGACATCTAGGTCCAATGGGTTCTATGGATAGTTTATAGTGCGGCTCACTGGCTGGCTCAAGAAACCATCTTGTTTGGGAGAAGGGGTTATGAGATAATTGGGGATAACCTTAATGCCATGATGTCATGACCATAGTTACCAAGTCAGAAAACGGGAAAAAAAATGCAAGGGAAAAAAACCGAAAAGATACGATGAAAACGAAAAAAACGAAAAAAAAAATTAAAAACATCGGGAAAAACAAAAAAAATCTTAAAAATTATACCAAGTATGTTTATATGTCATTTTCCAACATTAAGTAATCATAAGTTCAAAACATATAGCATAGACGTTTATTAAGTACGAACAAAATAAAACCCGAACCCAATTTAAACCCGGACCAAACCCGCCGTGTTTTATACGTGTTTTTTCAGTTTTAAACGTGTATAATACGTGTACGGACATTTTTTTTCAAAACAAAGAGTTTTTTTACCTGTTTGCTACGACTTCAGATCGATACGCGTTTATTTCAAAAAAACGTCCGATTTGATAACTATGGTCATGACCAATGTCTCTTTTGCCAAAAAAAAAAATCACAGCTCTTCAATCCCTTGGTGGGTAGAATAACAGAGGATCAGGGTCATCAGATTCTGTCTTAAGTAGGCATCGGGCATAGCGATTTTCAGTATATAATTTGGGATAATTGATAAATTTGATTTTTTTTATTCATTCCTCAAATTTCTACCAGCGTTCAGCCCGAAGGTTTTCCCGATTCCGCTCAGCCCGATTGACGTGGCAGCGCACAACTGGTGGTGGAAACGACTTTAAGGTCTCTAGTTGGTTTCAACCACCAGTTGCTCGCTGCCATGTCAATCGGCCGGGTCGCCGAAATCAGGAAAACCTTCGGGCTGAGTAGCATTTCTCTTTGAGAGCTGTATGGGATGGTTCGATCGGTTTGGACTGGAATCAAAACATGCTTGCATTTGGTCTTTGAATAAACCAGTTCCGTTTGTAAAATTCTATTAAAAAATGAAAAATTTTATTCATAACCCAAAAATTTGTAACTAGCTCCCGTCTTCCATCCGTTTCACAATAACTTACTTTCAAATTTTAAAATATCATTTATACACTTATCTTATACCTCAAATCCAACTAAAACCTAAAATAGAACCTGTTGGGCATCCATCGCAATTGGAAAGGAATTGAGTGGTGGCAACGACATGGCTATGACGTTATTGGCAGCGACATCGGCAACATGACTCGAAGATCCCACTTCCCCCGATCGGATTCCTCCATACGAGATTTAACCCTTCTAACAATGGTGAAAGAAGAGGGACATCTCTCTCTCTCTCTCTCTCTCTCTCTCTCTTATCAAACCATCAATGAATGTCAAATAATCAAAATAACTGTCCCCACATCCTATACTCATGGGTTTCAACATTGGAAAGGAATAGGGTATGATCAAGATATCAAACCATCAATGAATGTCAAATGCTCAAAATAAAGTGAGGCTAATAACAGATTTTTGGAGGTATGAATAAAATTTCCCTAAAAACATAGAGTAAATTACACTTTACCCCTGAAGTTTATCCCAAAATCACTTATCTATCCTATATTTTATTTTGTTCCAAACCGGTCCCTGTAAGTTTAAATGTTAGCCAGATACCCCTTTTGTCGATTACATTAGTACATCCCAACTGACCGAGCCCATTGCACAGAGCGCGCTGCCTTTGTGCGACCAGGTTCCATCTCTTTAGTGTGAGTCACCTAATTCTCGTCAACACCATTAGAGTTTGTAATACCAAGTCCACTCCCTCTTTCGCACCCAGTTCATTATAAATACTCCCATCTCCTTTGCTCCCTCCAACATCCCTTCATTCATCACCACTTATTAGCTTGCTAATCATCACTCCTCTCCTCCATAACAATCCAAGCATTACAATGGCATCCCAGACCATCCAGAGCCACCGCGATGGAGCTGAGATCTACCACGGAGACGCCCTCTGCAAAAAGAAATCGATCGAGCTGCTCGAGGAGCTGGGGCTCCCCAAGGGCCTCTTCCCTCTGGAGGACATCGAGGAGTTCGGCTACAACCGGGCTGCTGGGTTCATATGGCTGGTGCAGAAGAAGAGCCGGACCCACACCTTCAAGCAGATCAAGCGGGCGGTGTCGTACGCCACCGAGGTGATGGCCTTCGTGGAGCCCCGCAAGATGAAGAAGATTACGGGGGTGAAGACCAAAGAGCTCCTCCTCTGGCTCTCCATCATCGAGATGCACATCAGCGACCCGTCGTCCGGAAAGATCACCTTCAAGACCGGCACCGGGCTCTCGGATAGCTTTCCGGCCCCGGCCTTCGAGCTCGAGCAGTGAGATAAGATGGGCGTCTGACCTCCTCATCGGTTTAGTATGGGATCTTATAACTTCTCGTTATGGGTCGTACACGTACGACTTTTAGGTTTGTAATCTTTCACTTGGGAAATTATTGTATGAAGTATGAACAAGGGTTAGTTCCTTGATGACCAAATGATGCCAATTTGTTGGTTGTCCTATGAAATGTAACATTGTGTTGGAAAATATGGAATCAAAAACAAGCTCGAGGTTTGCAGGAGTCCATATTCAGCAACAATGAAGAACTCTCTTGGACACTGAAAATTTTGAAAAATCATAGAGGGAGAGAGAATCAATGCATGTTGAGAATTGAATTGTTTACTATTAGTTGGGAAGTACACTAATAACCTCCATGGGTGGCGCTACATAGGGTTGAGTGGGGTCAATTGACCCCACTCACCGATTCAAATCTATTAAAAATTATATTATCTTTTTATTTTTATCATAATTTATTTTGTTTTGACTGTTCGTTTGACCCCACTCCATTGATTCACCAAACCCTACTTCATGTCGTCATGTGAAAAATATTTAATTTTTGACCCCACTGATACAAATTCCTGAAGCCCCCACTGATAACCTCTTAGTGCACATAAAAGATGACTAGTTTGAAATGATCGAGTGTAGGAGTAAGAAGGAAGAGGCTGCGCTGGGGAGGATGCAGGAGGAGGATCGATATGCTTTCTTTATTAGCATTCAGCAACACCGAAGAACTCTCTGCCTCAATAAATAGCTAGCCCATCATATATTAGCATATATCATATTTATAAGCTTAGGGTTAGGCTTTGATTGATGTCTCTAAAGTGGGCAGCCACATAGGCTAGCAGCCACACCCTATAACATTCCCCTTTCGATGCCCACTTTCAAAGCACTGCCTTATTAGAATATTGCAAAGAAAAATCCAATTGGAACAAAACCTTTAGCTAAGAAAAAAGAGTAGAACGTGTTCTTTTGGAAGAGGCCATTCAAGAACATATTCTTTCGTGAATCTTTGTGGTTGCGACTTATACTGTCTTGTTAAAACCTTTTGATAAGATAACCCTATGAAAAAAAGAAATTCACAGAAAAAAGAGTTCAATGTACAAAAACATTCTACTGGATGCCTCCATCTCTTCATCTGCAAAATGCTCCCCACACATTTATTTCTACTTACTATTACATATATACATGACTTTACATCAACTTCCAAACAAACGAAAAATACTACCTCCTCTAATATATCAAGATACTACTTCCAACACCATGATTAACATCAATTTCAATTTACATCAGGATGCATATTTGCTAAAGTTTGAGGGATTTAACATTTCACTTATCGGACGCAATTGGTCCCGGAAACACTTTGCTTGGATTTAAAATAAGCCGTTGTCTTGGTTTCCATCGGGATTGGGCCATCGTGACGTGGCACTGATCACAGCCGTACCCTCTGGGTTTGGGTGCAATAGACGGCTGTGATCAGTGTTATGCTTGTCAGGATGGCCCAATCCGGATGGAAACCTGAATGGTTGTACTGAATATCATTTTCCTTGTTTGGGTGGTGCGGGCCCGACTACCATTGTGTTTCTTGGTTTACATATTTATGCTCTCTCGGATTTAGTTCAAGGAAAAAGAAAAATATTTTTTTTTCAGAGGATAATATGCAAATATAAAGCTTTGAAGAATTAATGTACAATTAGGCTAGTTAACAAGGGTTATAAGCAAAAATTCATATCTTACTGTGGGTGTTCCAAAAACTTTCCGGCAATGGACACACTTCAGGCTAGGACTAATCCCTCCGAAAATACATACCGACCCACTCGGAAGTTTCCCCTAGGGGTGCAAGTTGGAACGGAAATTTAAATTCCGTCCGAAACCGATCCGAAAAATTCCGATTTTGACACCATATAATTAATTTCGAATTCCAAATTTTTGATTTGTGAAAATTTCAAAAAAAATCGGATCGAAATTGTAAGGTGCTGAGTATTTCAAAAAATTTTATTTTCGATTCGTAAATTCTGAAAACTTCCGATCGAAAAAAATCTGCAAAATTTGATGTTTTATTCCGACCCCACCTGACCCATGTCCATCCGAAGCAGCAGGTCTTGTACATTGTCGGCCCTTGGGTGAAGCCAATAAAGCCGTTGCTTTGGGCCTCACCCAAGACAGGGCACCATATATATATATATATATATATATATATATATATATACACACACACACACACTTAAAATGGGTCCAACCCAACACCAATAGACAATAGCTCGTGATGCACTGTATATAAAACTTAAAAACCCTAAATCCCAACCAAATCCTATTCTATCATCTCCACTCTTTGCCCGATTCGACTTAACCGAGACTCATCCGAAGCAGCATGTACGTGCCGTGGAATTCCGAAAATTTCAAAATTCTGCAAAAATTGAAAATTTTGAAAAAAAATAAAAAAATCTCAAAATTTCAGAATTCCAAAATTTTCTGAAAAATACCAAAAATGTAATATTCCGGAAAATTCCAAAAATTCTGATAATTCAGAAAATTCTTAATCGGAATTGGATTTTAAAATTCTAAAATTTCGGAATCGAAAACGAAATACCATTTGGGGTTCAGAAAATTTTTAAATTTTTTTTGAATACCTTTATTATGATCCGATCCATCCGAAAATTAGCCCTAGTTTCCCCACACACGTCTGGGACTTGAGAGGGGAGGAATTGAACCCGTAACCTCCTCACCAAAGCTTCAGTTGCTTACCAACTCCCCTATCCCCAAGTGGCATGCAACAAATAACAGAGGATTTGTGTTACAAATAGAGGATCACCAGATTTTGTCTTAAGTACGTATCAAGCGTAGTAATTTTTGTAAACGGGTTGTGATGATTGAACTAGTTGGGTTCTAATTCATTCCTCAAATTTCTACAAACGTCTTGAAAACCGTATCCGGCGGTTCCACTAGAAACAGAATATGTTTAGGTTTGGTCTTTTTGAATAAACTGTTTCGTTTGTAATATTCTATTAAAAAATAAAGGGTAAATTATGCTTTAAACCCTCCCCTAGTGTAGTCCAAAATCACTTAGCCCTCATATAGTTTATTTTGTTCCAAATCGGTCCCTGTAATTTTAAATGTTAGCCAATTCCCTCTTTTTGTCAACTACTAAATTTTTCTATTATTTCATTTAAGGGTTATTTTGACTTTGACCCCCAAAATTTACCTTGAGTTAGACTTTACCCCCTATATTTTCCTTAATTAGACTTTACTCCCCAAAACTAACTGTTCCGTCAGCTCACCCAAAGAATTCAAGGTAAAATTTGGGGGGCAAAGTCAAAATAACCCTTCATTTAAGTTGGAATTGCACATCCTAACTGACTGAGCCCATTCCACAGCACTCGCTGCTTTTGTGCGACCAGGTCCCATCTCTTAGTATCAGTCTACTGATTCTTGTCAACACCACTACAACTCGAGCGCGAGTTTGTAATACACCAAGTCCACGCCCTCTATCGCACCCATTTCATTATAAATACTTCCATCTCCTTTGCTCTCTCCAACATCTCTTCATTCGTCACCACTTAGCTTTCTTGATCATCATCACTCTCCATCTCCTCTCCTCTCTTCCCTTCCAAAACAATCCAAGCATTACAATGGCATCCCAGACCATCCAGAGCCATCGCAACGGAGCTGAGATCTACCATGGAGACGCCCTTTGCAAGAAGAAATCGATCGAGCTACTCGAGGAGCTAGGGCTCCCCAAGGGTCTCTTCCCTCTGGAGGACATCGAGGAGTTCGGCTACAACCGGGCCGCTGGGTTCATTTGGCTGGTGCAGAAGAAGAGCCGGACCCACACCTTCAAGCAGATCAAGCGGGTGGTGTCGTATGCCACCGAGGTGACGGCCTTCGTGGAGGCGCGCAAGATGAAGAAGATAACCGGGGTGAAGACCAAGGAGCTCCTCCTCTGGCTCTCCATCATCGAGATGTACATCAGCGACCCGTCGTCTGGGAAGATCACCTTCAAGACCGGCACTGGGCTCTCGGATAGCTTTCCGGCTCCAGCTTTCGAGCTGGAGCAGTGAGATAAGCGATGGGCGTTGAACTCCTCATCGGTTTAGGTTGGGATCTTTCGGCTACAATGGTGTTTTATGAATAAGGGTAGATGAAGTCCTCGTTATCTGTCGTACACGTACGACTTTTAGGTTTGTAAGATTTCACTTGGGAAATTATTGTATGGAACAAGGGTTAATTCAAGGTTTAGTGTAACAATATTAAGTTTTAAATGATCTTTAAGTTTGTACTACGTGTTACTTCGTATTTTTTTTTCAAGAAAACATTACATTTAATTCATTGAGTTATGGATAAACACACAACAAGAGCATCACACTGAGTCAAAACAAGCAGATCCGGACTAATCTCTCTGGGAATACGCACTGATCCACTCGGAAGTTTCACTACGCACCTGGGTACATTCTCACCAAAGCTTCAGTTGCTTACCAACTATCCTATCCCCTCCAAGCCAAGATATGGGCATTGAAGGCGGGCATTTGAGGAGCTAATCAGGCAGGGGGCTTGGAGAGTTGTTATTCTTAGCGACACGTTACAAGCTAATGATGTGTTGGTGCTTGGAGGGGGGGGGGGGGGGAGGATTATTTTTTTCCCGCTCATCATCGCTTGTTTGTTGGAGTAGCACTTGTTTGACATCCAGGGCCAATGGGTTCTATGGATAGTTTATAGTGCGGCTCACTGGCAGGCTCAAGAAACACTCTTGTTTGGGAAAAAGGGTTATGAGATAATTGGGGATAACCTTAATGCCATGATGTCATGACCATAATTACCAAGTCAGAAAACGGGAAAAAAAGGGCAAGGGAAAAAATAAGAAAGATACGATGAAAACGAACAAAAGAGTAAAAAAACGTGAAAACATCGAAAAAAAACAAAAAAAAATCTTAAAAACTATACCAAGTATGTATATATGCCATTTTCCAATATTAAGTAATCAAAAGTTCAAAACATATAGCATATGCGTTTATTAAACACGAACAAAATAAAACCCGAACCCAATTTAAACCCAAACCAAACCTGCCGTGTTTTATACGTGTTTTTTCCTTTTTAAACGCGTACATATGTTATTTTCAAAAAAAGGAGTTTTTTTTTGTTTGCTATGACTTCAGATCGATACTTGTTTTATACGCGTTTTTTTCAAAAAAACGCCCGATTTGGTAACTATGGTCATGACAAAAAAAAAAAACACAGCTCTTCTATCCCTTGGTGGGTAGAAATAACAGAGGATCAAGTTCATCAGATTCTGTCTTAAGTAGACATCGGGCGTAGCAATTTTCAAAAAATAATACTGATAAATTTGGTTTTTTTATTCATTCCTCAAATTTCTACTAGGGTTCAACCCGAAGGTTTTCCCGATTCCGCTCAGCCCGATTGACGTGGCAGCGTGCAACTGGTGGTGGAAACGACTTTAAGGTCGCTAGTGGGTTTCAACCACCTGTTGCTCGCTGCCATGTCAATCGGGTCGCCGAAATCAGGAAAACCTTCGAGCTGAGTAGCATTTCTCTTTGAGAGCTGTATGGGATGGTTCGATCGATTTGGACCGGAACTAGAACATGGTTACATTTGGTCTTTGAATAAACCTGTTCCGTTTGTAAAATTCTATTAAAAAATGAAAAATTTTATTCATACCCCAAAAATCTGTAACTAGCTCCCGTCTCCTATCCGATTCACAATAACTTACTTTCAAATTTTAAAATGTCATTTATACCCTTATCTTATGCCTCAAATCCAACTAAAACCTAAAATAGAACCTTTTGGGCATCCATTGCAATTGGAAAGGAATTGAGCGGTGGCGATGACATGACTATGATGTTATTGGCAGCGACATCGACAACATGACTCGAAGATCCCACTTCCTCTGATTGGATTCCTCAATACGAGATCTAACCTCTCTAGCAATGGAGAAAGAAGAGGGACATCTCTCTCTCTCTCTCTCTCTCTCATCAAACCATTAATGAATGTCAAATAATCAAAATAACCATCCCCACATCCCTATACTCATGGGTTTCAACATTGGAAAGGAATAGGGTATGATCAAGATATCAAACCATCAATGAATGTCAAATGATCAAAATAACCCTCCCCACATCCCCATACTTATGGGTATCATCATTGGAAAGGATGGGGTATGATCAGGATGGGCGAACCATTTACCTGGCGAGTATTCAATGTGGGGTGTAAAATGGAAGGGTATTTTTGGGATAGAAATAGGGTATAATCAAAGTAAACTGGATGTGTTAAAGTTTGTTGGAAATGGAGGCTAATTACAGATTTTTGGAGGTATGAATAAAATTTCCCTAAAAAATAGAGTAAATTACACTTTACCCCTGAAGTTTAACCCAAAATCACTTATCTATCCTATAGTTTATTATGTTCCATACCGGTCCCTGTAAGTTTAAATGTTAGCCAGATGCCCCCTTTTGTTGACTACATTAGTACATCCCAACTGACCGAGCCCATTGCACAGAGCGCGCTGCCTTTGTGCGACCAGGCTCCATCTCTTTAGTGTGAGTCACCTAATTCTCGTCAACACCATTAGAGTTTGTAATACCAAGTCCACTCCCTCTTTCGCACCCAGTTCATTATAAATACTCCCATCTCCTTTGCTCTCTCCAACATCTCTTCATTCATCACCACTTATTAGCTTTCTAATCATCACTCCTCTCCTCTCCTCGCCTCCATAACAATCCAAGCATTACAATGGCATCGCAGACAATCCAGAGCCACCGCGATGGAGCTGAGATCTACCACGGAGACGCCCTCTGCAAGAAGAAATCGATCGAGCTGCTCGAGGAGCTGGGGCTCCCCAAGGGCCTCTTCCCTCTGGAGGACATCGAGGAGTTCGGCTACAACCGGGCTGCTGGGTTCATATGGCTGGTGCAGAAGAAGAGCCGGACCCACACCTTCAAGCAGATCAAGCGGGCGGTGTCGTACGCCACCGAGGTGACGGCCTTCGTGGAGCCCCGCAAGATGAAGAAGATTACGGGGGTGAAGACCAAAGAGCTCCTCCTTTGGCTCTCCATCATCGAGATGCACATCAGCGACCCGTCGTCCGGAAAGATCACCTTCAAGACCGGCACCGGGCTCTCGGATAGCTTTCCGGCCCCGGCCTTCGAGCTCGAGCAGTGAGATAAGATGGGCGTCTGACCTCCTCATCGGTTTAGTATGGGATCTTATAACTTCTCGTTATGGGTCGTACACGTACGACTTTTAGGTTTGTAATCTTTCACTTGGGAAATTATTGTATGAAGTATGAACAAGGGTTAGTTCCAGGCTTAGTGTAACAATATTAAGTTTGTACTATGTGTTACATTGTATCTTGACTCTTGAGAATATATATAGGATAATCAATCATATCCTTTCTCCTTGATGACCAAATGATGCCAATTTGTTGGTTGTCCTATGAAATGTAACATTGTGTTGGAAAACATGGAATCAAAAACAAGCTAGAGGAGATTGGCAAAAAAAACAATTAGCTCGAGGTTTTGAGGCACGTATCCGGTAAAAAGCGTGATTTACTCCCGGCTACTAGGATAGAGTTTGCAGGAGTCCATATTCAGCAACAATGAAGAACTCTCTTTGACACTGAAAATTTTTAAAAATCATAGAGGGAGAGAGAATCAATGTATGTTGAGAATTGAATTGTTTACTATTAGTTGGGAAATACACTAATAACCTCCATGGGTGGCGCTACATAGGGTTGAGTGGGGTCAATTGACCCCACTCACCGATTCAAATCTATTAAAAATTATATTATCTTTTTATTTTTATCATAATTTATTTTGTTTTGACTGTTCGTTTGACCCCACTCCATTGATTCACCAAACCCTACTTCATGTCGTCATGTGAAAAATATTTAATTTTTGACCCCACTGATACAAATTCCTGAAGCCTCCACTGATAACCTCTTAGTGCACATAAAAGATGGCTAGTTTGAAATGATCGAGTGTAGGAGTAAGAAGGAAGAGGCTGCGCTGGGGAGGATGCAGGAGGAGGATCGATATGCTTTCTTTATTAGCATTCAGCAACACCGAAGAACTCTCTGCCTCAATAAATAGCTAGCCCATCATATATTAGTATATATCATATTTATAAGCTTAGGGTTAGGCTTTGATTGATGTCTCTAAAGTGGGCATCCACATAGGCTAGCAGCCACAGCCTATAACATTCCCCTTTCGATGCCCACTTTCAAAGCACTGCCTTATTAGAATATTGCTAAGAAAAATCCAATTGGAACAAAACCTTTTGCTAAGAAAAAAGAGTACAACATGTTCTTTTGGAAGAGGTCATTCAAGAACATATTCTTTCTTGAATCTTTGTGGTTGCGACTTATACTGTCTTGTTAAAACCTCTCGATGAGATAACCGTGTGAAAAAAAAAATTTCACAGAAAAAAGAGTACAGTGTACAAAAACATTCTACTGGATGCCTCCATCTCTTCATCTGCAAAATACTCCCCTCACATTTATTCCTACTTACTATTACATATATACATGACTTTACATCAACTTCCAAACAAACGAAAAATACTACCGCCTCTAATATATCAAGATACTACTTCCAACACCATGATTAACATCAATTTCAATTTACATCAGGATGCATGTTTGCTAAAGTTTGAGGGATTTAACATTTCACTTATCGGACGCAATTGGTCCCGGAAACACTTTGCTAGGATTTAAAATAAGCCGTTGTCTTGGTTTCCATCGGGATTGGGCCATCGTGACGTGGCACTGATCACAGCCGTACCCTCTGAATTTGGGTGCAATAGACGGCTATGATCAGTGTTATGCTTGTCAGGATTGCCCAATCCGGATGGAAACCTGAATGGTTGTACTGAATAGCATTTTCCTTGTTTGGGTGGTGCGGGCCCGACTACCATTGTGTTTCTTGGTTTACAGAAAAATATTTTTTTTTCCAGAGGTTAATATGCAAATATAAAGCTTTGAAGAATTAATGTCCAATTAGGCCAGTTAACAAGGGTTATAAGTAAAAATTCATATCTTACTGTGGGTGTTCCAAAAACTTTCCGGCAATGGACACACTTCAGGCTAGGACTAATCCCTCCGAAAATACACACCGACCCACTCGGAAGTTTCCCCTAGGGGTGCAAGTTGGAACGGAAATTCAAATTCCGTCCGAAACCGATCCGAAAAATTCTGATTTTGACACCATATAATTAATTTCGAATTCCAAAATTTTGATTTTTGAAAATTTCAAAAAAAATCGGATCGAAATTGGAAGGTGCTGAGTATTTCAAAAATTTTGATTTTCGATTCGTAAATTCTGTAAACATCCAATCGAAAAAAATCTGAAAAATTTGATGTTTTATTCCGACCCGACCTGACCCAGGCCCATCCGAAGCAGCAGGTGTTGTACATTGTCGGCCCTTGGGCGAAGCCAACAAAGCCGTTGCTTTGGGCCTCACCCAAGACAGGGCACCATATATATATATATATATATATATATATATATATATATATATATATATATATATATATATATATACACACACACACAAACACACACACTTAAAATGGGTCCAACCCAACACCAATAGACAATAGCTCGTGATGCACTGCATATAAAACTTAAAAACCCTAAATCCCAACCAAATCCTATTCTATCATCTCCACTCTTTGCCCGATCCGCCTTAACCAAGATTCATCCAAAGCAGCATGTATGTGCCGTGGAATTTCAAAAATTTCAAAATTCTGCAAAAATTAAAAATTAAAAAAAAAATTTTCAAAATTAGAGAATTCCGAAATTTTCTGAAAAATACCAAAAATGTAATATTCCGAAAAATTCCAAAAATTCTGATAATTCAGAAAATTCTTAATCGGAATTGGATTTTGAAATTCCAAAATTTCGGAATTGGAAACGAAATACCATTTGGGATTCAGAAAATTTTTAAATTTTTTTTGAATACCTTTATTATGATCCGATCCATCTGAAAATCAGCCCTAGTGTCCCCACACACTTCTGGGACTTGAGAGGGGGAGGAATTGAACCCGTAACCTCCTCACCAAAGCTTCAGTTGCTTACCAACTCCCCTATCCCCAAGTGGCAACAAATAACAAATGATTTGTGTTTCAAATAGAGGGTCACCAGATTCTGTCTTAAGTACGTGTCAAGCGTAGTAATTTTAGTAAACGGGTTGTGATGATTGAACTAGTTGGGTTCTTATTCATTCCTCAGATTTCTACAAATGTCTTGAAAACCGTATCGGACGTTTCCACTAGAAACAGAATATGTTTAGGTTTGGTCTTTTTGAATAAACTGTTTCGTTTGTAATATTCTATTAAAAAATAAAGGGTAAATTATGCTTTAAACCCCCCTTCCCCCCACCCCACCCCCCACCCCACCTAGTGTAGTCCAAAATCACTTAGCCGTCATGTAGGTTATTTTGTTACAAATCGGTCCCTGTAATTTTAAATGTTAGCCAATTTCCCCTTTTTGTCAACTACTAAAATTTTCTATTATTTCCGTCTAATAAAAAATGAAATGAATGCCTTAACTGACAAAACATTGGTTTTGTTGCGAAAAAGCATAGTATTATTAACACAAGACCCCTATATATAGGCATCTTCAGGATGCCCTCCGCCTAACTATTACATTACCACTATTACATCTCTCCCCCTGATTATATCTCCTCCTTATTACATTATTACATCTCTCCCCCTGATTATATTACATCAATTTGTTTGGTGATTGAGCCGTCGCAGTCCGATGCCGTACACCATCTTCTGGAAAGTAGACTTGGGCAAAGCTTTGGTGAAAAGATCCGCAAGATTGTCGCTTGACCGTACTTGCTTGACTTCAATCTCCCTTTTCTTCTGAAGTTCGTGGGTGTAGAAAAACTTTGGTGAGATGTGCTTTGTTCGATCTCCCTTGATGAAGCCAGCTTGAATTTGAGCAATACATGCGGCATTATCTTCGTGAATAACTGTCGGCTCTTTGGTAACTGATGCCAACTGGCAACTGCTTCTGATATGCTGCACAAGTGACCTCAACCATACGCATTCTCTACTTGCTTCATGCAGGGCTAATATTTCAGCATGGTTCGATGATGTGGCCACAAGTGTTTGTTTGGTCGATCTCCAAGAAATAGCTGCATTGTTATTCAAAAATACATACCCTGTTTGGGATCGACCCTTATGGGGGTCAGAGTGAAAACCTGAATCTGCATAACCAATCAAGTGAGGAGTACCACAAGAATAAAACAATCCCATATCAGTGGTTCCTCGCAAATATCTAAATATTTGTTTTATTCCATTCCAATGCCTAAGAGTTGGTTCTGAACTGTATCTAGCCAATAGATTAACAGAAAAACATATATCTGGTCTAGTACATTGAGCTAAATACGATAAAGCACCAATAGCACTTAAATACGGTTTTTCAGAACCAAGAATAGTTTCATGTTCCTCTTTAGGTCTAAATGGATCTTTATGAATATCAAGAGGTCTAACTACCATGGGAGTGCTTAGTGGGTGACATTTATCCATATTAAATTTCTTTAACAAATTTTCAGTATATAAGGATTGATGTACTAGAATCCCACTAGAGGTACGCTCGATCTGCAGGCCGAGACAAAACTTAGTATCACCAAGTTCTTTCATTTCAAACTCCCTTTTTAGATAATCAGAAGTTTTCTTAAGCTCTTCAGGAGTCCCAATCAAGTTTATGTCATCCACATAAACTGCAATTATAGTAAAACCATTTTCTGATTTCTTTATGAAAACGCATGGGCATATGGGATCATTTTTATAACCTTCCCTAGACAAGTATTCACTAAGGCGATTGTACCATATCCTTCCGGATTGCTTCAGGCCGTACAATGCTCGTCTTAGTTTTATCGAGTGCGCACTCTTTGATGTTGCTTCAGGCAACCTGAATCCTTCTGGGACTTTTGATATTGCTTCAGGCAACTTGAATCCTTCTGGGATTTTCATATAAATATCTGTGTCTAGGTTCCCGTATAGGTATGCTGTTACGACATCCATTAGTCTCATCTCTAGTTTTTCAGAAACTGTGAGACTAATGAGATATCTAAATGTAACTATATCCATAACAGGGGAATAGGTCTCTTCATAATCAATCCCGGGTTTCTGCAGGAATCCCTGGGCTACAAGCCTTGCCTTATATCTAGCGATTTCATTATTTTCATTTCTTTTTCTTACAAACACCCATTTGAAACCTACAGGGTTTACGTTATTTGGTGTTTGTACTATAGGTCCAAATACTCCACGTTTCTTGAGAGATTCAAGTTCAGCTTGAATAGCTTCTCTCCATTTTGGCCAATCAGTTCTATGTCGACATTCATAGATACTACGTGGTTCATTATCTTCATCATCGCCCTTTGTTATTTCAGTAGCTACTTTGTATGCAAATATGCCATCGATGACTATTTCCTTTCGGTCCCAAATTTCACCCCTCATATGGAATATTGAGCTCTCATTATTTGGTACCGGTACCTTATCCATAATCACTGCAGGGATCTCTTCAGGAGTTTGAGGGAAATTTGGCCGTTGGGAAATATTTTCTTCTGGAAAAATATGGTCCATAATCTCTTCTGGAGCATTATGACCAGGTTCTTCTGGAACCTTAACTTCTTCTGGAGTTTTAGGGCATGATTTCTCATTCAACTTCCTCTTCCGGGGAACTGAATCTTTGGAACCTATAGGTCTGCCACGTTTCTGACGTGCAGCAGTTTCATTAGTGGGAGTTGGAATATTAATTCTTGCAGGTACATTCTTGGCTGGAACAAACGACTTAGTTACATTAGTTGCATCATTGAAGGCATCAGGTAATTGATTTGCAATATCTTACAAATGCAAAATCCTTTTTACTTCTACCTCACATTGGGGAGATCTAGGATCTAGATGAGACATAGTGGAAGTATTCCACGATAATTCACGCCGTTCTTCGGGAACAGATCGTTGCCTAGAAACTTCTTTATCTCCCCCTAACGGCGGGAAGACTGTCTCATCGAAATGACAATCTGCAAATCTAGCAGTAAATAGATCACCTGTTAAGGGTTCTAAGAATCTTATGATTGAAGGTGAGTCAAAACCGATATAAATCCCCAATCGACATTGGGGACCCATCTTAGTTCTATTTGGAGGGGGAATAGGGACATGTACAGCACATCCAAACTTTCTAAGATGAGAAATATTAGGCTGAATACCTGACACAAGTTGTGCAGGAGAAAAATTATGGTATGAAGTAGGTCTGAGTCTAACAAGATTAGCAGCATGCAAGATAGCATGCCCCCATGCAGAAATTGGAAGTCTGGATTGTAAAAGTAATGGTCTAGCTATTAATTGCAAGCGCTTGATAAAAGCTTCAGCAAGGCCATTCTGGGTGTGGACATGGGGTACAGAATGTTCGACTTCTATTCCGATGGATGTGCAGAAGTCATTGAAGATTTTAGAAGAGAATTCAGCTGCATTATCCAATCGGATAGATTTGATAGGGTGATCAGGAAAACTAGCTCTAAGTTTGATAATTTGGGATAATAATCTAGCAAATGCTAAATTTCTAGTAGAGAGTAGGCTCACGTATGACCATCTAGTAGATGCATCTATTAGGACCATAAAATATCTAAATGGACCACTAGGAGGGTGTATAGGACCACAGATATCACCTTGAACCCTCTGCAGGAAGGTAGGTGATTATGTCTCTATTTTCTTAAGAGAAGGTCTAGTGATTAGCTTCCCTTGGGAACAAGGGTCACAAAAATGGTCATTTGGAAAAGTCAAACTTTGATTGTTAAGAGGATGATCATAGGAATTGTAAATGATCTTTCTAAGCATACCGGACCCTGGGTGACCTAATCTATCATGCCAAAGGACCAAATCTTCAGGATTTGGGAATTTCTGGTTCAAGTGAGTGGCATAGGACTCCATAACCCCAATGTGGGTAAAGTATAACCCTAAAGATAGGGTCGAGCATTTTTCTAGTATGGAAATATGCTCTCCGTTCTTAGATGTGATGCAGAGGTATTCTAGATTGCCTTCATTTGTAGTTTCTAAATGATATCCATTTGCTCGGATGTCTTTGAAGCTCAGTAAATTTCTTCTGGAATTTTCTGAGTATAGAGCATCCTTAATTAGCAAATGAGTACCATTAGGTAAAAGTATATGGGCTCTTCCGGACCCTGTAACTATGTCAGTAGGGCCAGCCACTGTAGTAACCATATGTGAATTATATTCAACATTTGTAAAGAATTTTCTGTGTTTCAGTATGGTATGTGTTGTTGCACTATCTATCAGGCAAATCTCTTTGCAGTTGGTCATCGTTCCTAAATGATAATTTATGAGTCAATAAATACCATAAGAGAAGTATCAATGATAAAACTTACTAACACAATTTCTAAGTAAAATCACCAGAACGACAATATAAATTGATAATATCCAATAGAATATAAAAATTACTTAACAATGTCTGACAGAATAAAAACTACTGAATAATGTCTGACTGGAAATAAAATTACTTAGCAATGTTTGACAGGAAATAAAGACTACTTAGCAGTGTCTGACAGAATAAATAAAAGAAAAACTAAAGTCTTCAGAGATCCCAAGATTCAGGGATTTAATGTGCCATCGTCTAGCTCATCAAAGTAGTCTGAACTGTCCAGGTACGATGTCTTCAGGGCATCGGTCTGTTTGTGGTAATCTTCAGGCCACTCATTGTTATCTTCATTCATATTTGTCTCTGCAGGGACCCCTGTACTTTTGTACTTATTCTTCTCATGTTTACTAGCACGGCAGTTTCTGGACCAGTGTCCTTCCTTTCCACATTCAAAACATGTGTCCCTCTTATCTTCAGGTTTAGAGGGATTATTCTTTTCTGGATTCTGAGGAGCAATCCACTTGTTTTTAAAGTGAGTGTCCTTCCTAGGACCATAATAATCATCTCTTCGAGGATGATTCTGACGTCCACCTCTTCCAGGGTGATTTCTACCTCTTCCAGGGTAGTTATTGCGCCCTCCTCTGCCGTGTCTTCCACCTCTCCTTCCTCTGCCTCTACCTCTGCCTCTACCTTGGTAGAAATCATTGGCGTTTGCTTCTGGCAATGCCAATGATCCAGTAGGTCTAGAATTGTGATTCTTTACCAGTAGGTTATTATGTTCTTCAGCGATCAGGAGAACCTCTATGAGTTCCGAGTACTTCTGGTACTTTATCCCCCTGTATTGCTGTTGTAAAATAATGTTATTTGGGTGGAAGGTAGAGAGTGTTTTATCAATCATCTGAGCATCATCTATTTTCTCCTCACAGAGTTTCAGCTTGCTGACGATGTTGAGTAACTTCGAGTTGAACTCAGCCACAGTCTTGAAGTCCTGGAACTTGAGGGTGATCCATTCGCTCTTTGCTGCTGGCAAAGTGATCATCTTTTGGTGATCGTAGCGTTCCTTGAGTGCCTTCCAGAGATCTGCTGGATCTACTATGTTCATATATTCATTCTTTAGATCTTCGTGTATGTGGTGCCTAAGGAAGATGAGGGCTTTAGCTTTTTCATCCGGTTTCAATCCATTATTCTCTTCTAGAGCTTTCTCTAAGTTCTTCGCTTGTAGATGTAGCAAACTATCTACTCGCCAATTCAGAAAATTGCTTCCATTGATATTTAATGCATGGAAGTCTAATTTTGTAATGTTCGACATCTGAAGATTTAATGAATATTAACATTAATTACTATGATTACCATATTCAATATGTGAGTATGTAGAGACATATTATAGAAAACAATTTGACATATCAAGTACAAACCCTATTAATACTGGGTATTAATAGGGTCCTTTTAGAAACCACTTGCCAAGGTAGAGCGGGTTCTATGGAACCGTCATGCGCCTTGCCAAGCTTTTCTAAAAGGTTCTAATTAACTAAAGTACAGATAAAGAAGAAAATAACAATTTATGCACATGTAATATGTAAGAAAATACAAGATATAAGTGCATCGTAAAGTCTGCTACAATTAAGGACAATTTAGTCCTTATTTGTAAAATAGATATTACATATTGGTCCCTTAGGGGCTAAACAGTTAAATATATAAATAATGTATGTGAAATAGCAAAATCTGACCGTACCGATGCTTCCGGAATGGTTCGGATACCCGAGATCTATATTTGGATCCAACAGTTTTACTATAGATCAGGCTTACAAAACAGAAATTAAATTAATGGTGTATATCAAAGCAGGCAATCATATATATGTGAGTGCATATAAGAATGGACGGGTCAGATCTGCGTAAATCACAGTCGGGTCGGGTTTATGCAGTCGGGTCTGTATAAATCCGGTCGGGTCGGGTCTGATATAATAACAGTCGGGTCTGTATTAACACAGTCGGATCGGGTCTGTACTAACACGGTCGGGTCGGGTCTGATAGGTTAAATATATATTTGGGTGTACACAAACCAAAAAGGAGGGGTGGTTATATCTCATCATCTCTTTAATAACATCGAGATGAAATAACAGAGATGAGATAACAGACTCTCTCTCTTCTCTCTCTCTTCTCTCGCTCTGATACCGTGTTGGTCTGTTCGGTAAAACAGGGCTCTCTCTCTCTCGCTCTCTCATGCTCTTGTGAGCACGTTAGGGTCTCGGGGTGCTCCCGATCGGGTGGATCGGAGTGGGTCCGACAAGCGAGGTGGCCGGTGGTGGATCCAGGTGGATCAGAGTGGGTCCGGCAAGTGAGGTGGCCGGCGGCGGAGCCGGGTGTCTTCTCGCCGATGTTGTTTTGCCCGGAGCCATAGTAGAAGCAACAAAGGGGGTCTGGAGCGTACCTCTTCGCCGGGATGACGACGTTGGTCTTGGCTTCGTCCCTCGATCTCTTGTTTCTGCTCTCTCTCTCTCTTCTCTATTCGGTTCCACTTGATCGGAGCCGGAGTCGGGTCGCCGGGCTCGGATGGATCGGGTTGATCGGAGCCGGAGTTGGAGTCGGGGTCGGGGTGGACGAGGGCCGGAGTTGGAGTCGGGGTCGGGGTGGACGAGAGCCGGAGTTCTCTACGTCTTCTCTCTCTCCGATCTCTTCCTCTCTCTCTCTCTACGATGGGTCGGCCGGGTCGTGGTCGAGATCTGGAGCCGGGGAGAAGAGCCGATACTGGATCGTGCGTTCTCGTGCTGATAACGTGTTGCGAAAAAGCATAGTATTATTAACACAAGACCCCTATATATAGGCATAATCGGAGGTTGGGATAGAGACGGGGTAAATCTCTAAATCCCAATAATCCAGGGGTCTTTATCCGGTGGGCATCCATATCCGATGCAACCACCGTTTCATAACAGGTTTCTTCCCTATATTTTAGTTTCCTCTAATAGAAGACCTTCTAGAAGATCAACTGACCAAGCGTGTCATTCATTTAGGGAAATATTATTCATACCCCGTAAATCTGTAATTAGCCCCCATTTCCAAGAAACTTGAATACACCCCAGTTTTTTTTTTCATACCCCATTCCTGTCCCAAAAATACCCTTCCCCCTTACACCCCACCTTCAATACACCCCAGTTAAATGGCCCGCCCCAACTTAATTATACCTCAATCAAACACATACCCCCTTAAATATACCCCAATTATATGCACTCTTGAATACACCCCACTCTTAAATAAACCCCATGCAGTTGGCTGATACTTGAAGGCACAAGTAGAGCTGCAACTTGGGCAGGCCAACCTGAACCCAACCCGAGTCCAACCCGAACACAACCCGAATTTGGGCGTGCTAATCCGAGCCCAACCCGAATCATTTCTCCTTGACCCGATAGGACCCGACACGAAGTTAGCGGGTCTGGGTCAAGCCTAAACGGGTTCGGGTCGTAAACGGGTCGACACGATAGACCCGTTTATTAAACGGGTCGGGTCCGGGTTTAGGGTCTGGACACGGTAGACCCAGGAAGACCCGTTTAGTATTCAATAGGTCATGTCGGGTCGGGTCTACCAGCAATCCGATACTATAATATATAAAACCAGTGGGTCTTTCGGGTCAGGTCGGGTCAAGTCGGATTGGGTCGGATCGGATCAACTGAATAGATCCGGGTGGTAAACGGGTCTTATCGGGTCTTATCGTGTCTACCTGTTTATTAGCGAGTCGGGTACGGGTTTAGGATCTAGACACGATTAGTTAAACGGGTCGGATCCGGGTCTAGGGGTTTTGGACACGACACGAACCCGACACGACACGACTCATTGCCACCCCTAGCTGCAACTTGGGCGGGCCAACCCGAACCCAACCCGACTTTGGGCGGGTTAACCCGAACCCACCCCGCACAACCCGACGGGTTGGGCGTGGGCTAAGTTTAAACGAACATTGGGTTGGGTTGGGGTACAAAAGACGCTGAGCAGGGGCTTTGGGGTTTGGGGTATAAAAAGAAGGGCATTGTTGGTATTAAAGGATTGTTGAGTAAGTTATTGAGAAACGCTAGGGATACGGGGGCTAATTACAGATTTTTGGGGTATGAATAAAATTTCCCTTCATTTAAGGGTTATTTGACTTTGACCCCCAAATTTTACCTTGAGTTAGACTTTACCCCCAATATGTTCCTTAATTAGACTTTACTCCCCAAAACTAACTGTTCCGTCAGCTCACCCAAAGAATTCAAGGCAAAATTTGGAGGGCAAAGTCAAAATAACCCTTCATTTAAGTTGGAATTGCAGTGCGCGCTGCCTTTGTGCGACCAGGTCCCATCTCTTAGTTTCAGTCTACTGATTCTTGTCAACACCACTACAACTCGAGCGCGAGTTTGTAATACACCAAGTCCACGCCCTCTATCGCACCCATTTCATTATAAATACTCCCATCTCCTTTGCTCTCTCCAACATCTCTTCATTCGTCACCACTTAGCTTTCTTGATCACCATCACTCTCCATCTCCTATCCTCTCTTCCCTTCCAAAACAATCCAAGCATTACAATGGCATCCCAGACCATCCAGAGCCATCGCGACGAAGCTGAGATCTACCATGGAGACGCCCTTTGCAAGAAGAAATCGATTGAGCTGCTCGAGGAGCTGGGGCTCCCCAAGGGCCTCTTCCCTCTGGAGGACATCGAGGAGTTCGGCTACAACCGGGCCGCTGGGTTCATTTGGCTGGTGCAGAAGAAGAGCCGGACCCACACCTTCAAGCAGATCAAGCGGGTGGTGTCGTATGCCACCGAGGTGACAGCCTTCGTGGAGGCGCGCAAGATGAAGAAGATAACGGGGGTGAAGACCAAGGAGCTCCTCCTCTGGCTCTCCATCATCGAGATGTACATCAGCGACCCGTCGTCTGGGAAGATCACCTTCAAGACCGGTACTGGGCTCTCGGATAGCTTTCCGGCCCCAGCTTTCGAGCTGGAGCAATGAGATAAGCGATGGGCGTTGAACTCCTCATCGGTTTAGGCTGGGATCTTTCGGCTACGATGGTGTTTTATGAATAAGGGTAGATGAAGTTCTCGTTATCTGTCGTACACGTACGACTTTTAGGTTTGTAAGATTTCACTTGGGAAATTATTGTATGGAAGAAGGGTTAATTCAAGGTTTAGTGTAACAATATTAAGTTTTAAATGATCTTTAAGTTTGAACTACGTGTTACTTTATTTTTTTTTCTTCGTGAAAACATTACATTTAATTCATTGAGTTATGGATAAACACACAACAAGAAGCATCATACTGAGTCAAAACAAGTAGATCCGGACTAATCTCTTCGGGAATACGCAATGACCCACTTTGAAGTTTACCTACACACCTGGGTACATCCTCACCAAAGCATCAGTTGCTTACCAACTCTCGTATCCCCTCTGTTAGAGATAGTGTATAGCATTGAGATACAGATACCTACCCGTAGATACCTGTATAGGATACCCTTTGGTTCTTTTCTTGTATCCATTTATATTTGGCCCTTGGCCTAATGAGAAGATCAATCCATTCTCCCAAAGCCCTAGCCTCTCTCTCTCTCACTCCCTCTCCATCCTCTCCATGCTAGGGATTGTCACATGGTATCAGAGCGTATGATCCCGAGGTTCTCCGACAAGATCTGACCCTCCGACGAGATCCGCAGATCTCGCACTCAGATCCGGCACAGATCTGTTTTCCCTCGCCGGACTGCCTCAGATCGGACTGCTCCTCCTCCGGCCGTGCTCCCTTCTCGCCGGATCTGTGCTCCCTCGCCGGACTGCTCCCTTCCTCCGTGTACGGCGGCAAAGTTTTTGGCTGAAGAGCTCGGTTGCGGCCCCTTCCAGATCTGCAGTCGTCCTTCTTCCTGATCGCCGGATCTATCTCCTCCGGTGCTCCTCCAACCGGGTCTCCTCCACCGACCTGCTGCTGCTCCGACCGGATCTGCTGCTCCGACCAGATCTCCTTTCGCCGGTGCTCCTCCGACCGGGTCTCCTCCACCGACCTGCTGCTGCTCTGACCGGATCTGGTCTCCCCGGATCTGCTGCTCCGACCGGATCTGGTCTCCCCGGATCTTCACCGGTACGATCGGGTCTCCTCTCGCTTCTATTTCGGCAAGTAGCCCCTTGAGCTCCTCCAACTCGGTTCGGAGGGCAGTCCGGCCGGCATCAGTCTCTTCCTTAGCAGCTACCGCCCTTTGCTGAGCAGCGATAGCTTCGTCTCGGGCGGAGTTGGCCTCGTCGAGCTCCGCTCGAGCTACTCAGATCCTCTTGGAGAGCACGGCGGCTGCTCTCTGCACAGATCTCCATCAGAGCCGGACTCGAGCTCTTCTCTGGAGATCTGACCATCACCGGATCTGATCTCCTCACCATCGCCGGATCTGATCTCTTCACCACTGGATCTGGCCTCCAACCAGATCTGTTCCACCAGATCTGCTCCACCGACCGGTGCTCCTCCGAACAGATCTCGGGATATCAGATCTGCCTCGTCCTTTGGTGCCGCTGCCAAGCCAAGAGCTCACCGGAGCTGGACCTCAGTCGTGGACCTCCGATGATCTCCGATCAGATCTGACTCGCAGCACCTCGTCGGACCCGGATCGACTCCGACCTTGCCGGATTCCTCTCTGTTTGCATTAACCAATTCTGGCACCGATTGAGCCGCCATGGCCGACTCCTCCAGCCACACTGGCGTCCCCGCTGCAGTCCTGGCTACCTCTTTTACCTCTGCTTCTACTCGTGATCGGTTTGTGTGCACCCACTGCCACAAACCAGGTCACGTTGTCGCCACTTGTTGGAAGCTGCATCCCGAGAAGAGGCAGAGACCCCAAAGACGTGGTCGACCCGATGGCTCTACTGCTGCTGCTACTACTTCTCCGTTCTCTCCTCGCACGGTTCCATCATCACCTAACGCTACTCAGCTCCTTCAGCAGCAGCTTGCACAGCTTCAGTTCCGCCTAGACAAGCAGGCGAGCTTCAGCTCCGCCAAGGCTTCCAGCGCCTTCAGTTCCTCTGCTCACTTAGCCCCTCCCGGTACCTTCGACACTTGGATTCTGGACTCTGGGGCCTCCCATCACATGACTTCCAATGCTTCCTTGCTTACCGACTGCCGACCGGCACCGCACATCCCATCGATACACACTGCAGATGGCTCTTCTTTAGCCATCTCACAGTGTGGATCGATTACCGCCACTACAGAACCGAGCAATCGTCTCTCTTTACCCAATGTGTTGCATGTACCCCAGCTTCGCATGCAGCTCATCTCCATTAGCAGTCTTTGTGACTCTGGCTATGTTGTGACCTTCTCCCCTTCTTCTTGTGTTGTACAGGATCCACGTACCGGACGGGTGATTGGCGCTGGTCGTAGGTCAGGAGGGCTGTACCATCTCGAGCATCTCCACCTTCCTCCCATTCCACCTTCTAGCGTCTGTAGTTTAGTTTCTTCCGATACCGACCTGTGGCACCGAAGACTAGGCCATATTTCTGAGTCTCGCCTTAAGAGCTTACTCCAGACTGGAGCTCTAGGTCGTTGCTCTTTTTCTTCTTTATCTACATATACCGGTTGTAAGCTTGCCAAAGCTACAGCCTTACCTTTTCCTTCTAGTATCTCTCAGAGTTCTGCTCCCTTTGACTTAGTACACTCTGATATCTGGGGCCCTGCACCTCTTCCTTCGATGTGTGGCTATCGCTATTATATCTCTTTCATCGATGACTTCAGCCGATACACTTGGGTCTACCTTCTTCAGCACCGCTCTGAGGTTCCTCAGGTCTATCAGATTTTCACCTCGATGGTTCACACACAGTTCGGTTGTCACATTAAGACTTTTCGGTGTGACTGCGCCCTCGAGTATCTCTCTACTGCTATGCGGACACTTCTTCAGTCTCATGGGACCTTATTCCAGCACTCCTGTCCTCACACACACGAGCAAAACGGAGTAGCCGACAACACGTGCTCTTCTTTTCTCTGCTTCCGTTCCACACACTTTCTGGGCTGAGGCTGTTTTGACATCAGTCAACCTCATCAACATCACCCCTTCTTCTATTTTCCCGGGTGGTGTATGTCCCCATGAGCGTCTTTTCTCTTCTACCCCTGACTACAGTATGCTTCGTACCTTCGGGTGCACCTGTTTCGTTCTCCTTCCACCCCATGAGCGCACGAAGCTGCCCGAATGAGCAGTTAAATGCATCCTCCTTGGAATCAGCACCGAGCACAAGGGTTATCGTTGCTATGACCCCTTGACTCGTCGTCTTCGTATCTCTCGACACGTCTCCTTCGTCGAGGATGCCCCTTACTACTCCTCTACAGCTCAGGACCTCACCTTCTTGGAGACTCCTACCACCTTATCTCTGACTCTCGAGCCCCTTCTATCACCCCTTTCATCCTGCTCCACTTCCCCCCTGCTTCCAATGATTCTTCCACGGAGTCTTCGTCCGTCCCCTCCTCTCCTCTATCACTGATTCCTTCCGTAGGTCTTCCTCACACTCCCGACGTCCATGGTACTCCGCCTGCTCCGCCCAGTCAGACGTCATTGGTCGTGGATCCTCGCCCGTCGCCCCGCTACCCCCAGCGCGAGCACTACCCACCTGATCGCTTCAGCTTTAGCTCTGGCCCACCTGACCGTTTTGGTTTTGCCACGGTCACCTCCTACTCGCCTCAGTTTACAGCCTTTCTTGCAGCCCTTCACACAGACCAGGAGCCTCGGTCGTATCGGGAGGCCGTCCAGTCCCCTCAGTGGTGACAGGCTATGAGCGAGGAATTTCAGGCATTTGAGCAGACTCAGACTTGGGATATCGTCCCTCTTCCTGTTGGTATTGAGCCTGTCAGTTGCCGGTGGGTCTACAAGGTCAAGCGGCGACCTGATGGTTCCATCGAGCGGCACAAGGCTCGGTTGGTGGCTCGTGGCATACTCAGGCATACGGAATAGACTACGAGGAAACTTTCGCTCCTGTAGCTCAGATGACCTCCGTTCGTGCACTTCTGGCAGTTACAGCAGTCCGTCGATGGCCTCTTCTCCAGATGGACGTGAAGAATGCCTTTCTCTATGGTGATCTTTCAGAGGTCGTCTACATGCAGCCACCCCCTGGTTTGCATACTCCTCCCCAACATGTTTGTCGCCTACATCGAGCTATCTACGGGCTCAAGCAAGCCTCTCGGGCTTGGTTTGAGTGTTTCCGACGAGCCGTCACCGAGATCGGCTACATTGAGAGCTCGCAGGACCACTCGCTTTTTATGCGGTCATCTCCTCAGGGCAGGGCGATTCTCCTATTATACGTCGATGACATGATCATCACAGGTGATGACTCAGCTGCCATCACTTTCCTTCAGCAGCATCTTCGGCGCCGGTTCCAGATAAAGGATTTAGGTCCTCTTCACTATTTCCTTGGGCTAGAGATCGCCCACAGTGAGCGAGGAATTCTGCTATCTCAGCAGAAGTACATAGCCAATATACTTAGTCGAGCTGCACTTTCCGATGATCGCTCCGCTGCCACCCCTCTCGAGCTTCACGTGAAGCTTCGTCCCACCGATGGTGAGCCTCTCTCAGATCCTACTCGGTACCGACAGATCGTTGGCCAGTTGGTTTACCTCTGCATCACCAGGCCCGACATTGCTCACGCCGTTAGCATCATCAGCCAGTTTGTCGAAGCCCCTCGCTCTGCTCACTATGCTGCCCTTCTTCGGCTTCTTCGTTATCTCCGAGGCACCATCACCCGGTCGCTCCTCCTATCATCGACTTCTCCTCTGGTCCTGCGTGCCTACTCGGATGCCGACTGGGCTGGTGATCCGACCACTCGTCGATCGACTACCGGCTATTGCCTATTTCTTGGAGATTCTCTTATCTCATGGCGCAGCAAGAAGCAGAGCATTGTCTCTCTCTCCAGTATTGAAGCAGAGTTTCGAGCCATGGCCTCTACTACCAAAGAGATCGTTCACTTGCGATGACTTCTCGGAGATCTAGGGGTTCAGATCTCTGATCCTACAGCCCTTCACTGTGACAATCGGAGTGCTATACAGATTGTCACCAACCCGGTCTTTCACGAGAGGACGAAGCACATCGAGCTCGATTGCTACTACTCTCGCCAGGAGTATGAGGCCGGGACCATCTCTATCCCTTTTGTTTCCTCCGGAGAACAGATTGCCGACTTCTTCACGAAGTCACATCCTGCTCCACGCTTTCAGTTTCTGCTTAGCAAACTCATGGTGCATGACCCACCTTGAGTTTGAGGGGGGCTGTTAGAGATAGTGCATAGCATTGAGATACAGATACCTACCCGTAGATACCTGTATAGGATACCCTTTGGTTCTTTTCTTGTATCCATATATATTTGGCCCTTGGCCTAATGAGAAGATCAATCCATTCTCCCAAAGCCCTAGCCTCTCTCTCTCTCTCACTCCCTCTCCATTCTCTCCATGCTAGGGATTGTCACACCCTCCAAGCCAGGATATGGGCATTGAAGGGGGGCATTTGAGGAGCTAAACAGGCAGCGTGCTAGGAGAGTTGTTATTCTTGGCGACGCGTTACAAGCTAGGGATGTGTTGGTGCTTGGTCGGGGGGGGGGGGGGGGCGGAGGATTTTTTTTTCCCTCTCATCATCGCTTGTTTGTTAGAGCGGTAGCACTTGTTTGACATCCTGGGCCAATGGGTTCTATGGATAGTTTATAGTGCGGCTCACTGGCAGGCTCAAGAAACCCTCTTGTTTGGGAAAAAGGGTTATGAGATAATTGGGGATAACCTTAATGCCATGATGTCATGACCATAGTTACCAAGTCAGAAAACGGGAAAAAAGGGCAAGGGAAAAAATAAGAAAGATACGATGAAAACGAACAAAAGGGTAAAAAAACGTGAAAACATCGAAAAAAAACAAAAAAAATCTTAAAAACTATACCAAGTATGTACATATGCCATTTTCCAATATTAAGCAATCAAAAGTTCAAAACATATAGCATATGCGTTTATTAAACACGAACAAAATAAAACCCGAACCCAATTTAAACCCAAACCAAACCTGCCGTGTTTTATACGTGTTTTTTTTCTTTTTAAACGCGTATAAAACGCGTACGGATGTTTTTTTCAAAAAAACGAGTTTTTTTTTTGTTTGCTATGACTTCAGATCGATACGTGTTTTATACGCGTTTTTTTCAAAAAAACGTCCGATTTGGTAACTATGGTCATGACCAAAGTCTCTTGTGCCCCAAAAAAAAAACACAGCTCTTCTATCCCTTGGTGGGTAGAAATAACAGAGGATCAAGTTCATTAGATTCTGTCTTAAGTAGACTTCGGGCTTAGGAATTTTCAATAAATAATATTGATAAATTTGGTTTTTTTATTCATTCCTCAAATTTCTACTATCGTTCAGTCTGAAGGTTTTCCCGATTCCGCTCAGCCCTATTGACGTGGCAGCGTGCAACTGGTGGTGGAAACGACTTTAAGGTCGCTAGTGGGTTTCAACCACCTGTTGCTCGCTGCCATGTCAATCGGGTCGCCGAAATCAGGAAAACCTTCGAGCTGAGTAGCATTTTTCTTTGAGAGCTGTATGGGTTGGTTCGATCGATTTGGACCGGAACCAGAACATGGTTACATTTGGTCTTTGAATAAACCAGTTCCGTTTGTAAAATTCTATTAAAAAATAAAAAATTTTATTCATACCCCAAAAATCTGTAACTAGCTCCCGTCTCCTATCCGATTCACAATAACTTACTTTCAAATTTTAAAATATCATTTATACCCTTATCTTATACCTCAAATCCAACTAAAACCTAAAATAGAACCTTTTGGGCATCCATTGCAATTGGAAAGGGATTGAGCGGTGGCGGCGACATGGCTATGATGTTATTGGCAGCGACATCGGCACATGACTCGAAGATCCCACTTCCCCCGATCGGATTCCTCCATACGAGATCTAACCTCTCTAGCAATGGAGAAAGAAGAGGGACATCTCTCTCTCTCTCTCTCTCTCTCTCTCTCTCTCTCTCTCTCTCTCTCTCTCTCTCTCTCTCTCATCAAACCATCAATGAATGTCAAATAATCAAAATAACCGTCCCCACATCCCTATACTCATGGGTTTCAACATTGGAAAGGAATAGGGTATGATCAAGATATCAAACCATTAATGAATGTCAAATGATCAAAATAACCCTCCCCACATCCCCATACTTATGGGTTTCATCATTGGAAAGGATGGGGTATGATCAGGATGGGCGAATAATTTACCTGGCGAGTATTCAATGTGGGGTGTAAAATGGAAGGGTATTTTTGGGATAGAAATAGGGTATAATCAAAGTAAACTGGATGTGTTAAAGTTTGTTGGAAATGGAGGCTAATTACAGATTTTTGGAGGTATGAATAAAATTTCCCTAAAAAATAGAGTAAATTACACTTTACCCCTGAAGTTTATCCCAAAATCACTTATCTATCCTATAGTTTATTTTGTTCCAAAATGGTCCCTGTAAGTTTAAATGTTAGCCAGATGGCCCCTTTTGTTGACTACAGAGCTTGTAATACCAAGTCCACTCCCTCTTTCGCACCCAGTTCATTATAAATACTCCCATCTCCTTTGCTCTCTCCAACATCTCTTCATTCATCACCACTTAGCTTTCTAATCATCACTCCTCTCCTCCATAACAATCCAAGCATTACAATGGCATCCCAGACCATCCAGAGCCACCGCGATGGAGCTGAGATCTACCACGGAGACGCCCTCTGCAGGAAGAAATCGATCGAGCTGCTCGAGGAGCTGGGGCTCCCCAAGGGCCTCTTCCCTCTGGAGGACATCGAGGAGTTCGGCTACAACCGGGCTGCTGGGTTCATATGGCTGGTGCAGAAGAAGAGCCGGACCCACACCTTCAAGCAGATCAAGCGGGCGATGTCGTATGCCACCGAGGTGACGGCCTTCGTGGAGCCCCGCAAGATGAAGAAGATTACGGGGGTGAAGACCAATGAGCTCCTCCTCTGGCTCTCCATCATCGAGATGCACATCAGCGACCCGTCGTCCGGAAAGATCACCTTCAAGACCGGCACCGGGCTCTCGGATAGCTTTCCGGCCCCGGCCTTCGAGCTCGAGCAGTGAGATAAGATGGGCGTCTGACCTCCTCATCGGTTTAGTATGGGATCTTATAACTTCTCGTTATGGGTCGTACACGTACGACTTTTAGGTTTGTAATCTTTCACTTGGGAAATTATTGTATGAAGTATGAACAAGGGTTAGTTCCAGGCTTAGTGTAACAATATTAAGTTTGTACTATGTGTTACATTGTATCTTGACTCTTGAGAATATATATAGGATAATCAATCATATCCTTTCTCCTTGATGACCAAATGATGCCAATTTGTTGGTTGTCCTATGAAATGTAACATTGTGTTGGAAAACATGGAATCAAAAACAAGCTAGAGGAGATTGGCAAAAAAAACAACTAGCTCGAGGTTTTGAGGCACGTATCCGGTAAAAAGCGTGATTTACTCCGGCCGGCTACTAGGATAGAGTTTGCAGGAGTCCATATTCAGCAACAATGAAGAACTCTCTTTGACACTGAAAATTTTTAAAAATCATAGAGGGAGAGAGAATCAATGTATGTTGAGAATTGAATTGTTTACTATTAGTTAGGAAATACACTAATAACCTCCATGGGTGGCGCTACATAGGGTTGAGTGGGGTCAATTGACCCCACTCACCGATTCAAATCTATTAAAAATTATATTATCTTTTTATTTTTTATCATAATTTATTTTGTTTTGACTGTTCGTTTGACCCCACTCCATTGATTCACCAAACCCTACTTCATGTCGTCATGTGAAAAATATTTAATTCTTGACCCCACTGATACAAATTCCTGAAGCCCCCACTGATTTAACCTCTTAGTGCACATAAAAGATGGCTAGTTTGAAATGATCGAGTGTAGGAGTAAGAAGGAAGAGGCACCTGGGGCTTTTGTTAGTGTTACGCAGTCCCGGGGTAGTGCTGGAGCTGGAGATGTTGGGAGAGGTGAGGTAACTGCTGGGACTAAACCTGTTGTTACCCTGGCTGGTGCTGCAGTTGCTGCTGGAGTAGCTGAAGATGTTCAGGTAGGAGTTGATGTTACAGAGTCAGTTGAAGGGGAAGATGAGAGTGTTGGCACAACAGATGGGGTAGGTGATGCTGATGTTACGCACTCTCAAGCTGTTGCTGATGTTACGCACTCTCAAGCTGCTGCTGATGTTGCTGGAGTTGCTGAAGACGTGCAGGTTGGAGTTGAAGTTACAGAGTCAGAAGATTGGGAAGATGAGGGTGTTACAGAGTCAGAATCTGAGGCAGTAGATGCTGCACCCATTGCTGAGGTGAATGCTGAGGAGGAAGCTGCTGTTTCATTAGCAGAGGCTAGAGTGGGGGATGATGTTACACCAACAGGGGCCCCACCCTCAGATAATGGGGTTGCACAAGTTGGAGGATTAGTGGAGGGGGGACTTGCTCGCCGCAGTCCTAGACTTGCTAACCGAGGATCGGACACGATTGAAGCCAGGGCTTCGCTCCGAGCCAAATCTCGAGCACTTGAGTCTAACTTGCACCGTCGCCCGCCACGGCCTAGGACCCCACTCATGCAGGATCTTAAGGATCAGTTGTCTAATCTTAATGGAGTGGACTTGGGCCTACCCATCAACCTACTGGAGGACAGAACCATCCTTGATTTAGCTTCGGCTGTCGGATTCTCCATCAAGGAGAAAGACTCGGGATCGCTCCTAGCTCTTCTCCGTGATATGGAAAGATCGAGGGCATCTGAGCCTTAGGGCTTTTGGCTTGTTGTTTTTTTTCTTGCTTGTTGTGCAGGGCATTTTTGTTAGCCCGTGTTGGAAGGGGGTACACCTTGGGTGTCGATGCCGCTTTTGTAGCGGTATCCTATCTTAGTTCGTAATGACTTCTGGTTGGGGTCCGCCAAACCCTCCCTCCTAAGAGGAGGGGTTCTCAAAAAAAAAAAGAAGGAAGAGGCCGCGCTGGGGAGGATGCAGGAGGAGGATCTATATGCTCTTTTTATTAGCATTCAGCAATACCGAAGAACTCTCTGCCTCAATAAATAGCTAGCCCATCATATATTAGCATATATCATATTTACAAGCTTAGGGTTAGGCTTTGATTGATGTCTCTAAAGTGGGCAGCCACATAGGCTAGCAGCCACACCCTATAACATTCCCCTTTCGATGCCCACTTTCAAAGCACTGCCTTATTAGAATATTGCTAAGAAAAATCCAATTGGAACAAAACCTTTAGCTAAGAAAAAAGTGTAGAACGTGTTCTTTTGGACGGGGTCATTCAAGAACATATTCTTTCTTGAATCTTTGTGGTTGCGACTTATACTGTCTTGTTAAAACCTTTTGATGAGATAACCCTGTGAAAAAAAAAATTTCACAGAAAAAAGAGTACATAGTACAAAAATATTCTACTGGATGCCTCCATCTCTTCATCTACAAAATGCTCCCCTCACATTTATTCCTACTCACTATTACATATATACATGACTTTACATCAACTTCCAAACAAACGAAAAATACTACCCCCTCTAATATATCAAGATACTACTTCCAACACCATGATTAACATCAATTTCAATTTACATCAGGATGCATATTTGCTAAAGTTTGAGGGATTTAACATTTCACTTATCGGACGCAATTGGTCCCGGAAACACTTTGCTAGGATTTAAAAGAAGCCGTTGTCTTGGTTTCCATCGGGATTGGGCCATCGTGACGTGGCACTGATCACAGCCGTACCCTCTGGGTTTGGGTGCAATAGACGGCTATGATCAGTGTTATGCTTGTCAGGATGGCCCAATCCGGATGGAAACCTGAATGGTTGTACTGAATATCATTTTCCTTGTTTGGGTGGTGCGGGCCCGACTACCATTGTGTTTCTTGGTTTACATATTTATGCTCTCTCGGATTCAGTTCAAGGAAAAAGAAAAATATTTTTTTTTCAGAGGATAATATGCAAATATAAAGCTTTGAAGAATTAATGTACAATTAGGCTAGTTAACAAGGGTTATAAGCAAAAATTCATATCTTACTGTGGGTGTTCCAAAAACTTTCAGGGCAATGGACACACTTCAGGCTAGGACTAATCCCTCCGAAAATACACACCGACCCACTCGGAAGTTTCCCCTCACGCCCACCGAGATATCGAGATCGAAAGAGCTTAATCGAGAGCTAGTGCTGCTATTGCGGAAGGAGGAAGAGATGTGGCGGCAGCGTTCGAAGGAGCAGTGGGTGAAGTTAGGCGATGCGAATACCTCCTACTTCCATAGGGTAGCCAATGCTCGGAGACGGAAGAACTTTTTGACTTCCTTGTGGCACGAAGACCAGGAGCTGACTTCCACGTCGGACATTCTGGATGCTGCTACTTCCTTCTTCAAGACCTCGTTCCGGGAGGGAGGCCTTTCGATGGGGCTCTCTTTTGACTGGGCCGGGGCGAATTTCCCGAGGATTCCAGGCGGATCGGGTTTGGAGGCGGAGTTTACGGAGGAGGAGTTTCGCAAAGCAGTGTTCCAGTCAAAGAGCGATGGGGCACCAGGTCCCGATGGATTCCCCATGGAGTTTTTTCAGAAATTTTGGGCCATCTTGAAGGAAGATCTTTGCCGGCTACTTCTTGATTTTTTCCTAGGCAAGGTTCGTCTCCACTCCCTCAACCATTCTTGGATCATTCTCTTGCCTAAGAAATCTGCTGCAGAGACAATCAGGGACTACAGGCCGATCTCCCTGTCGAATTGCCTCTACAAGATCATCACGAAAGTATTGGCGAACCGCCTCGCGGAGAACATCTCTCTTTTGGTCTCCCCTTCCCAGACCGCCTTCATCAAGGGGAGGCTCATACTTGATAGCGTGGCGGCAGCTCATGAGACGATCTTCCACCTGCGTGAGTCGGGAAGGGAAGGAGTGCTACTGAAGATCGATTTCGAAAGAGCTTTTGACCAGATAAGGTGGGACTTCTTGCTCGATCTTTTGAAGGCAAAGGGATTTTCAGAGGGTTGGATCGGATGGATTAGAGAGATCCTGGTGTCCTCGAAGCTTTCCTGTCTCATTAACGGGGAACAGGGCAGGGACTTCAAAGTTTATAAGGGTCTGAAACAAGGTTGCCCCTTATCCCCTTACCTCTTTATCCTGGTGGTTGATGCCTTCGATGCAGCTGTCCGGAAGGCGAATGCCGAGGGCTTGATCCGGGGGGTTGGAGGGAGTGGCTGGACTACTTCGAACTTGCACTACGCAGATGATTCTCTCCTTTTCGCAGAGGCTTGCCCGTTCCAATTGGTCTCACTTAAGATACTCCTCTACGGGTTGGAGCTGACCTCGGGCCTCAAAATAAACTTCCAGAAGACCTGTCTATACTACATTGGACCGGGAGACGCAGGAGAAGGTTTGGCAAAACTTTTGAATTGCAAAGAGGCAAGACTTCCAATGAAGTATCTTGGGCTCCCTATTAGTGACAAGGCGCTTCGTCGGGAAGATTGGGAGCAGCTTATCCTTAAGGTCGAGCGGAGACTGGAGGGATGGAAGGGTCGGTTTCTTTCTTCAGGAGGCAGGCTCGTGCTGGTCAACTCGGTCCTGTCTTCGATCCCCTCTTACTACTTGTCCTTTTACTACCTACCGTCCTGGGTGGTGGAAAGGATAGATAAGATTCGGCGTTCGTTCCTCTGGCACGGTGTGGGGGAGAATGCGGGTGGTTACAATCTGGTGAGATGGGATCAGGTTTGTCTTCCAAAGAAGATGGGCGGTTTGGGGGTTCTGGATTTGCGCAGATTCAATATCTCAATGCTAGGGAAATGGTGGTGGCGTCTTCAGCAGAATTCTGGCGGGTCCTGGAGGGACGTCATTCTTGCGAGATACTTTAAAAGATTCTCACCTTTGCAGGCCCGGGGTAGAGTTTCAGGCAAGATCTCTCACTTCTGGAGGGGCATTCTAAAGGTCAGAGATCTCTATAGGGGGGCAACTTCTCTTGTCCTCGGAGACGGGCGGTCTATCAGATTCTGGAGGGACCCGTGGATCGCTGACAGACCGTTGGAGCAGCTCTTCCCATGCCTCTACTCCTTGGCCAGGAACAAGGGAGCTTCGGTCCGCTCTCAGACAGTTCGGAGGCGGGGAAACATCAGGTGGCGGGTAAAACTTGGTGCTCCTCTAGATCAGGATGGTCGGAGGGAGTGGTCTGATCTTCTGCCTATTCTGCGGTCGGCATCCTTCAGAATATCCCGGGATGAGGTCCTCTGGAGTGCCTCGTCTACGGGAGTTTTCTCCGTCAGCTCCTTCTACAGCCACCTTCTCCCAACGGACCAACGCCACAGACCTTCAAGAGCCATCTGGAAGTCGAAGGCCCCCTCGAAGGTGCAGATTTTTTCTCTACTTGCCTCCCGGAACAGAATTCTCACCAAGTCGGCTCTTTTGCGTAGACATCACCCGCGGGTGTCAGATGCCCTGTGCACCTTCTGTGGCGTCGAGGAGGAGACAGCCTCGCATCTCTTATTGGGGTGCTCCTTTGTCAGGCCTCTGTGGGACCAATTTGAGAGTCGTTCGGGTATTTCTTCTCACCCGCGGACTCTCAAGGCGCTTTGGACCACTTGGAGGAGGAGGCACATTCCGATGTCGATCTGGAAACCGTGGGACGTTCTGGTCATGGCCATTGTATGGGTCATCTGGCTAGAACGGAACAATCGGGTTTTCAGTGCCAAGTCAACAGGGCCGGATAAGTTGAAGCAGTCTATCATCTCCCTCTTCAATGCTTGGGTTGTTCCTTGGCGTGATAAGCTAGGGGTGGAGGCGAAAAACTTCTGTAACTCTGTGCTCTCTTAGTTTTTAATAGCTTCTGGTTGGGGTCCGCCAAACCCTCCCTCCTTTGAGGAGGGGTTCTCAAAAAAAAAAAAAAAAAAAAAAAAAAGTTTCCCCTAGGGGTGCAAGTTGGAACGGAAATTTAAATTCCGTCCGAAACCGATCCGAAAAATTCCGATTTTGACACCATATAATTAATTTCGAATTCCAAATTTTTGATTTGTGAAAATTTCAAAAAAAATCGGATCGAAATTGTAAGGTGCTGAGTATTTCAAAAATTTTGATTTTCGATTCGTAAATTCTGAAAACTTCCGATCGAAAAAAATCTGCAAAATTTGATGTTTTATTCCGACCCCACCTGACCCATGTCCATCCGAAGCAGCAGGTCTTGTACATTGTCGGCCCTTGGGTGAAGCCAATAAAGCCGTTGCTTTGGGCCTCACCCAAGACAGGGCACCATATATATATATATATATATACACACACACACACACTTAAAATGGGTCCAACCCAACACCAATAGACAATAGCTCGTGATGCACTGTATATAAAACTTAAAAACCCTAAATCCCAACCAAATCCTATTCTATCATCTCCACTCTTTGCCCGATCCGACTTAACCGAGACTCATCCGAAGCAGCATGTACGTGCCGTGGAATTCCGAAAATTTCAAAATTCTGCAAAAATTGAAAATTTTGAAAAAAAATAAAAAAATCTCAAAATTTCAGAATTCCGAAATTTTCTGAAAAATACCAAAAATGTAATATTCCGGAAAATTCCAAAAATTCTGATAATTCAGAAAATTCTTAATCGGAATTGGATTTTAAAATTCTAAAATTTCGGAATCGAAAACGAAATACCATTTGGGGTTCAGAAAATTTTTAAATTTTTTTTGAATACCTTTATTATGATCCGATCCATCCGAAAATTAGCCCTAGTTTCCCCACACACGTCTGGGACTTGAGAGGGGAGGAATTGAACCCGTAACCTCCTCACCAAAGCTTCAGTTGCTTACCAACTCCCCTATCCCCAAGTGGCATGCAACAAATAACAGAGGATTTGTGTTACAAATAGAGGGTCACCAGATTTTGTCTGAAGTACGTATCAAGCGTAGTAATTTTTGTAAACGGGTTGTGATGATTGAACTAGTTGGGTTCTTATTCATTCCTCAAATTTCTACAAACGTCTTGAAAACCGTATCTGGCGGTTCCACTAGAAACATAATATGTTTAGGTTTGGTCTTTTTGAATAAACTGTTTCGTTTGTAATATTCTATTAAAAAATAAAGGGTAAATTATGCTTTAAACCTTCCCCTAGTGTAGTCCAAAATCACTTAGCCCTCATATAGTTTATTTTGTTCCAAATCGGTCCCTGTAATTTTAAATGTTAGCCAATTCCCTCTTTTTGTCAACTACTAAATTTTTCTATTATTTCATTTAAGGGTTATTTTGACTTTGACCCCCAAAATTTACCTTGAGTTAGACTTTACCCCCTATATTTTCCTTAATTAGACTTTACTCCCCAAAACTAACTGTTCCGTCAGCTCACCCAAAGAATTCAAGGTAAAATTTGGGGGGCAAAGTCAAAATAACCCTTCATTTAAGTTGGAATTGCACATCCTAACTGACTGAGCCCATTCCACAGCGCTCGCTGCTTTTGTGCGACCAGGTCCCATCTCTTAGTATCAGTCTACTGATTCTTGTCAACACCACTACAACTCGAGCGCGAGTTTGTAATACACCAAGTCCACGCCCTCTATCGCACCCATTTCATTATAAATACTTCCATCTCCTTTGCTCTCTCCAACATCTCTTCATTCGTCACCACTTAGCTTTCTTGATCATCATCACTCTCCATCTCCTCTCCTCTCTTCCCTTCCAAAACAATCCAAGCATTACAATGGCATCCCAGACCATCCAGAGCCATCGCAACGGAGCTGAGATCTACCATGGAGACGCCCTTTGCAAGAAGAAATCGATCGAGCTACTCGAGGAGCTGGGGCTCCCCAAGGGTCTCTTCCCTCTGGAGGACATCGAGGAGTTCGGCTACAACCGGGCCGCTGGGTTCATTTGGCTGGTGCAGAAGAAGAGCCGGACCCACACCTTCAAGCAGATCAAGCGGGTGGTGTCGTATGCCACCGAGGTGACGGCCTTAGTGGAGGCGCGCAAGATGAAGAAGATAACCGGGGTGAAGACCAAGGAGCTCCTCCTCTGGCTCTCCATCATCGAGATGTACATCAGCGACCCGTCGTCTGGGAAGATCACCTTCAAGACCGGCACTGGGCTCTCGGATAGCTTTCCGGCTCCAGCTTTCGAGCTGGAGCAGTGAGATAAGCGATGGGCGTTGAACTCCTCATCGGTTTAGGTTGGGATCTTTCGGCTACAATGGTGTTTTATGAATAAGGGTAGATGAAGTCCTCGTTATTTGTCGTACACGTACGACTTTTAGGTTTGTAAGATTTCACTTGGGAAATTATTGTATGGAACAAGGGTTAATTCAAGGTTTAGTGTAACAATATTAAGTTTTAAATGATCTTTAAGTTTGTACTACGTGTTACTTCGTATTTTTTTTTCAAGAAAACATTACATTTAATTCATTGAGTTATGGATAAACACACAACAAGAGCATCACACTGAGTCAAAACAAGCAGATCCGGACTAATCTCTCTGGGAATACGCACTGATCCACTCGGAAGTTTCACTACGCACCTGGGTACATTCTCACCAAAGCTTCAGTTGCTTACCAACTATCCTATCCCCTCCAAGCCAAGATATGGGCATTGAAGGCGGGCATTTGAGGAGCTAATCAGGCAGGGGGCTTGGAGAGTTGTTATTCTTAGCGACGCGTTACAAGCTAATGATGTGTTGGTGCTTGGAGGGGGGGGGGGGAGGATTATTTTTTTCCCGCTCATCATCGCTTGTTTGTTGGAGTAGCACTTGTTTGACATCCAGGGCCAATGGGTTCTATGGATAGTTTATAGTGCGGCTCACTGGCAGGCTCAAGAAACACTCTTGTTTGGGAAAAAGGGTTATGAGATAATTGGGGATAACCTTAATGCCATGATGTCATGACCATAATTACCAAGTCAGAAAACGGGAAAAAAAGGGCAAGGGAAAAAATAAGAAAGATACGATGAAAACGAACAAAAGAGTAAAAAAACGTGAAAACATCGAAAAAAAACAAAAAAAAATCTTAAAAACTATACCAAGTATGTATATATGCCATTTTCCAATATTAAGTAATCAAAAGTTCAAAACATATAGCATATGCGTTTATTAAACACGAACAAAATAAAACCCGAACCCAATTTAAACCCAAACCAAACCTGCCGTGTTTTATACGTGTTTTTTCCTTTTTAAACGCGTATAAAACGCGTACATATGTTATTTTCAAAAAAAGGAGTTTTTTTTTGTTTGCTATGACTTCAGATCGATACTTGTTTTATACGCGTTTTTTTCAAAAAAACGCCCGATTTGGTAACTATGGTCATGACAAAAAAAAAAACACAGCTCTTCTATCCCTTGGTGGGTAGAAATAACAGAGGATCAAGTTCATCAGATTCTGTCTTAAGTAGACATCGGGCGTAGCAATTTTCAAAAAATAATACTGATAAATTTGGTTTTTTTATTCATTCCTCAAATTTCTACTAGGGTTCAACCCGAAGGTTTTCCCGATTCCGCTCAGCCCGATTGACGTGGCAGCGTGCAACTGGTGGTGGAAACGACTTTAAGGTCGCTAGTGGGTTTCAACCACCTGTTGCTCGCTGCCATGTCAATCGGGTCGCCGAAATCAGGAAAACCTTCGAGCTGAGTAGCATTTCTCTTTGAGAGCTGTATGGGATGGTTCGATCGATTTGGACCGGAACTAGAACATGGTTACATTTGGTCTTTGAATAAACCTGTTCCGTTTGTAAAATTCTATTAAAAAATGAAAAATTTTATTCATACCCCAAAAATCTGTAACTAGCTCCCGTCTCCTATCCGATTCACAATAACTTACTTTCAAATTTTAAAATGTCATTTATACCCTTATCTTATGCCTCAAATCCAACTAAAACCTAAAATAGAACCTTTTGGGCATCCATTGCAATTGGAAAGGAATTGAGCGGTGGCGATGACATGACTATGATGTTATTGGCAGCGACATCGACAACATGACTCGAAGATCCCACTTCCTCTGATTGGATTCCTCAATACGAGATCTAACCTCTCTAGCAATGGAGAAAGAAGAGGGACATCTCTCTCTCTCTCTCTCTCTCTCATCAAACCATTAATGAATGTCAAATAATCAAAATAACCATCCCCACATCCCTATACTCATGGGTTTCAACATTGGAAAGGAATAGGGTATGATCAAGATATCAAACCATCAATGAATGTCAAATGATCAAAATAACCCTCCCCACATCCCCATACTTATGGGTATCATCATTGGAAAGGATGGGGTATGATCAGGATGGGCGAACCATTTACCTGGCGAGTATTCAATGTGGGGTGTAAAATGGAAGGGTATTTTTGGGATAGAAATAGGGTATAATCAAAGTAAACTGGATGTGTTAAAGTTTGTTGGAAATGGAGGCTAATTACAGATTTTTGGAGGTATGAATAAAATTTCCCTAAAAAATAGAGTAAATTACACTTTACCCCTGAAGTTTAACCCAAAATCACTTATCTATCCTATAGTTTATTATGTTCCATACCGGTCCCTGTAAGTTTAAATGTTAGCCAGATGCCCCCTTTTGTTGACTACATTAGTACATCCCAACTGACCGAGCCCATTGCACAGAGCGCGCTGCCTTTGTGCGACCAGGCTCCATCTCTTTAGTGTGAGTCACCTAATTCTCGTCAACACCATTAGAGTTTGTAATACCAAGTCCACTCCCTCTTTCGCACCCAGTTCATTATAAATACTCCCATCTCCTTTGCTCTCTCCAACATCTCTTCATTCATCACCACTTATTAGCTTTCTAATCATCACTCCTCTCCTCTCCTCGCCTCCATAACAATCCAAGCATTACAATGGCATCGCAGACAATCCAGAGCCACCGCGATGGAGCTGAGATCTACCACGGAGACGCCCTCTGCAAGAAGAAATCGATCGAGCTGCTCGAGGAGCTGGGGCTCCCCAAGGGCCTCTTCCCTCTGGAGGACATCGAGGAGTTCGGCTACAACCGGGCTGCTGGGTTCATATGGCTGGTGCAGAAGAAGAGCCGGACCCACACCTTCAAGCAGATCAAGCGGGCGGTGTCGTACGCCACCGAGGTGACGGCCTTCGTGGAGCCCCGCAAGATGAAGAAGATTACGGGGGTGAAGACCAAAGAGCTCCTCCTTTGGCTCTCCATCATCGAGATGCACATCAGCGACCCGTCGTCCGGAAAGATCACCTTCAAGACCGGCACCGGGCTCTCGGATAGCTTTCCGGCCCCGGCCTTCGAGCTCGAGCAGTGAGATAAGATGGGCGTCTGACCTCCTCATCGGTTTAGTATGGGATCTTATAACTTCTCGTTATGGGTCGTACACGTACGACTTTTAGGTTTGTAATCTTTCACTTGGGAAATTATTGTATGAAGTATGAACAAGGGTTAGTTCCAGGCTTAGTGTAACAATATTAAGTTTGTACTATGTGTTACATTGTATCTTGACTCTTGAGAATATATATAGGATAATCAATCATATCCTTTCTCCTTGATGACCAAATGATGCCAATTTGTTGGTTGTCCTATGAAATGTAACATTGTGTTGGAAAACATGGAATCAAAAACAAGCTAGAGGAGATTGGCAAAAAAAACAATTAGCTCGAGGTTTTGAGGCACGTATCCGGTAAAAAGCGTGATTTACTCCCGGCTACTAGGATAGAGTTTGCAGGAGTCCATATTCAGCAACAATGAAGAACTCTCTTTGACACTGAAAATTTTTAAAAATCATAGAGGGAGAGAGAATCAATGTATGTTGAGAATTGAATTGTTTACTATTAGTTGGGAAATACACTAATAACCTCCATGGGTGGCGCTACATAGGGTTGAGTGGGGTCAATTGACCCCACTCACCGATTCAAATCTATTAAAAATTATATTATCTTTTTATTTTTATCATAATTTATTTTGTTTTGACTGTTCGTTTGACCCCACTCCATTGATTCACCAAACCCTACTTCATGTCGTCATGTGAAAAATATTTAATTTTTGACCCCACTGATACAAATTCCTGAAGCCTCCACTGATAACCTCTTAGTGCACATAAAAGATGGCTAGTTTGAAATGATCGAGTGTAGGAGTAAGAAGGAAGAGGCTGCGCTGGGGAGGATGCAGGAGGAGGATCGATATGCTTTCTTTATTAGCATTCAGCAACACCGAAGAACTCTCTGCCTCAATAAATAGCTAGCCCATCATATATTAGTATATATCATATTTATAAGCTTAGGGTTAGGCTTTGATTGATGTCTCTAAAGTGGGCATCCACATAGGCTAGCAGCCACAGCCTATAACATTCCCCTTTCGATGCCCACTTTCAAAGCACTGCCTTATTAGAATATTGCTAAGAAAAATCCAATTGGAACAAAACCTTTTGCTAAGAAAAAAGAGTACAACATGTTCTTTTGGAAGAGGTCATTCAAGAACATATTCTTTCTTGAATCTTTGTGGTTGCGACTTATACTGTCTTGTTAAAACCTCTCGATGAGATAACCGTGTGAAAAAAAAAATTTCACAGAAAAAAGAGTACAGTGTACAAAAACATTCTACTGGATGCCTCCATCTCTTCATCTGCAAAATGCTCCCCTCACATTTATTCCTACTTACTATTACATATATACATGACTTTACATCAACTTCCAAACAAAAGAAAAATACTACCACCTCTAATATATCAAGATACTTCTTCCAACACCATGATTAACATCAATTTCAATTTACATCAGGATGCATGTTTGCTAAAGTTTGAGGGATTTAACATTTCACTTATCGGACGCAATTGGTCCCGGAAACACTTTGCTAGGATTTAAAAGAAGCCGTTGTCTTGGTTTCCATCGGGATTGGGCCATCGTGACGTGGCACTGATCACAGCCGTACCCTCTGGGTTTGGGTGCAATAGACGGCTATGATCAGTGTTATTCTTGTCAGGATGGCCCAATCCGGATGGAAACCTGAATGGTTGTACTGAATATCATTTTCCTTGTTTGGGTGGTGCGGGCCCGACTACCATTGTGTTTCTTGGTTTACATATTTATGCTCTCTCGGATTCAGTTCAAGGAAAAAGAAAAATATTTTTTTTCAGAGGATAATATGCAAATATAAAGCTTTGAAGAATTAATGTACAATTAGGCTAGTTAACAAGGGTTATAAGCAAAAATTCATATTTTACTGTGGGTGTTCCAAAAACTTTCCGGCAATGGACACACTTCAGGCTAGGACTAATCCCTCCGAAAATACACACCGACCCACTCGGAAGTTTCCCCTAGGGGTGCAAGTTGGAACGGAAATTTAAATTCCGTCCGAAACCGATCCGAAAAATTCCGATTTTGACACCATATAATTAATTTCGAATTCCAAATTTTTGATTTGTGAAAATTTCAAAAAAAATCGGATCGAAATTGTAAGGTGCTGAGTATTTCAAAAATTTTGATTTTCGATTCGTAAATTCTGAAAACTTCCGATCGAAAAAAATCTGCAAAATTTGATGTTTTATTCCGACCCCACCTGACCCAGGTCCATCCGAAGCAGCAGGTCTTGTACATTGTCGGCCCTTGGGTGAAGCCAATAAAGCCGTTGCTTTGGGCCTCACCCAAGATAGGGCACCATATATATATATATATATATATATATATATATATATATATATATATATATATATATATATATATATATATATATATATATATATATATATATACACACACACACACACACTTAAAATGGGTCCAACCCAACACCAATAGACAATAGCTCGTGATGCACTGTATATAAAACTTAAAAACCCTAAATCCCAACCAAATCCTACTCTATCAAGAAACACTCTTGTTTGGGAAAAAGGGTTATGAGATAATTGGGGATAACCTTAATGCCATGATGTCATGACCATAGTTACCAAGTCAGAAAACGGAAAAAAAAGGGCAAGGGAAAAAATAAGAAAGATACGATGAAAACGAACAAAAGAGTAAAAAAACGGGAAAACATCGAAAAAAAACAAAAAAAAATCTTAAAAACTATACCAAGTATGTATATATGCCATTTTTCAATATTAAGTAATCAAAAGTTCAAAACATATAGCATATGCGTTTATTAAACACGAACAAAATAAAACCCGAACCCAATTTAAACCCAAACCAAACCTGCCGTGTTTTATACGTGTTTTTTCCTTTTTAAACGCGTATAAAACGCGTACAGATGTTATTTTCAAAAAAATGAGTTTTTTTTTTGTTTGCTATGACTTCAGATCGATACTTGTTTTATACGCGTTTTTTTCAAAAAAATGCCCGATTTGGTAACTATGGTCATGCCAAAGTCCACCAGCCGAAAAAAAAAGAAAAAAATATCCGGTGGCCAAAGTCCACCGGCTAAAAAAAAAGAGAAAATCCGGCGGCCATCCAACACCGCTGGAAAAGCTTGAGCAGATCCGGTGCCAGCCAATGGTCACCAGTCGAAAATAAATGAGCAAATTCGGGTGGTGGGGGAGGCGTCAGATAGGGAGGAGTGGATGAACGCTCTCCTTTTTCATCGTCATCGTTGCTGGTTGGCCTACACTGAAGATGGAGCAAAAAAAACTAGTCATCTCTAACAGGATAAATATATATAATCCCAATCATTAAGTAGGTTAGATGGATAGGAGAGCTGGTAAATGCATCGTGTATCATGCGGGTGGGATCTCGGATCGAAGTTGGGTATAGGCGATATATTAAATATTATGACTGAGCATGTGGGTAGTGGGTTTCAGGTCTTGCATGTTGGCTGTTCGGTTACGATGTCAGTTTTTTTTATTTTATTTATGCACGTATAAGCGGAGGCCGGCTCAGCCCCCACAAAAAGGGGAGCATATGCAGCAACATAGCCGCTGTTAAAGCCCATGTATAAGCGGCGAATTGATCGTTTAAAGCTTTTGCGACAGGTGAATATGTGGCCACCAGTTTCAGCGGCCAAGTTGCTAAAAAAATATTTAACCAGCTATATTTAGCCGCCGTTAAAGTCAAGATCTGTTGTAGTGAACTAATCATGTCTAGACCCTAAACTTGTACCAGACCCGTTTAAAAACAGGTAGATCCAATAAGACAGTTGTGGGATTTTAAATTCTTGCATTCTCCTAACGATTCTATGACGTACGAAAAACATCGCCATAAAAAATTGAGAATCTGCGCCGTCATAAACAATGTTTCCAAAAATAAGAAATTTTACGATGCATAACTATGTCACCGATTGCAACTAGCAGCATACTTAATCTCGTCGCTAAAACTTTTAATTTTCCACGACTAAATTTATTTCGTCGCGAAAAGTAAACAATTTAGCAGCATCTTATTGTGTCGCTAAATAGCTATTTATCATCACCAAATAAGTCCCCTTATAGGCACAAAATTTTTATTTTATGGAATGATTCTGCAACGCACGTACAACGTCGCTATAAAAAATTACCGTTACCAAAATTTTTAATTTTTCGCGACATAATTTATTTCGTCGCTAAACATAAATAATTTAGCGACATCTAACTGCGTCGCCAAATAACCATTTATCATCACCAAAAAACTTTATCCGACCTTCTAGGCAGAAACTCAACTATGCTAGGAAACCTTTAGCAACACGATTTTGCGAAGAATAACATATTGCGTCGAGAAAAGTCAACTCTTGCCTACAGAAAAGGATCTGCGTCGTTATAAACAATATTTCTAAAAAATAAGAAATTTTGCGACGCATAACTATGTCGCCGATTACAACTAGCAGCATACTTGGTCTCGTCGCCAAAACTCTTAGTTTTCCGCGACTAAATTTATTTCGTCGCAAAAAGTAAATAATTTAGCGACATCTTATTGTGTCGCCAAATAGCCATTTATTGTCGCCAAAAAAATCCCCTTATAGGCACAAAATTTTTATTTTATGAAACGATTCTACGACACACGTACAACATCGCTATAAAAAATTAAGAATATGCGATGTCATAAACAAGAATTTCACGACGCACAACTACGTCACTAATTGCAACTAGCAGCGCACTTAGCCCCGTCGTCAAAATTTTTAATTTTTCGCGACATAATTTATTTCGTCGCTAAACGTAAATAATTTAGCGACGTCTAACTGCGTCGCCAAATAATCATTTACCGTCGCCAAAAAACTTTATCCTCCTAGACGCGAACTCAACTATGCCAGCAAACCTTTAGCGACACAATTTTGCGACGAATAAGATATGGTGTCGCGAAAAGGTAACTTCTAGCGACGGAAAAAGATATGCGCCGCAGATAAGCGTCGCTAAAGGTGCAATTTCTTGTAGTGATATGGGCATTGAAGGCGGGCATTTGAGGAGCTAATCAGGCAGGGGGCTTGGAGAGTTGTTATTCTTAGCGACGCGTTACAAGCTAATGATGTGTTGGTGCTTGGACGGGCGGGGGGGGGGGGGGGGAGGATTATTTTTTTCCCGCTCATCATCGCTTGTTTGTTGGAGTAGCACTTGTTTGACATCCAGGGCCAATGGGTTCTATGGATAGTTTATATGCGGCTCACTGGCAGGCTCAAGAAACACTCTTGTTTGGGAAAAAGGGTTATGAGATAATTGGGGATAACCTTAATGCCACGATGTCATGACCATAGTTACCAAGTCAGAAAACGGGAAAAAAAGGGCAAGGGAAAAAATAAGAAAGATACGATGAAAACGAACAAAAGAGTAAAAAAACGTGAAAACATCGAAAAAAAACAAAAAAAAATCTTAAAAACTATACCAAGTATGTATATATGCCATTTTCCAATATTAAGTAATCAAAAGTTCAAAACATATAGCATATGCGTTTATTAAACACGAACAAAATAAAACCCGAACCCAATTTAAACCCAAACCAAACCTGCAGTGTTTTATACGTGTTTTTTCCTTTTTAAACGCGTATAAAACGCGTACAGATGTTATTTTCAAAAAAAGGAGTTTTTTTTTGTTTGCTATGACTTCAGATCGATACTTGTTTTATATGCGTTTTTTTAAAAAAAATGCCCGATTTGGTAACTATGGTCATGACAAAAAAAAAAACACAGCTCTTCTATCCCTTGGTGGGTAGAAATAACAAAGGATCAAGTTCATCAGATTCTGTCTTAAGTAGACATCGGGCGTAGCAATTTTCAAAAAATAATACTGATAAATTTGGTTTTTTTATTCATTCCTCAAACTTCTACTAGGGTTCAACCCGAAGGTTTTCCCGATTCCGCTCAGCCCGATTGACGTGGCAGCGTGCAACTGGTGGTGGAAACGACTTTAAGGTCGCTAGTGGGTTTCAACCACCTGTTGCTCGCTGCCATGTCAATCGGGTCGCCGAAATCAGGAAAACCTTCGAGCTGAGTAGCATTTCTCTTTGAGAGCTATATGGGATGGTTCGATCGATTTGGACCGGAACTAGAACATGGTTACATTTGGTCTTTGAATAAACCAGTTCCGTTTGTAAAATTCTATTAAAAAATGAAAAATTTTATTCATACCCCAAAAATCTGTAACTAGCTCTCGTCTCCTATCCGATTCACAATAACTTACTTTCAAATTTTAAAATGTCATTTATACCCTTATCAGATGCCTCAAATTCAACTAAAACCTAAAATAGAACCTTTTGGGCATCCATTGCAATTGGAAAGGAATTGAGCGGTGGCGATGACATGACTATGATGTTATTGGCAGCGACATCGACAACATGACTCGAAGATCCCACTTCCTCTGATTGGATTCCTCAATATGAGATCTAACCCCTCTAGCAATGGAGAAAGAAGAGGGACATCTCTCTCTCTCTCTCTCTCTCTCTCTCTCTCTCTCTCTCTCTCTCTCTCTCTCATCAAACCATTAATGAATGTCAAATAATCAAAATAACCATCCCCACATCCCTATACTCATGGGTTTCAACATTGGAAAGGAATAGGGTATGATCAAGATATCAAACCATCAATGAATGTCAAATGATCAAAATAACCCTCCCCACATCCCCATACTTATGGGTTTCATCATTGGAAAGGATGGGGTATGATCAGGATGGGCGAACCATTTACCTGGCGAGTATTCAATGTGGGGTGTAAAATGGAAGGGTATTTTTGGGATAGAAATAGGGTATAATCAAAGTAAACTGGATGGGTTAAAGTTTGTTGGAAATGGAGGCTAATTACAGATTTTTGGAGGTATGAATAAAATTTCCCTAAAAAATAGAGTAAATTACACTTTACCCCTGAAGTTTATCCCAAAATCACTTATCTATCCTATAGTTTATTTTGTTCCAAACCGGTCCCTGTAAGTTTAAATGTTAGCCAGATACCCCTTTTGTTGACTACATTAGTACATCTCTTTAGTGTGAGTCACCTAATTCTCGTCAACACCATTAGAGTTTGTAATACCAAGTCCACTCCCTCTTTCGCACCCAGTTCATTATAAATACTCCCATCTCCTTTGCTCTCTCCAACATCTCTTCATTCATCACCACTTATTAGCTTTCTAATCATCACTCCTCTCCTCTCCTCGCCTCCATAACAATCCAAGCATTACAATGGCATCGCAGACAATCCAGAGCCACCGCGATGGAGCTGAGATCTACCACGGAGACGCCCTCTGCAAGAAGAAATCGATCGAGCTGCTCGAGGAGCTGGGGCTCCCCAAGGGCCTCTTCCCTCTGGAGGACATCGAGGAGTTCGGCTACAACCGGGCTGCTGGGTTCATATGGCTGGTGCAGAAGAAGAGCCGGACCCACACCTTCAAGCAGATCAAGCGGGCGGTGTCGTACGCCACCGAGGTGACGGCCTTCGTGGAGCCCCGCAAGATGAAGAAGATTACGGGGGTGAAGACCAAAGAGCTCCTCCTCTGGCTCTCCATCATCGAGATGCACATCAGCGACCCGTCGTCCGGAAAGATCACCTTCAAGACCGGCACCGGGCTCTCGGATAGCTTTCCGGCCCCGGCCTTCGAGCTCGAGCAGTGAGATAAGATGGGCGTCTGACCTCCTCATCGGTTTAGTATGGGATCTTATAACTTCTCGTTATGGGTCGTACACGTACGACTTTTAGGTTTGTAATCTTTCACTTGGGAAATTATTGTATGAAGTATGAACAAGGGTTAGTTCCAGGCTTAGTGTAACAATATTAAGTTTGTACTATGTGTTACATTGTATCTTGACTCTTGAGAATATATATAGGATAATCAATCATATCCTTTCTCCTTGATGACCAAATGATGCCAATTTGTTGGTTGTCCTATGAAATGTAACATTGTGTTGGAAAACATGGAATCAAAAACAAGCTAGAGGAGATTGGCAAAAAAAACAATTAGCTCGAGGTTTTGAGGCACGTATCCGGTAAAAAGCGTGATTTACTCCCGGCTACTAGGATAGAGTTTGCAGGAGTCCATATTCAGCAACAATGAAGAACTCTCTTTGACACTGAAAATTTTTAAAAATCATAGAGGGAGAGAGAATCAATGTATGTTGAGAATTGAATTGTTTACTATTAGTTGGGAAATACACTAATAACCTCCATGGGTGGCGCTACATAGGGTTGAGTGGGGTCAATTGACCCCACTCACCGATTCAAATCTATTAAAAATTATATTATCTTTTTATTTTTATCATAATTTATTTTGTTTTGACTGTTCGTTTGACCCCACTCCATTGATTCACCAAACCCTACTTCATGTCGTCATGTGAAAAATATTTAATTTTTGACCCCACTGATACAAATTCCTGAAGCCTCCACTGATAACCTCTTAGTGCACATAAAAGATGGCTAGTTTGAAATGATCGAGTGTAGGAGTAAGAAGGAAGAGGCTGCGCTGGGGAGGATGCAGGAGGAGGATCGATATGCTTTCTTTATTAGCATTCAGCAACACCGAAGAACTCTCTGCCTCAATAAATAGCTAGCCCATCATATATTAGTATATATCATATTTATAAGCTTAGGGTTAGGCTTTGATTGATGTCTCTAAAGTGGGCATCCACATAGGCTAGCAGCCACAGCCTATAACATTCCCCTTTCGATGCCCACTTTCAAAGCACTGCCTTATTAGAATATTGCTAAGAAAAATCCAATTGGAACAAAACCTTTTGCTAAGAAAAAAGAGTACAACATGTTCTTTTGGAAGAGGTCATTCAAGAACATATTCTTTCTTGAATCTTTGTGGTTGCGACTTATACTGTCTTGTTAAAACCTCTCGATGAGATAACCGTGTGAAAAAAAAAATTTCACAGAAAAAAGAGTACAGTGTACAAAAACATTCTACTGGATGCCTCCATCTCTTCATCTGCAAAATGCTCCCCTCACATTTATTCCTACTTACTATTACATATATACATGACTTTACATCAACTTCCAAACAAACGAAAAATACTACCACCTCTAATATATCAAGATACTTCTTCCAACACCATGATTAACATCAATTTCAATTTACATCAGGATGCATGTTTGCTAAAGTTTGAGGGATTTAACATTTCACTTATCGGACGCAATTGGTCCCGGAAACACTTTGCTAGGATTTAAAAGAAGCCGTTGTCTTGGTTTCCATCGGGATTGGGCCATCGTGACGTGGCACTGATCACAGCCGTACCCTCTGGGTTTGGGTGTAATAGACGGCTATGATCAGTGTTATGCTTGTCAGGATTGCCCAATCCGGAGGGCGGTCTTTCAATCCAAAGGAGAAGGGGCCCCGGGTCCGGATGGGTTCCCTATGTCTTTCTACCAGGAGTACTGGGACATGTTGGAGAGCGATCTATGCCGGCTGCTGCGTGACTTCTTCTCGGGCAAGGTGCGTCTTCACTGCCTGAACCACTCGTGGATTATTTTCCTCCCTAAGAAATCTTCTGCAGAGACTATTCGGGACTACATGCCGATCTCCCTTTTGAACTGTCTCTACAAGATTATTACGAAGGTCCTAGCCAATAGGCTAGCGGACAACATCTCCCTGCTAGTCTCTCCCTCCCAGACCGCTTTCATCAAGGGGAGATTAATCCTGGACAGTGTAGCAGCGGCTCATGAGACGATCTTCCACCTATGCGAGTCTGGAGAGGAAGGAGTTTTCCTGAAGATCGATTTCGAGAGGGCTTTCGATCAGATCAGGTGGGATTTCTTGCTTGACCTTTTGAAGGTCAAGGGCTTCTTTAGTGGATGGCTGGGGTGGATTAGAGAGATTTTGGTTTCCTCGAAGTTATCTTGTCTTATCAATGGGGAGCAAGGCAAGGACTTCAAGGTTTACAAGGGGCTGAAACAAGGGTGTCCGTTATCCCCATATCTGTTCATTCTGGTGGTGGATGCCTTTGATGCCGCAGTCCGAAAGGCGAATGCAGAGGGGCTGGTTAAGGGAGTGGGCGGGCATGGTTGGACTACCTCTAATCTACACTATGCTGATGACTCTCTCTTATTCACAGCGGCTTGTCCATTCCAGATGGTCTCCCTCAAGATACTCCTTTATGGGTTGGAGTTGACTTCGGGCCTGAAGATCAATTTCCAGAAGAGCAGCCTTTACTACATCGGTTCAGGGGATGCAGGCAACGGGTTAGCCAGGCTTTTGAACTGTAAGGTAGCGTCCCTGCCAATGAAGTATTTGGGGTTGCCTATCAGTGACAGAGCGCTGCGGCGAGAGGATTGGGAGCAGCTCATTCTTAAGATCGAGAGGAGATTGGAGGGCTGGAAGGGTAGATTTCTATCGTCGGGGGGAAGACTAGTGCTGGTGAACTCGGTTCTTTCCTCTATTCCCTGCTACTATCTATCCTTCTACTACCTGCCGTCTTGGGTGATCGATCGGATTGACAAGATTTGATGCTCCTTCCTTTGGCATGGGGTGGGCGCTAACACAGGTGGCTACAATCTGTTGAGATGGGACCAGGTCTGCCTTCCGAAGAAGCTGGGTGGTCTGCGAGTCCTTGACCTGTGTAGATTCAATATCTCCATGTTGGGGAAATGGTGGTGGAGACTGCAGCAGGGAACGGGCAGATCCTGGCGGGATGTCATTCTAGCAAAGTACTTTAGGAGATTCTCTCCTCTGCAAGCGCGGGGTCGAGTGTCCGGCCGGATCTCTCATTTCTGGAGGGGCATTCGCAGGGTCAAGGTTCTCTACAGGGAGGCTACTACGCTTGTGTTAGGAGATGGGAGAGACATTAGATTCTGGAGGGATACTTGGCTAGGGGACAGGCCTCTGGAGCAGCTCTTCCCAACCCTTTTTTCTTTGGCCCGGAATAAGGGAGCTTCAGTTCGTTCCCAGGCTATCAGGAGGCTGGGGTCTATCGGGTGGCGCATAAGGCTCGATTCTTCTTTAAACCATGATGGTCAGCAGGAGTTGCAGGACCTCCACGTGATTCTACAGGCGGCATCGTTCAGGCCAGTCCGGGATGAGGTCCGGTGGAGCGGCACATCTTCAGGAGTTTTCACTGTTCGGTCTTTCTATGATCATCTTCTACCTCGGGTTCAGCGACACGGGCCGTCTAAGGCTATCTGGAAGACGAAGGCGCCCTCAAAGGTCCAAATCTTTTCATTGCTGGCGTCGAGGAACAAGATTCTGACGAAGGCGAATCTGATGCGGCGCAATCACCCCCAGGCGACGGATGCTTCCTGCACCTTCTGCGCATCGGAAGATGAAACGTCTTCACATCTACTGCTCGGATGCCCATTTGCCAGGAACCTGTGGGACCACTTCGAGAGTAAGGCAGGTTTATCTTCGCACCCCTGGTCACTTAGGGGACTTTGGACTTCTTGGAGAAGGAGGAGAATCCTGGTAGAGATCCGGAAGCCGTGGGACATTTTGGTCATGGCAATCGTGTGGGTTATCTGGCTAGAGCGGAATAGCAGAATCTTCCACGCTAAGTCTGCAGGTCAGGATAAGTTGAGGCACTCGGTGATTTCCTTTTTCTGCGCTTGGATTGTATCTTGGAGAGATAAACTAGGGGCGGAGACTAACAGTTTTTGTAACAATCTGCTGTCTTAGTTTTTAATGTTTTCTGATTGGGTCCGCCAAACCCTCCCTCCTTTAGGAGGGGTTCTCAAAAAAAAAAAAAAGGATTGCCCAATCCTGATGGAAACCTGAATGGTTGTACTGAATAGCATTTTCCTTGTTTGGGTGGTGCGGGCCCGACTACCATTGTGTTTCTTGGTTTACAGATTTATGCTCTCTCGGATTCAGTTCAAGGAAAAAGAAAAATATTTTTTTTTCCAGAGGTTAATATGCAAATATAAAGCTTTGAAGAATTAATGTACAATTAGGCTAGTTAACAAGGGTTATAAGCAAAAACTCATATCTTACTGTGGGTGTTCCAAAAACTTTCTGGCAATGGACACACTTCAGGCTAGGACTAATCCTTCCGAAAATACACACCGACCCACTCAGAAGTTTCCCCTAGGGGTGCAAGTTGGACCGGAAATTCAAATTCCATCCGAAACCGATCCGAAAAAATTCGATTCTAACACCATATAATTAATTTCGAATTCCAAAATTTTGATTTTTGAAAATTTCAAAAAAAATCGGATCGAAATTGGAAGGTGCTGAGTACTTCAAAAATTTTGATTTTCGATTCGTAAATTCTGAAAACATCCGATCGAGAAAAATCTGAAAAATTTGACGTTTTATTCTGACCCGACCTGATCCAGGTCCATCCGAAGCAGCAGGTGTTGTACATTGTCGGCCCTTGGGCGAAACCAACAAAGCCGTTGCTTTGGGCCTCTGGGCCTCACCCAAGACGGGCACTATATATATATATATATATATATATATATATATATATATATATATATATATATATATATATATATATATATATATATATATATATATATATATATATATATATATATATATATATATATATAGAGAGAGAGAGAGAGAGAGAGAGAGAGAGAGGAATGTTAGGATGCGGCGTGCGGTGCGTGCGGCGTCGCACCGCAGCCGTCTGATGCACTGCTGCGGTGCGTGCGATGCACGCAGCAGTGCATCAGACGGCTGCTGCGGTGCGTCGCACGCACCGCACGCCGCATCCTAACACCCCTCTATATATATATATATATATATATATATATATATATATATATATATATATATATATATATATATATATATATATATATATATATATATATATATATATATATATATATATATATATATATATGAGGAATGGGATGCTGCCTATCAAAACAGCATTTTTGCTGCTTTGAGACATTGTTTGACCATCCTAGAAGTTTTGGAATTTGATGAAATTTGGTGAGGGTGTTTTCTAGGGTAAGATGATCATCCTCACAAATTTTCATCAAATTCCAAAACTTCTAAGAGGGTCAAATGGTCGAAGCAAAATGCTGCAGATTTTAACGGTGACTGCAGACGACTGATTTTGCTTCGACCATTTGAACCCCCTAGAAGTTTTGGAATTTGATGAAAATTTGTGAGGATGATCATCTTACCCTAGACAACACCCTCACCAAATTTCATCAAATTCCAAAACTTCTAGGATGGTCAAACAATGTCTCAAAGCAGCAAAAAATGCTGTTTTGATAGGCAGCATCCCATTCCTCTATATATATATATATATATATATATATATATATATATATATATATATATATATATATATATATACTTAAAATGGGTCCAACCCAACACCAATAGACAATAGTTCGTGATGCACTGCATATAAAACTTAAAAACCCAAAATCCCAACCAAATCCTATTCTATCATCTCCACTCTTTGCCCGATCCGACTTAACCAAGATTCATCCGAAGCAGCATGTATGTGCCGTGGAATTTCAAAAATTTCAAAATTCTGCAAAAATTGAAAATTAAAAAAAAAATCTCAAAATTGGAGAATTCTGAAATTTTCTGAAAAATACCAAAAATGTAATATTCCGAAAAATTCCAAAAATTCTGATAATTCAGTAAACTCTTAATCGGAATTGGATTTTGAAATTCCAAAATTTCGGAATCGGAAACGAAATACCATTTGGGATTCATAAAATTTTTAAATTTTTTTTGAATACCTTTATTATGATCCGATCCATCCGAAAATCAGCCCTAGTTTCCCCACACACTTCTGGGACTTGAGAAGGGAGGAATTGAACCCGTAACCTCCTCACCAAAGCTTCAGTTGCTTACCAACTCCCCTATCCCCAAGTGGCAACAAATAACAGAGGATTTGTGTTACAAATAGAGGGTCACCAGATTTTGTCTTAAGTACGTATCAAGCGTAGTAATTTTAGTAAACGGGTTGTGATGATTGAACTAGTTGGGTTCTTATTCATTCCTCAAATTTCTACAAACGTCTTGAAAACCGTATCTGGTGGTTCCACTAGAAACAGAATATGTTTAGGTTTGGTCTTTTTGAATAAACTGTTTCGTTTGTAATATTCTATTAAAAAATAAAGGGTAAATTATGCTTTAAACCCTCCCCTAGTGTAGTCCAAAATCACTTAGCCCTCATATAATTTATTTTGTTCCAAATCGGTCCTGTAATTTTAAATGTTAGCCAATTTCCCCTTTTTGTCAACTACTAAATTTTTCTATTATTTCATTTAAGGGTTATTTGACTTTGACCCCCAAAATTTACCTTGAGTTAGACTTTACCCCCTATATTTTACTTAATTAGACTTTACTCCCCAAAACTAACTGTTCCGTCAGCTCTCCCAAAGAATTCAAGGCAAAATTTGGGGGGCAAAGTCAAAATAACCCTTCATTTAAGTTGGAATTGCACATCCTAACTGACCGAGCCCATTGCAGCGCGCGCTGCCTTTGTGCGACCAGGTCCCATCTCTTAGTATCAGTCTACTGATTCTTGTCAACACCACTACAACTCGAGCGCGAGTTTGTAATACACCAAGTCCACGCCCTCTATCGCACCCATTTCATTATAAATACTTCCATCTCCTTTGCTCTCTCCAACATCTCTTCATTCGTCACCACTTAGCTTTCTTGATCATCATCACTCTCCATCTCCTCTCCTCTCTTCCCTTCCAAAACAATCCAAGCATTACAATGGCATCCCAGACCATCCAGAGCCATCGCAACGGAGCTGAGATCTACCATGGAGACGCCCTTTGCAAGAAGAAATCGATCGAGCTACTCGAGGAGCTGGGGCTCCCCAAGGGCCTCTTCCCTCTGGAGGACATCGAGGAGTTCGGCTACAACCGGGCCGCTGGGTTCATTTGGCTGGTGCAGAAGAAGAGCCGGACCCACACCTTCAAGCAGATCAAGCGGGTGGTGTCGTATGCCACCGAGGTGACAGCCTTCGTGCAGGCGCGCAAGATGAAGAAGATAACGGGGGTGAAGACCAAGGAGCTCCTCCTCTGGCTCTCCATCATCGAGATGTACATCAGCGACCCGTCGTCTGGGAAGATCACCTTCAAGACCGGCACTGGGCTCTCGGATAGCTTTCCGGCCCCAGCTTTCGAGCTGGAGCAGTGAGATAAGCGATGGGCGTTGAACTCCTCATCGGTTTAGGCTGGGATCTTTCGGCTACAATGGTGTTTTATGAATAAGGGTAGATGAAGTTCTCGTTATCTGTCGTACACGTACGACTTTTAGATTTGTAAGATTTCACTTGGAAAATTATAGTATGGAACAAGGGTTAATTCAAGGTTTAGTGTAACAATATTAAGTTTTAAATGATCTTTAAGTTTGTACTACGTGTTACTTTGTACTTTTTTTTCAAGAAAACATTACATTTAATTCATTGAGTTATGGATAAACACACAACAAGAGCATCACACTGAGTCAAAACAAGCAGATCCGGACTAATCTCTCTGGGAATACGCACTGATCCACTCGGAAGTTTCACTACGCACCTGGGTACATTTTCACCAAAGCTTCAGTTGCTTACCAACTATCCTATCCCCTCCAAGCCAAGATATGGGCATTGAAGGCGGGCATTTGAGGAGCTAATCAGGCAGGGGGCTAGGAGAGTTGTTATTCTTAGCGACGCGTTACAAGCTAATGATGTGTTGGTGCTTGGTCGGGGGGGGGGGGGGGGAGGATTTTTTTTTTCCCGCTCATCATCGCTTGTTTGTTGGAGTAGCACTTGTTTGACATCCAGGGCCAATGGGTTCTATGGATAGTTTATAGTGCGGCTCACTGGCAGGCTCAAGAAACCCTCTTGTTTGGGAAAAAGGGTAATGAGATAATTGGGGATAACCTTAATGCCATGATGTCATGACCATAGTTACCAAGTCAGAAAACGGAAAAAAAGGGGAAGGAAAAAAAATAAAAAAGATACGATGAAAACGAACAAAAGGGTAAAAAAAACGTGAAAACATCGAAAAAAAACAAAAAAAATCTTAAAAACTATAACAAGTATGTATATATGCAATTTTCCAATATTAAGTAATCAAAAGTTCAAAACATATAGCATATGCGTTTATTAAACACGAACAAATTAAAACCCGAACCCAATTTAAACCCAAACCAAACCTGCCGTGTTTTATACGTGTTTTTTCCTTTTTAAACGCGTATAAAACACGTACGGATGTTTTTTTCAAAAAAAGGAGTTTTTTTTTTGTTTGCTATGACTTCAGATCGATACGTGTTTTATACGCGTTTTTTTCAAAAAAACGCCCGATTTGGTAATTATGGTCATGACCAAAGTCTCTTGTGCCAAAAAAAAAAACGCAGCTCTTCTATCCCTTGGTGGGTAGAAATAACAGAGGATCAAGTTCATCAGATTCTGTCTTAAGTAGGCATCGGGCGTAGCAATTTTCAATAAATAATCCTGATAAATTTGGTTTTTTTATTCATTTCTCAAATTTCTACTAGCTTTCAGCCCGAAGGTTTTCCCGATTCCGCTCAGCACGATTGACGTGGCAGCGTGCAACTGGTGGTGGAAACGACTTTAAGGTCGCAAGTGGGTTTCAACCACCTGTTGCTCGCTGCCATGTCAATCGGGTCGCCGAAATCAGGAAAACCTTCGAGCTGAGTAGCATTTCTCTTTGAGAGCTGTATGGGATGGTTCGATCGATTTGGACCGGAACCAGAACATGTTACATTTGGTCTTTGAATAAACCAGTAAGACCACTGTCCTAGAGAGGCCCTTAGTTAGATGATCCGCCAAATTTTTTTCGAATCGAACAAAATCTAGGGCAATTATTTGATTCTTCATCTTATATCTGAGAGATCTATGTCTCACTTTCAGATGTCGATTTATTTTCACATCAGCGTTTTCTTGATTACATTTATCAATAGCTGATCGACAATCACAATGGATAGATATAGCCGGTAAAGACTTTTCTATCAATGAGATCTCATATAGAAGATCTCGAAGCCATTCGGCTTCTGTGCTAGTGGTATCTAGTGCTATCATTTCTGATTCCATGGTACTCCTAGCTATAACGGTCTGTTTGGTGGATTTCTAATATATGGCTCCACCTCCTTGTAGGAATACATATCCGATTGTGGACTTAATATCTATTGAGTCACTAATCCAGTTAGCATCAGAGTATCCCTCTAACACAGCTGGATATCCACTATAGTGAAGACCGTATGATATAGTTCCCTTAAGGTATCTAAAAACTCTTTTTAACGCATTCCAATGAGACTCATTTGGGTTAGACGTATAACGACTAAGTCTATTTACCGCGTAAGCGATATCGGGTCGAGTATAGTTTGCTAGAAAACCTAGCGATCCTATGATTTGAGCATACTCGCTCTGTAGTCTAGGAAGTCCAGTGTTCTTTGTCAGATGGGTATTTGGATCATATGGTGTGGATACCGGTTGGCAATCGGGGTCGTAGAATTTTCTAAGGATTTTCTCGACATAGTGGGATTGGGATAGCACTAAACCATTGTCCTTTCTAATGATCTTAGTGTTCAAAATAACGTCTGCTTGTCCTAGATCTTTCATATCAAAGTTTTGGGACAAAAAGTGTTTGATATCATTTATGATTTGTATGTTTGAACCAAATATTAGAATATCGTCAACATATAGACATAAGATGACAACATTATTACCATCTACTTTATGGTATACACATTCATCCGTTGTATTGATATCAAATCCATAGGATAAGATAACTTCATCGAATTTCATATGCCATTGTTTTGGGGCTTGTTTAAGTCCATAGAGGGATCGAATTAACTTACACACCTTTCCCTCTTGTCCAGGTGCAGTAAATCCCTCGGGTTGGTCCATGTATATTTCCTCATTAAGGTCGCCATTCAAAAAAGCAGTCTTAACATCCATTTGATGTATGACTAGCTTATAGATTAAAGCTAAGGCGATGAGGATCCTAATCGTGGTTATCCTAGCGACAGGTGAGTAGACATCAAAGTAGTCTACCCCAGGTTTTTGGGTAAAGCCCTTGGCTACAAGTCGTGTCTTAAATTTATCTATGGTACCGTCGGGTCTAAGCTTTTTCTTAAACACCCATTTACATCCTATGGTTTTGCAACCATGAGGTAAATTGGTGAGTTCCCAGGTATGGTTTTGAAGTATGGATTAGATCTCGTTATCTATGGCTTCCTTCCAAAAGAGTGAGTCTATGGACTTCATTGCATCTATATAGGTGGAGGGAGAGTTCTCCACCAGAAGTGCATAGAAGTCATCAAAGACTTTTTCTACACGGGCACGCTTACTTCTTCTAGGTTCGGTTTGGGTTGCAGGTTCAATCTGGTCTTCAGGTTCTAATTGGACTTCGGGTTCGCCCTGATTAGAATTGGAGGCCTGGTTATTGGTATTAATCCTAGTGTTGATCATAGTTTTATAAGGGAAGATATTTTTGAAATATAAAGCATCTCTTGCTTCGATTATGGTGTTATTGACTATTTTACTTATTTCAGAGTTAAACACTAAAAAACGATTAGCGTTACTTTCTGAAACGTAGCCAATAAAGATGACATCTGCAGTCTTAGGTCCTACCTTCTTTCTTTTGTTATCGGGGATTTTTACCTTAGCTAGGCACCCCACACTTTTAGATATTCTAAGTTAGGTTTTCTATGTTTCCATACTTCGTATGGGGTCAAGTCATTGTGTTTGAAGGGAATACGGTTAAGGAAAAAACAGACCGTTATTAGGGCTTCCCCCCACAAGTTCTCTGGCACTCCAGAGCTTATTAACATGGAATTAACCATATTCATAAGGGTCCTGTTTTTTCTCTCCGCTACATCGTTGGATTGGGGAGTGTAAGGAGCTGTGACTTCATAGAGTATTCCATAGTCTTCACAGTACTCACTTAACTCATTTGAGGTGTACTCCCCTCCTCGGTCTGACCTAAGGATCTTAATATTTTCGTCTAATTGGTTCTCAACCAGAGCTTTGTAAATTTTAAATTTACTGAGTACTTCATCCTTAGTTTTAATAAGGTATAGGTGGCAATATTTTGAAGCGTCATTTATGAACGTTACAAAATATCTATTGCCACCTCTCGAGGTTCTCCCAGAATCACAGACATCGCTGTGAATTAATTCAAGTATTTTGGAGTCTCGATCGATGGTTTTAAAGGATTTCTTAGGTTGTTTGGCTTCTACGCATATCTCACACTTATCGAGATTCCTAGTATCGGATTTAGGAATAATATTTAAAGTCATGAGTTTCTTGATAGAATTATAGTTCACATGACTTAGTCTTTGGTGCCAAGTAACCGAAGACTCAACATTCAGAATTGTAGACGAAGGATTAAAGACATTCAATTTGAATAAGCCATCACAGAGAAATCCTTTTCCAATAAAATTTATTCCCTTAGTTATTACAACTTTATTGGACTTGAATACAAGCTTATACACATGTTGTACTAACAAAGACCCACTAATAAGATTTCTCCTAATCTCCGGAACGTGGTGGACTCTGCGCAGGGTTAGGGTCTTCTCTGACGTAAGCTTCAGGTCGATCCTTCCTATCCCTAGCACACGAGCCTCATCATTGTTTCCCATGCTTACAGCTCCTCCACATGAGACCTGATAGGTGGAAAACAAAGATTGATCAGAGCAAACATGAATGTTAGCTCCTGTGTCAATCCACCAATCAAATGCTTGAAAGGTCATGTTAACTTCAGGGGTGAAGAGAACAAACAAGAAAGCGGTCCCAGAAGAGCCAGCTCCAGAGGTCACCATATTGACTTGAGAGCTGGGTGGCATTTGACCATTTCTACTTGGATTTGGAGGTGGTGCTTTCTTCTTGTAGAAGCATTGGTTGGCCATGTGATTGGTCCGACCACAGACGTAGCAGCAACGCACTCCTTCCTTCTTTTGGTTCTTGGGATGATTTGGGTTATGGTTGCTATGGTATGGCTTCTTGGTATAGGGTTTAGGCTTAGGATGGAAGGGTTTCTTCTGAAACTTGTTTCTAGAGTTTTGGAATGGCTTGGATGGTTGACCCTCTATGTTATTGACTTTAGGTTTGGATTCAGAGGATCCCTTTTCCCTGAGCCTATGTCCTCAATTCTAATAGAGTTTAGAACTTGAGTTAGGGTTAGGTCACCTTGGGTATGACTTAGGTGTTTAGAAAACTCGGACCAAGAAGCAGGGAGTTTATCTATAAGACAGACTATTTGGAAGGTTTCATCAAGGGTGGAACCATTAGTCTTCAGATGTTGGACTAGGTTCTCAAACTCATGAATCTGATCATTCATTGGTTTGGAGTCAACCATTTTGAAGTTATTGAAGTCAGACGCTTTGAAGTGTTTTACTCCAGCATAATCTAGGCCATACTTACGCTCTAGGGTATCCCATAGCTCCTTAGGGTTTTGAATGATATAGTAGATATCATATAGTCTATCAGATAAGGCCCCTAGGATCTTATAAAGGTCATGGTAGTTGATTTCTTCCGGGGTCCTAGTGAGAATGCCAGAAGTTGATTCAGTTTCAGGTTGAGAAGTAGAGGCTCGGGTACGACGAGTTTGGCTAGACCCATTGGATACTCCTGGTGCGGTTTCACCTATGGCTGACAGTAACCCAAGTGTGGTTAGCCAGAATCGCATCTGGTTCTGCCACCTCTTGAAGTTAGACCCGTCAAACTTTTCGGGTTTGTCACTAAGGGTTTCACGGTTTGGTGAGGCCATTTCGGACCAAAGTAAGGAGTTGAAATCTGAGGATTGAAAAATAAGTTTTGTCAAATTTAAAGCACTATTAGATAGATTTGACTTTTAGAAGTCTAAATGAAACTTCCAAATCCTAACGGCCAGATGGGCTCCAGGTAGGAGGTGGAGCACTAGGCTCGCTCAAATACCAAGCTACCTTGGGCAATTTAATGCTGGTTTGTCAAGCCTTTTTAGACACTGTAGGCAGTGGAATATTCCAAATAATGACTCTTAGTCTTTTCTAAAATGTATGCTTCTAATTAACTTTTGTAGAAAAATAATTTTGACTAATAACTATAGCGCAACTTTTAACGACTAATAATCAAACTATTTATTCTATGATAACAATACTAACAAAGTGAAGCGCACAATAGAGAATGATAAATAATACTTTTGAATAAGATGAACGATTAAATATTCAATAAGTTTCTTGGATTGTTGGAAATTAATCATCCTAAACTAGCAAACTTAGGAATTAATCAAATTCTTAATATTAAACGATTGGTTGTTTAGCAATTATAATATTTGCAAGCAAAGGCACATCACAAATTTCTTTTAGAAATTGTTTGCCAAGGCAGAGCGGGTTCTATGGAACCGTCATTCACCTTGCCGAACTTTTCTAAAAGAGAGAAATAGACTATCTAAATTATCTCTAATTATTTAGTGTTTAGAATTAGATGCAAATCATTTTTCAATGGATCTACTAATAGCAAGAAATTAGAGTTAGAAACTCTAGCCTGATTGTCGAAGCATGCTAGGCGCTGTCCCAAGAAACTTATTGCCCCACTCGTGCGGGTCTCGTGGCAATGGTTCTCGGAGATACGACGATCCCGGTCAGGCGACCTCCTTCTCGTCGGCACGACTTCAAGAAGGTTTTGCGAACCTCATGAACTTTCAGGAACCCAGCGACTCGATGACGATCTTCTCGAAGCAGGGAGGCAGCACCGCAGCAGAGCTTTGGTCCGAGAGAGGGAGTCTCTTCGGAGCAAAAGGGCAGCACTACGCCACGAGCTTGAGAGAATAAGATAGGGAAAGACAGAGAGTAATTCCGATATTCGGACTGTACTAATCCCATGGTTGCACCGGGCCTTATATAGGCCTCGGGCTGTTAATGGGAAACTGAAAGAGGGGAGCGGTTAATGGGCTGCGATTAAGCCCATTAACCTCGCACGTTACAGCTCGCAGAGAGCAGCCTCGTAACGGCTAGCATGCAGTAACGGGTCGCATACAAAACGACTAGTAGCCAAAAAAGAATTTCATAAATGGTGGACTTAAAAGCAAAAATAAGGCAGGTGTGGACCAGCCCATTTCGGAGGTGCTATCGTGTCCGGGTCCGCGGGCGCACACACACGCGCTGCCCAGCCCATGCCCAAGCCCGGCCCGGCACGCACGCGCGCGTGTGAGCTAGTGGAGCCCCTCCTCTTTTTTTTTTTTTGAGAGGTAAAAGTTAACATATTATATATCTGGAACAAAAAGAATTAGTTACAGGACTCGGCTTAACTCCGGATGAGTAAGCAGAAGCTAGACCTAAAAAGGTCACAAACAACTCTAACCCAGATATTGAGAGCACTAGCTCACCATAATGAGTTACAGGATTACAAGACTCCAGGCTAAAAAATAAAGAACAACTCAAATGTAACCCAGACCACCACACAATGACCTCAGCAGCAGCACATCAAATCTGGATTTCCCCTGCATTGCCCAGACACTCCCTTACAACCCATCAAGCCAAGACTCCTACACCAAAACCTTAGTCCGCTTTGCTTCTTGTAGTACGGTCGCAAGGTCCCTTTGGCCAGCTTTCCTTAGTACGCTTGCCTTTTCGGGAAGAGCGAGACACCTTATCTACCCCCTCCTTCACCATTTCCTTCTTAATAGCTAGTGATTCCGGATCTACTCCATCATTGACTCCCCCTATCTGCTGCATAGACTCCCCCGATCTAGCAGACTCCTTAACAGAGGGTGCTGGAACTGAAATGCCAAGAATGGATACAAGTTCTTCGTCAACAGCTAACACATGAACCGGGTCATCGTCCGGGGGAAGCAAAGTAGTCAGGAGACTCCGTTCACGACTATTCAGTTTAAAAAAACCCACTTGTTTCCCAGTCTTCAAATGAAGATCCTCCACCAAAGCTTTTATCGACACCACCACATCTTCTTCAACTTCTCCCGCTCGAAATGCATCGGTCACTTCAAGCCTTCTGATTTCCGGATCAAGCCAATCTATAAGATCAATTTCTCCATGATCCGCAACTGCATCAATCCAGCTGCAAGCAGACTCCAAATCAGCATCTCCTTCACCAGCTTCTGGCTCTGTAACACCCTCTCCTTCCCTAGCTACTGACTCTGTAACATCAGCTACTTCCAGGACACCTGGAACATCAGTAGTGCCAGCCACTTCTGCAATACCAACATCCTTCTCTGAACCTGAAACCTCAGCATTGCCTTCCTCTCCATTCGCTGAAACATCACCAACAACAGCCTCTGTTACGATAGCATCAGCCTCACCCAAATGCTGTGTAACGTCATCCACCATTTTTGTTACAACAGTAAAACAAGAAACATCAGCCACAGTATGCGTTACAGCATCAGAAACATCGCCTACATACTGTGTAACAGCAGCAGTACTGACCACTGCTGCCATACCAATAGCAGGCAAACCGTTCGCACTACCCTCCTCTACATCCCCACCTTCAGCACCACCAGCCACTTCATCTACAGCTTACCCCACCAAGCCAAACCTCTGATCTGTACATTCTGTAGCCTCACCAACATCACACCCCTGGGACTGCGTAACATCAACAAATACCACAGTTGCATTAGTGCCAGCACCAACGTCATATCTAGTTGTTACAGAATTAACAACCTCGACACCAGCTCTGGCATTATCCCTACCACCATCACCTGTTAACCCCTTTGCCACTTCGGCAAACTCCCTTAAAGGGCTATAACGATTACCTGATCCCATTGAGCCATCCACCACTAGCTCTTTCCCTTTCCGCCGGTTAATTTTGCCCACTTGAATCCACTCCTGGTTGCCTACCGAAGTACGGACCCCATAAGGCTGGGTCAGTGTCGTCAAAGGAGGAGGAACCCCCCTTGTCTCCCTTATAGGAGCTGATCTGCCTTGGCCGAATGCCATCCCAGACTGCTTCCATTGAACTCCAATAGTAGGATGTTTGCTGCAATTTCCTTCGCCATGATCGAAGGATTTGCACGCACGGCATCGTGGGGGGATCTAGTCGTATAAAACTGGTTGAATGGATAAAAGTTTGTCTTTGCTATCTCGGGCTTCCACCTCTTTAGGCAGTGGATCTTCCACGTTGATTTCCACACTAAAACAGGCATAGCTAACCCGGGATTGATCTGTAGTGGCTTAACCCTAACGCGCCGGTGCATCGGAACATAGTGTGCCTCCACCTGCTTGCAAATCCTCGCCCCGAGATGAGCGCAGACCCGGAGGCCCCAGCACCACCATCGCCTCGCCCGGCAGTCCTGCCGACTCCGGAAAACGCTTTTGCGCCACCATCTTCCCCTCCTCAGTAAGGATTCTCCTACTCGATCAGGTATCATCGTGTCTCACCCATTGGATCTCTAGTATATTATCATTGCCAACTGCTGCCCCTGTCGTGAGGTTGAGTGTCCACCTGCCCGTAGCGCTGTTAATCTAAATATTGCAAGTAGGACTATTAGCCGGTAATTGTAAGGATTGTTCTTTATCACCTGATATCGAAAGCGATCGGTATTGCTACAGTAGTTCCCAACGTATCTGCCCGTGTTATTTATTTGACTTAATTTTCCCGCTTGGTATCAAAATTAATAGTAAGCCCTGCCTGCTCAATTAATTAATAACATTCTATTCACCTGTATTGTTTCACATCATTTCTGGTATCAGAGCATGGTTTAGGTAGGCATGGTAATTGCATTCGAACTTAGCAATCATTAAGCATCATTTTGATTGTGCATGCCAACCCGTAGAGGTAGGCCATATCTTTTAGGGGAGTCTAGTGAGTCTGACAGTTGCAACATGGATCCCGACGCCCTAGCTAGGACACTCGCTGAGTTAGCTCAGGGGATTGCCATAATGAACCAAAATTTTGCAGCTTACCAGCGCGATACCAATGCCCGTTTTGACCGTCTGGACCAAGTTCCACCTCGAACTCCCCTACCCATGGACCCTCAGGATTTTCGGCCACCTTGGCAGAACAATCAAGATCCGAATGAACAATACCTCCGGAGCATCAGGCTAGAAGTGCCCGCTTTCGATGGTCGGCATGATCCCCAATTCTTCCTAGACTGGCTCCAATCCATGGACCGGTATTTCGCCTGGTACCCATTAACGGAACCCCAAAAGGTCCGTTTTGCCGCGATGAAACTTAGTGGCCCTGCCAGTCAGTATTGGACTAACGTCGAAGCCTTGAGAGTGGCCCGAACCCAAGACCCCATCGATACTTGGGTAGCCATGAAGAACGAACTGAAGGGGAAATACGTGCCACCTTCCTATCAAGCGCGTCTCTTAGATCAGTGGCATTAATTCACTCAAGGTAACAAGTCAGCAAGGGACTACGTCGCCAAGTTTGACGAGTTCTTGACCCGCTGCAACGTTCTAGGGACTGAGACCCCTGTTCAGATTTTATCCCGTTTCCGGTCAGGTCTGAGAGAGGACCTGAGGAACGAGCTTCTCGCTCGGGATGTTACGGAGCTAGAAAGGGCCTACGCCTTAGTGCAAGATCTTGATAGTATTAGGTCCACCCACTCTCATCGGGGCCAAGATTTCCGAAGTCACGCCCCACGTCCTTCCTCAAGTAATTATCCGAGTCGGCCTAATCCCAACCATTCCCAACCCAGGGTAGACCCCACGAGTCGAATCAGCGAAAGGGACAGTCGTGGTAAGGGCCCTGAGAGGGACTTTTCCAAAGTCAGTCCCCTCATCAAATGCTACAAGTGCCAGGGTTATGGGCACGTGGCTGCGAATTGCCCTAGCCCCGTCAAAATCAACATCATTGATGGCACACCTGTTGAGGCGCTGGAATCAGACGTGGATGGGTTCATTTACCAAGCTGATGAAGATGAAGGAGACTTTGATAAAGAGGGCGATGATGTCACCCTAGGTTGCCTTAGGTGCACAGCCCCCACTGAGTTGGCCGTTGTAAGGTGCGCCTTGTCACAGCCCAAAGAACAAGATGATTGGAGGCGTACCAACATCTTTCACACCTTTACCCGAATCAGAGATAAGAACTGCAAAGTGATCATCGACAGTGGAAGTTGCGTTAACGCAGTTTCGTCTGCCGTGATCTCCAAGACGGGGTTGAAGGCAGTTCCCCATCCCCGACCATACCAAGTCTCCTGGATCAATTCCACGGCAATGGAGGTAAAACAAAGATGTTTGGTCCCCATAAACTTCAATGCCTACCAGGAGAAGATCTGGTGTGATGTTCTGACTATGGATGTGGGTCAAGTCATTCTAGGACGGCCCTGGCTTTTCGATAATGATGTTCTCATCTACGGCCGATCCAACATGTGCCTGTTTGAACATGAGGGCAAGAAAATTAAGTTGTTACCCTCTCAGCCCAAGAATGATCCACCCGCGCAAAAGTCCACCCCCTCTGCGAAAAAGACTAGCAGCGTTAGTTATATCGGTGCCAAAGAATTGAGCATCGAGCTGGAAAAGGGGGCTCCAATCATGATCCTAGCAGCCCGGGAAGTTCCTAAAGAGTCCACCCAAGCCATTCCCCTAGAGATTGCCCCAGTACTAGAAGAATTCGCTGATGTCTTCCCTGAGGACCTCCCCGACCAACTGCCTCCGATGTGTGACATACAACACGCCATCGACTTGGTTCCTAGAGCCAGCCTCCCCAACCTGCCCCATTACCGAATGAACCCTACAGAACATGCCGAGCTGAAACGGCAAGTTGATGAATTATTGAAGAAGGGTTTCATCAAAGAAAGCATGAGTCCTTGCGCGGTTCCAGCTCTGCTCACGCCCAAGAAGGACGGAACCTGGCGCATGTGCGTAGACAGCCGTGCCATCAATAAGATAACGGTCAAATACCGTTTCCCTATCCCTCGCTTGGATGATCTGTTAGACCTGATGTCTGGAGCCACAGTCTTCTCCAAAGTTGACTTGAAGAGTGGTTACCACCAAATTCGCATCCGCCCTGGAGATGAGTGGAAGACGGCATTTAAGACCAAGGACGAACTGTACGAATGGATGGTTATGCCGTTCGGACTGACCAATGCGCCTAGCACTTTCATGAGAGTCATGACACAAGTACTCCGCCCTTTTATGGGAAAGTTTCTTGTGGTGTACTTCGATGACATACTCATTTATAGCCAGTCCCAAGTACAGTACTTAGACCAACTTCGGCAAGTCTGCACCGTGCTAAGAAAGGAAGACCTGTTCGCTAATCCTAAGAAGTGCACATTCCTTGCCACCGAAGTCCACTTCCTCGGGTTTGTCGTTTCTGTCAACGGGGTTTCTGCCGACCCGGAGAAGGTCCGCGCAATTGAAGAATGGCCTGAGCCCAAGAACATCCGGGATGTCCGAAGCTTCTACGGTCTCGCCACCTTTTATAGAAGGTTTATCAAAGGGTTCAGTACCATTACGGGCCCAATCACAGACTGCCTAAAGAAGGGCGAGTTTGAATGGACGAGTGCTGCCACTAGGGCTTTTCTGGAAATCAAAAAGCGAATGGTTGAGGCCCCTGTGATGCGCCTCCCATATTTTGCCAAAGTCTTCGAAGTAGCCTGTGACGCCTCCGGAATCGGCATTGGGGGCGTCCTTTCCCAAGAAGGTCATCCTGTCACGTATTTTAGCGAGAAGTTGAATGAGACTCGACAGCGATACTCCACTTACGATAAGGAATTCTATGCGGTGATCCAATCGCTTCGCCACTGGCGACACTACCTGCTTCCACAAGAATTCGTTATCTATTCGGACCATGAGGCCCTGCGGTATATCTACTCACAGAAGAAGCTTAATGCACGGCATGGTCGCTGGGTTGAGTTCCTCCAGGACTACACTTTCACCCTGCGCCATAAAGCAGGAGTAGAAAACAAGGCGGCCGACGCCCTCAGTCGCCGCATGTTCGTTCTGTCTAAGTTGACCGCTTCGGTCGAAGGTTTTGAAAGAGTGAGGGCCGAATACGAGTCTTGTCCCGATTTCGGTGAGGTCTATGCTGCACTAATCGACGACACAGTTCAAGAAATAGACGGGTACCTCATGCAAAACGGGTACCTCTTCCGTGGCCGTCGGCTGTGTATTCCCCGAACATCCCTTCGCGAATTTCTCATTTGGGAGCTTCATGCGGGTGGTCTTGCTGGCCATTTTGGCGTTAACAAGACCGTCGAGGTCATCGAGTACCGATTTTATTGGCCGAGCCTGAAACGTGATGTCGCTAGATATGTGGGTAGGTGTCATACTTGCGAACTGGCCAAGCAGAGAAAGCAAAACACTGGCTTGTACACCCCTCTCCCAGTTCCTAACTGTCCCTGGCAGGACATTAGTATGGACTTCGTACTCGGCCTCCCGAAAACCCTACGAAAATATGACTCGGTCTTGGTAGTGGTCGACCGATTCTCAAAAATGGCTCACTTCCTCCCGTGCTCTAAAACTTCTGATGCCTCCCACGTCGCAAAAATCTTCTTTGATGGCATCTTGAGGTTACATGGGTTACCCAAAACCATCGTATCGGATCGAGATGTCAAGTTTACCAGTTTCTTCTGGAAGACTCTCTGGCATAAGTTAGGAACAAAGCTCCAATTTTCCACGACATTCCACCCCCAAACCGACGGTCAAACCGAGGTAGTCAATCGGAGTTTGGGGAATCTTCTGCGAACGTTAGTGGGTGAACACGTTGGGAGTTAGGATCTGAAACTGTCAATAGCCGAGTTTGCATATAATTCATCTGTTAATAGAACTACCGGCATGAGTCCACATGAAATTGTCCATGGTTTTAAGCCTAGACAACCCATAGATCTCATTCCCATGACTAATCATCATAGAGGCTCTGAGTCTGCATCTGCATTTGCATCACACATGCATGAACTACATAAAGAAATCAGTAACAAAATTGAGCAGAGCAATGCTGACTATAAATTACGAGCCGATGCCCGAAAACGAGTTCAAACTTTTAACATCGGGGATTATGTGATAGTCCGGCTCCGCCCGGAACGGTTTCCCCCGGGGACTGTTAAGAAACTACATGCACGCAGTGCCGGCCCCTTTCGGATCCTAAGGAAGATAAATGACAATGCCTATGTTATCGACCTACCTGAGGGTTTTGGCATTAGTCCGACTTTCAATATCGAAGATTTAGTGGCCTACAAGGGCCCAAATTTCAACCCTAGTAACCCTCTGGTAGAGCCTTTCTTGGACCCTGTTTCTGAGAGCACCTCCCTACCTTCATTACCCCAAAATACCCTAAATCCCACAACAGACGGCATTGATAAAATCCTAGATGACGAGATCGTCTCTGGTAGAGACGGTGGAACCCGAAGGTACTTGATTCGCTGGAAAGGGAAACCCTCATCTGAGGATACATGGGTGGAGCGAGAAGAACTGCAACGGCTTGACCCGGACCTGCTGGAGCTATACGAGAGCCGTGCCGAGCCTTACTCGACGGAGTCGAGCTCTCTCCCACCCCGGGAGAATGATGGGGGACTCGAGCAGCGGCGCGTGTACGAGCGCAGGAGGCGCCACCTGAGCCTATGGCTCTGATCAGACGGCCTGCACCATCGTGGATGTTTGCATTTGTTTTATTTTCTGCATTGTGTTATTTAGTCCCACCTCGACTTTCAGGGGTTTTCATTTGTTATCACAGGCCTTTATATAGGCCTGCCCATGGAACATGTAATGGCATTGATTGAATGAATAAAATTCTTGTTTTCCTCCACTTGTGTGTTGAGAGAACCAGGGTGAGGCGTGTGAAACCCCAAGCCCAAAGCCTAGGTGTGTGAAACCTTAGGACCAGATTAGGTGTGTGAAACCCTAATCCTTTATTTTTCTTTTCTGTTCCCTAGCCCCACCGCTGCCCCATCTCTCTCCATCTCACCCGCGATCCCCCCCTTCTCCTTGCCCACGTCGCCCGACCCCCGAACCCCTGTCCGTGCAGCCCTTCCGGCCCCGGTCCCCATCCCGAACCCCCTCTCCCGCACAGCCCTTTCGGCCCCCGCCCCTTACCCTTGCCCTACCGGCCCTACCCGACCGGCCCCATCCCGAACCCCCTCTTCCGCACAGCCCTTCCGGCCCCCGCCCCTTGCCCTTGCCCTACCGGCCCTACCCGACCGGCCTCACCCCGATCCCCCTCCCTCCCTCTGCCGACCACCATCCCGAGCCCCTCCCTCCACCCTTACCCGATCGGCCGCATCCCACCACCTCCCCTTTCCTCCCTGCAGCCCACCCGAACACCCCCTCTCCCCCTTTGCTGCCTGATCCCTCCCCCTCCCGGTTCTCTCTTGTGATCCAACCCGACTCCCCCATTATTCCGAAATCCCTCGGCATGCCCACATGGTAGACCCCGACGTGGACCATGGGATGATCGAAGACGAAGACGGGTACCTCGACATCAACTCCCCCTTCCTCGACTTTCAATTCTCGGAAGGAGAGAGCATGGAGGAGTACATGGAACGGATCCGCTACACCGTGGTATGTGACGCGGAAGCCCGCCTCGGCATCAACGAGTGGCATCGTCGCTGGCACCCTGACGCGCCGGTGCATCGAAACATAGTGTGCCTCCACCTGCTTGCAAATCCTCGCCCCGAGACGAGCGCAGCCCCGGAGGCCCCAGCACCACCATCGCCTCGCCCGGCAGTCCTGCCGACTCCAGAAAATGCTCCTGTGCCACCATCTTCCCCTCCTCAGTAAGGATTCTCCTACTCGATCAGGTATCATCGTGTCTCACCCATTGGATCTCTAGTATATTATCATTGCCAACTGCTGCCCCTGTCGTGAGGTTGAGTGTCCACCTGCCCGTAGCGCTGTTAATCTAAATATTGCCAGTAGGACTATTAGCCGGTAATTGTAAGGATTGTTCTTTATCACCTGATATCAAAAGCGATCGGTATTGCTACAGTAGTTCCCAACGCATCTGCCCGTGTTATTTATTTGACTTAATTTTCTCGCTTGGTATTAAAATTAATAGTAAGCCCTGCCTGTTCAATTAATTAATAACATTATATTCACCTGCATTGTTTCGCATCACATGTATTCCAAACGGCATTGATAATTAAGCCCCTTCAGATCTCCCTTTCCTCCCCTGCAGGTTTGGTAATCTTGAGGAGATTATACCACTCGTCAATACACTTAGAAGGAAAAACTAAAGATAAAGTTCCTCCCAAACCTTATAGGCATGTGGACACTCAAAGTTAGCATGATTAGTGTCTTCCACATCCCCAGCACAACTGCAACAGAGCAGATAATAGGGGGGAAATTATGGCCATCATATATTTTTCTGCTACCAGTCGATTGATGGTTGAGTGTAGTGCACTGTAGAGTGTTGAGTTGTCACGTAGACACTATTGAGTAGAGAGAGATCGTGCGAGAAAGAGTCGACACAGAATGTGGTGACGAAGTTTAGTCAAATTATATGTCACTGTGAGGTAAGACACAACCTTGAATCCACTATCACCAAAATATAGAGTGACCATGACAGACCGAGAGTCACTTATATATATAAGCAATCAGAGAAAAAGAGGACAGGGGGATAGAAGAGGATATCAGTCCTCAGTCAGGACTCTACAAGTCTTAATAACTAAAAGAAGATCTCTGGAATAGAAATTGTGTTGAAGATGTGGCTCCAAATAAGCCACTTACAACTCCAAGGTTCGTATGCGAAGGAATAGCGGAAGACGGAGCACAAGAGGAGAAAGGAATATGTCTATCAGAAGAGTCATGCTCACAACTACCCAGGTTGTGCACACAATTGGCATCACTATAAATGTCGGGCGAGAAAACGTGTTAGATCATGCGTATGATCTTCCCAGGTCGTGTGCATGACTTAGTACAACAGTAAGCCAATTAGACTGTTCGGCTTGTGTTTTCTAGAAGGATTCCTTCTCCAAGTCGGATACAAATGAATGGCTATAAACAAGAGTTTCTAGGATGAACCTAGGGTATTATGGAGGCAACAAGAGTTACACAAGAGAAGATTAGAAGGTAGCCATTATCAAGGGAGAGAAAAATTAATCCATTGTAGACAGAAGGGTTTTAGGAAGGGTTTTCTTCGGTGTACTTCAGGATGTAGGACTGTGGGATCTATTCTCTTTGGGGGGTATCTCTTTGTTGTGTGTATGAGGGATTGTAAAGATACATACAAACGTGTACTTAGGTTTTTCATACACTAGTAAATCCATTGATCGGTCGTTACCGGAATTTCTTGGATGTTTTACTTAAGTTTTATCTATTCGATCGATCTTGTCGGTGGTTGTCTCCACCGTAGTGGTTCTACGCTCGTCGTGTTTTGCTACGTGAGGTCCTCATATTGCAATAAAGTGGTATCAGAGCTAAGGTTCAGGATGATATCAAAAATATTGGAATTGATGAGGTCTACAGTGCGTAAAAATATATCGTTTAGCTGTGTATTATTGATAGCTTAGGATTTCATTTTGGTACATACCTTAGTATGTGTTCTGATTACAGAATAGATAGCTATGGCTACATAGTAATCCACTTGAGTAGGAGATTCAATGAACTGATCCGATATAACCAAAATTCGTTAGCAGCTCTGATTAGGGTTGGTCTCACGCCCTATCAGGATAAGCGATTGGGATGACAGAGCATGGGTGTCTCTACCATGGTCATTACCATGGACAGTGTCTGTGGCCGAATGAAACCAACATGGTGGACTGATCGGTGAGCGGGCACTTGTGCACTAAATTATGTTTCAACTTAGGGTAAAAGGAACATAAACCAAGAGGAACCACGTTTTGTGGGCTAACCAGTTGTGTAGTGCTTTGGTGTACCAATATATGAGGGTTTAGTTACGTGACCCAAAACTACGGTGTATTGGGTTACCCGACTGGTGTCGCATCAATATACCACTCCTGTAGGCCATCCATACCCCAAACAGGAGGTGCGTTCCTTGGTCTGACCTATGTTATATTAAACTCAGGCTTGGTGATCATTGATCAATTAGATTGCTGACCAGATCCGGTTACTCGGTAGAGTAATTGAAGGTACAACATACGTGGTTAACCGAGAAGAACCGAGTCATATGAGTACCCGAGTTTGACAATATTCTCCACCGCTCGAGTCACGTTATGACACAAAGTAGAGGGATAACGGGTTTACCACTACTAAGCGGAGAGCAGGGGTATGCAGGAGAACATAGTAAGTCCAAGGAAATTAGAGTGCAGCCTGCGTCGCACTCTGGGTGGCTACACAGGTTAACTAGGACTCAGAGAATCAATGGTACACTCAGGTAGTATGTTGATCGAGTCTAAGTTGGAATCTATGAACCCTGGTCCCTGAAAGTTCCACCTTATCCACATATTGTACTATCCTTGAACTATCTCCTCGAAACGTAGGACGCAGATAGAGAAAGTAAAGAGTATAACCCTATGCTCCGTATGTGCGTTGCACTATTGTTCGCTAAATGTGTAACTTTGTGTATGTACTAAGGGGAAACACTAGAGTGGTACAGAGACACATGTAGTGATCTCTTATCATAAGTGAACTTTGCCACATGGATGCAATGCACCGAGACATATTGCGAGATGACTAGTTGACTTTACTAGGGATACCCTATGTATTTACTGAGGGCACCCTAATGAATAGTGAAATCACTAGTGTATTTCACTTATTTGTGTCTTGCAACATCCGTACATATGGGACGACCACTAGTGATATAGAGGCGTTTTGGTAATACCATACATTACTATACACTAGTGGGGCCAGCCTTAGGTTAGGAGACTTGGTCAAGGCTGGCTCCCTAGTTTCTAGGAGGTTGTTTCCTGTCACGCCCCAGAAATCTGAAGACCGATCCCTGGGGTATGAGGTGAGAAAAGAAGAGGGTTTTGGGTCTGGTCAATTGATTACACCAATTTGGGTTCTCACAGGGCTTCTTCGCTCTCTAATATGAAAAACAAGAAGGAGGGAGAAACTAAAGGGGAATCTTTTAAATTTGATTTTTCGAAAAACATTTTTATTAAAAAGCAAAGAAAGAGAAATCATCAACAGAGAGAAGATATTATCTAGTCAAGCTCAACCTTCAAAAGTCATATCCTCTCAGTATGAGTGACCTGTCGGTGCCACTACATACTGACAGGAGTCTATCTGAGGGAGCACGAGACTCAAGCCTCATACGGCTAGCCAAGTGGTCTCATCCACGTCCTAACACTCAGGTGCACCAGTATAGGGTTCCTATCTATAGGGTTAATCAATTTAGTCATTTATATGCACTTATATTTTCATCATGATCTATCCTAGGCTTGGGGCCTTGAGGAGAGGCCTACCCAAAGGAATTCAGCTGGAACCATTGCAACTACAACCATAGAATACTAACTAACTAATGAAAACTCTTATTCCAATACAATTACAATGTTTGAAGAGAAAAGACTACAAGATTAACGTACTAAGCAGAAAGGTAACACTGCAACTCTAACTCCGCCTTTGGAATCCTACTGCTACTCCTGAGCCTCCGGACCTGCAACTGAGCCTACTCGTGGAAAAGAGTAGCCCCCAATAGGAAATTGGGAGATTAGCCAAATTAATGGCTAGTGACATCCTAATAGTCTATAATAATATGAGACGACCAATCGTAATAAATTAAGATATACTCTAGCAGTTCTAGTATGATCAATGTTTGCAGAATGATACCTAAACCTATCAGTTGTCTATATTCGCATGCAATTCCTACTGTCACTAGGTTATCTAACATGAAGTCCATTCAATGTTCTACAGCATTAAAGAACAAATTTAAATAAGACGTTCATATAAAGTCACGAAGTCATCATGTAAACAGTCACTCAATTCTAAATTCATATATAGATAAAACACACACTATCAAAATGTGAACCTCGGATATTTTGTTCATCCTGCCCCCGGTCGGGCATTACTATAGGGCCTTTTATTTCGATGTAGAGGGCCAACTCTCTCGCCGTGCATCCACCAACACCATGCACAAATCACCCAGATGATCATAAGGGGTTTCCCGTCTTTCACGGTGGAGCTCTACCGCCCAATTTGCTTTACTATGGGGACTTCAACTCCCCGGGACAGGGTTGCTAGGCCAATCCCTACTCGAGGGCACCACCTATTGGCTTTACCACAACCCTTGCCCGTGACCCCTAACCTACTTAACTTCGGCTGTACGCGCAGGGTGGTTCACGGCCCTTGCGCGCACGGGGTCCCTACCTTCTAGCCAGGTAGATTCTCATATAACATCTTTCAACATATATACTGAAGCTATAAAAGGTATATTTAATGCTTAACAATTTCCAACAATTTACCCCTGGTCCCGTACTGCTCTCGCAACCCATGCGACATAATAAATAAATAAAGTAAGACACTCATCCCGATGACCCGTGTGCTAGGGTTGCCATACTCCTCTCAGGAGGGTGGGTCCCGATAATTATTAGTTATTCAATTTATTATTTAATTTAAGGGAATCCTAATTACGGTGTCCATACAATCAAAAGCAATCATTATTATTATTTCTTTTAATATTTTAAGCATGCGTCGCCGGACTCGCGACTCCGCATGCAAGGCGGGGACCATTTGACCATATGCGACGATGCCCGGCGGGGCCCGCATGCAGTGTCATGGACACCTACCCTTAGTCATTCTCATTTCCCACTATTAAAGACCATGCAAGGGTAGTAGATGTCACCTGGCTGTCGATTACACATGACTCCTGCTAGCTGCCTCTGATCCGTCTCCGCTGGATCACCACAATCAAGGTCTGATAATAACCACAGCTCCGCATCACAACTCTATTGATTAAAACAAAAGAATCTACGATGAGGGTTCTATGCCAAGGATAGTCGGACACCCTCGATAGGGGACCAACATTGAGTCGACAGCACGCAAATCCGTGCGACTGAAGAACTCGAACCAAACCAATACTAGGCCAATCAAGTAAACAGAAGCTAAACGTACTCATCGAATCGAGCTCGAAGAACCCTTTCCGATGGTTCCAGTTTCGCTGGAATCCGACTTCGGTCGAATGGTTTCGGGTCAAACCACGTAGAACCGGTAAGACCGATCGTATGGTTGGTTCACTAGGGTAGAAGGGGTTCTAGGGTTATCTTCTAGGTTTAATAGGTGGGACTCAAAGTTCTGAGCACAATGCCGCTGGTTTCGTCCGAATCCGAATTCGGACGATGAAACGGCGGTCAAACCACGGTACCACAATAATATCGGGTCAAAGGATAAAACAAGAGATTAAACAGTACAATTACTATGATAAACTATGGCCAACAGGTAGTATTCTCCAAGCCAGTGGAAATGGCGCTAGTTTCGTCCAATTCTGAGTTCGGACGGAGAAATAGCGGTCGAACCAAAATTCACTGGTTCACGGGTCTGGTTCAAGTGGACCAGACCGGTTCACTAAGTGGGTCGGTTCTGCAGGTCTGCTGTGTAATTAGGCGGGTCGGGTTGCTGTGCAGTCGGGTCGGGTTGCAGTGCAGTCGGGTCGGGTCTGCAGTATTAATAGGTCGGGTCTGGGGTTTATTATTTAACCTGGGAAATTACCGTTTTGCCCCCCCCCCTCAACTCTATCGTCTCCATGAGAACAGCGGCAGGGGGGCTGGTTCGCTCACGACGAGGCCGACGGGAGAGGCGGCCTAGAGCACCGGCGAGCGCTCGGCCGGCCTCTCCCGCACCACCCCCACAGAGGAGGCGCGGAGGGAGGCGGCCGGAGCGGTCGTCGGAGCCCGAGAGCCGGCCGGAGGGGGCTCGCGCGGGGTCGATCTATGGCCGGTGGTGGTGCGCCGGCGATCGCCGGGAGAGGCTCGGGTGTGGCGGCGGTGTCCGCCCGTGCAGGCCGCGGCAAGGGAGAAGGAAGGCCGGGGGTCGCGGGTTGGGTCGCGGAGGGGATGAGAGGAGGAGGGGGTGGCTGACCTGCGGGTGTCTCGGCGTGCTCGCCGGGGCTCCGGCGAGGGCGGGTCGGCTGCTCCATCTCCCTCGATCTCTTCACCTTCCCTCTCTCTGACTCTCGCGTTCTCTCTCTTCTTCTCTCGTTCTCTCTCTATCTCTATTTATAATCACGGGAAAACGTACGGTTGTGGTGATAAGGGTTGGGGGGATATAGTCGGTTAAGGCTTAGAGATAAGGATAAGAAAGATAGGGATAAATCATCCCAATCCTGCCTGATAATTACCATCCGAATTTCGGATTTTAAATCACTGGGGAGGGAGGTCTAGAGAGCCTAAATTATGCTAGGAGACCGGGAGGTAGGCTCTAGGGCTGGTCGGGCTCGGTCCCGAGCCCTGAACCGGGCTCGGTTGGAATCCGGGTGCAATTCGTCCATCAACCGGACTAAAAAGAATAATCACTTGTAACTATCAAACCGGAAGTCGGAATAGGGCTCGAGTGGATTCGTTGGAAAGGTCTCGTCAACGCGAACGCGTCAGCGCTTGGTACATAATTTTCTGACTTTTGGATCTCCCGAAAAGAAGGAAAGACTCCAAAACTCAAAATAGCAATAACTATTCACCCGGGTGTCAGATCGACCCTAACTTAGGCTCATTGGAAGGCTCTCTCAGAGAATCATCTAACGTATCTTGTTTCATTACGATCCGATTACTCGATCTGTTGTGGAAAACAAAACGGCTACAACTATCGATCAATTATCGCTTTTCTAGGGTTTACTTGCCGGGCTGCCGAAACTGGATGCGCATACACATGATCGTTGCACGGAACGCACCATCGTGACATGCTCGAAGTTACAGAGAATGTGAACGTAAAACATCTCATAGGTTTATGATCCATTTATTGGGAAAAGGCCCAAGGAAAAAGTCTGGCTGCAAAAAGACGAAACTAGCCATGGAGGATTTCTATTATTCTCAAATCTAACACCACAGGTGTTACAACCTACACACCTTAAAAAAATTTTCGTCCCAAAAATTCAACTACAAAAACCATATATACAAGTCCACTCACCTCTACTACCAAAACAACAACATTATAGCAATGAAAAGTTAACTATAACGAGCGCAAACATCCTCACTAATACTACCAACAAGAAAGTAAAGTCACTATACCAAATCTTACTAAAAGAAAATCCTCTACTACTCACAATCCTACTCTCTCTACTAACCTAAACATTATACGAATTGACTCTCATAATTATTAGGATAGAAATGAACCTCCAAATTCTCACATCGTGAATACGAGTTTTGGTTTCCATTTCTCATTCTAAGCATTACGGATTAGACCAAAATCATGAGTTCTGATCATTAACCCTGCCTTGATAAGGGGCATCATATCCCCCTTATTAGTACCGCCGAGGGGTGTCCTCCTCGGTAGGGTAACTACCAAAACTCATAGATTCAGAAACTTAAAATGCACTCAATTGTCAGTGCCGATATAAAAGGTATATCAATGTATATGAGTGCCCATACACCCATATATAATTTATACTTTTGGTATCGACTCTACAATCATAGCAATGTATACTACACATATGCGCCCATACACATATGCTTAAGTACACATTCTAGAATGATTTGACAAAAGAGATGTCTCAACTAGTACGCTTAACGTGTATCTAATACTAAACTAAAATCCTATAAGATTCCTATGAGACTAACACCTACACTAATCAAACTACCAATACTGCTCAGGAAACTAAAGAACAAATGCCCGAAAAATCTATTTCTCAAGTGGGTCCAAACTAGATAGCTACACTCTGACAATAGATAGTCATCTCAATGGCTCAATCCAAGATATGGGGACCGATTCTAAACCAGAACTATTATGAGTTGGCTGAAGAAACTACCTACTAGAAAACTAATGGCCAACTAATATCGACTGAGCAGATCGATACCAAGTACTAAATTCTACCCTAAACTAATCATCGAGATAGTTAGACGAAAACCTCACAACCATACAAAAATAAGAATAAAGGACCCGAGACAAATAGAGACGACTTAGAAAAAGGACAACTAAGGGAACTACCACAATCTTAACATTCTGAGAACTAAAGGCAATCACTATAAAGAAACTGAAGCAATCAAAAGTTACTAGAATCGAATTATAATTAGAAACAAAGCGGGGTGAATCAGCAGAATAATGATCATTCTTAAGATTCCAACTGATAAGATATTCCCAAATTTTATAAACATAGGCAGTCCTCTTGACATCGTCGCTAACATCTTTCTAGTACTCAAATATCTCAATTCGATCTTAACGTCACTGTCATCTACTCAGTGCGGTCTCTCCCGCGAGTTCCAATAAGAACTGCGAAACCAACCGCCAAAGCCTCTGAAGAGTTAGTGCATAGCCACAGTATGTCCTCTACCGGACAATCATCATCCACCGCCAAAGTTCCATAGGAACAGTGCGTACTCTTTCGCAAGAGTCACTATCAAGGTATCCCATAATCTATAAACCAAAAGGATTCAAACTATCACCTGAGATTTCTATCTCCTGGTGTATTCCTTGAAACCACTATCCTCACGAGTCATCATTATTACTCATAGGATCCATTAAAAAAAACACACAAGCTCTACACCAAGCTAATTATAAACCACGATACACCAGAGAGATCTAACAAGTAAACTAATCTAATTATTACACCTATATCAAGATAATGGACAATCCTAAAAACACCAACTAGGTCTCTAGTACCAATGGTCAACAAGAATCAAGGAATCCTAAAACACCAACTAAGTCTCTAGTACTAAGGGTCAACGAAGATCAAGGGATCCTAAACACCGATTAGGTTCCTAGCGCTTAGGGTCAACGAAAAATAACAAAACCAACAAAAAGAGTAACCTCACAACCATGCCAGATAAACCATCAAGGATATACATCCTTCCAGATATATTCAAATACATCCATTCCAAAACCAATCAACCAAATTACTAACTAGAGTTGAATATCGAGTCCTTGGTCAGCTCCTTACCACTAGAAAGTTCAAGATAATCCATATTAGAAGACTCCCAACCTATACTCTGATATAGACTCAAACACTATGCTTCTGTCTAGGAATCAAGAAACACCACCCTTGGTTAAGATGTTCCACGTGGCTCCTTTCTAAGAACTATCACCCGAGTTGCAATGACTAACTCTAAACCTAAACATTATAGCACATCAGAGTTCTAATACAATCATACGCATACGACATATAGATTGATTCACGATTCTCAATCAATCAAAAACTCAATCATAGACAGTTCTTAGTTACAGATCAATTCCTCAAACAAAATCAGTTCTCCAAGTATGATTAACCCTAGGTCCTTATCCTTAGAAATAATCGCTATACCACCACTAGCTACTACGAGAATTCTATCGACTCACTATCTATACAATCTCTAGAAAACATTCTAATACCACTAGAGTCTAAACTTTCCGAAGAAAGAATCGCAAGACACGAACCACATCCAAACAAAAACCCTAGGAACATATCCCTAAGCTCTGATTCCATTTTGTAACATCCGCCCCAAACACACAAGATTTTGTCCGCTTTGCCCATGCCCGCACGAGAACTTCCCAGGGAGGTCACCTATCCTGGTACTACTCTCGCCCGAGCACGCTTAACTACGGAGTTCTTACGAATTCCGTAGCGGCACACGATTTTAAAACGCGTCTTCTATGTTTGGGAGGGGAAATTATATAAGTAGCTCAGGATCTCCTTCTCTCCAGGCGATGTGGGGCTAACTCATGGCCTTGTACACCTCACCTCACCTCACCTCATCCATCTTGGCATTCCCGCCTCATGAGTCTTGGCTCTTGGCTATTGACCTATTGGATCTTGGTCGTCACAATCCAATTTTGTAACATCCGCCCCAAACACACAAGATTTTGTCCGCTTTGCCCGTGCCCGCACGAGAACTTCCCAGGGAGGTCACCCATCCTGGTACTACTCTCGCCCGAGCACGCTTAACTACGGAGTTCTTACGAATTCCGTAGCGGCGCACGGTTTTAAAACGCGTCTTCTATGTTTGGGAGGGGAAATTATATAAGTAGCTCAGGATCTCCTTCTCTCCAGGCGATGTGGGGCTAACTCATGGCCTTGTACACCTCACCTCACCTTACCTTACCTCATCCATCTTGGCATTCCCGCCTCATGAGTCTTGGCTCTTGGCTATTGGCCTATTGGATCCTGGTCGTCACAATCCACCCCCCTTAGGGCTACACGTCCTCGTGTAGGGTTAGACCCCCCCCATCCCGAGGAGAACCGGCTCTGATACCAGCTGTCACGCCCCAAAAATCTGAAGACCGATCCCTGGGGTGTGAGGTGAGAAAAAGATGGGACTTGGGTCTGGTCAATTGATTACACCAATTTGGGTTCTCACAGAGCTTCTTCGCTCTCTAATATGAAAAACAAGAAGGAGGGAGAAACAAGAGGGGAATCTTTTAAATTTGATTTTTCGAAAAACATTTTTATTAAAAAGCAAAGAAAGAGAAATCATCAACAGAGAGAAGATATTATCTAGTCAAGCTCAACCTTCAAAAGTTATATCCTCTCAGTATGAGTGACCTATCAGTGCCACTACATACTGACAGGAGTCTATCTGAGGGAGCACGAGACTCAAGCCTCATACGGCTAGCCAAGTGGCCTCATCCACGTCCTAACACTCAGGTGCACCAGTATAGGGTTCCTATCTATAGGGTTAATCAATTTAGTCATTTATATGCACTTATATTTTCATCATGACCTATCCTAGGCTTGGGGCCTTGAGGAGAGGCCTACCCAAAGGAATTCAGCTGGAACCATTGCAACTACAACCATAGAATACTAACTAACTAATAAAAACTCTTATTCCAATACAATTACAATGTTTGAAGAGAAAAGACTACAAGATTAACGTACTAAGCAGAAAGGTAACACTGCAACTCTAACTCCGCCTTTGGAATCCTACTGCTACTCCTGAGCCTCCGGACCTGCAACTGAGCCTACTCGTGGAAAAAAGTAGCCCCCAATAGGAAATTGGGAGATTAGCCAAATTAATGGCTAGTGACATCCTAATAGTCTATAATAATATGAGACGACCAATCGTAATAAATTAAGATATACTCTAGCAGTTCTAGTATGATCAATGTTTGCAGAATGATACCTAAACCTATCAGTTGTCTATATTCACATGCAATTCCTACTGTCACTAGGTTATCTAACATGAAGTCCATTCAATGTTCTACAGCATTAAAGAACAAATTTAAATAAGACGTTCATATAAAGTCACGAAGTCATCATGTAAACAGTCACTCAATTCTAAATTCATATATAGATAAAACACACACTATCAAAATGTGAACCCCGAATATTTTGTTCATCCTGCCCCCGGTCGGGCATTACTATAGGGCCTTTTATTTCGATGTAGAGGGCCAACTCTCTCGCCGTGCATCCACCAACACCATGCACAAATCACCCAGATGATCATAAGGGGTTTCCCATCTTTCACGGTAGAGCTCTACCGCCCAACTTGCTTTACTATGGGGACTTCAACTCCCCGGGACAGGGTTGCTAGGCCAATCCCTACTCGAGGGCACCACCTATTGGATTTACCACAACCCTTGCCCGTGACCCCTAACCTACTTAACTTCGGCTGTACGCGCAGGGTGGTTCACGGCCCTTGCGCGCACGTGGTCCCTACCTTCTAACCAGGTAGATTCTCATATAACATCTTTCAACATATATACTGAAGCTATAAAAGGTATATTTAATGCTTAACAATTTCCAACAATTTACCCTCGGTCCCGTACTGCTCTCGCAACCCATGCGACATAATAAATAAATAAAGTAAGACACTCATCCCGATGACCCGTGTGCTAGGGTTGCCATACTCCTCTCAGGAGGGTGGGTCCCGATAATTATTAGTTATTCAATTTATTATTTAATTTAAGGGAATCCTAATTACGGTGTCTATACAATCAAAAGCAATCATTATTATTATTTCTTTTAATATTTTAAGCATGCGTCGCCGGACTCGCGACTCCGCATGCAAGGCGGGGTCCATTTGACCATATGCGACGATGCCCGGCGGGGCCCGCATGCAGTGTCATGGACACCTACCCTTAGTCATTCTCATTTCCCACTATTAAAGACCACGCAAGGGTAGTAGATGTCACCTGGCTGTCGATTACACATGACTCCTGCTAGCTGCCTCTGATCCGTCTCCGCTGGATCACCACGATCAAGGTCTGATAATAACCACAGCTCCGCATCACAACTCTATTGATTAAAACAAAAGAATCTACGATGAGGGTTCTATGCCAAGGATAGTCGGACACCCTCGATAGGGGACCAACATTGAGTCGACAGCACGCAAATCCGTGCGACTGAAGAACTCGAACCTAACCAATACTAGGCCAATCAAGTAAACAGAAGCTAAACCTACTCATCGAATCGAGCTCGAAGAACCCTTTCCGATGGTTCCAGTTTCGCTGGAATCCGACTTCGGTCGAATGGTTTCGGGTCAAACCACGTAGAACCGATAAAACCGATCGCATGGTTGGTTCACTAGGGTAGAAGGGGTTCTAGGGTTATCTTCTAGGTTTAATAGGTGGGACTCAAAGTTCTGAGCACAATGCCGCTGGTTTCGTCCGAATCCGAATTCGGACGATGAAACGACGGTCAAACCATGATACCACAATAATATCGGGTCAAAGGATAAAACAAGAGATTAAACAGTACAATTACTATGATAAACTATGGCCAACATGTAGTATTTTCCAAGCCGGTCGAAATGGCGCTAGTTTCGTCCAATTCCGAGTTCGGACGGAGAAATAGCGGTCGAACCAAAATTCACTGGTTCAAGGGTCTGGTGCAAGTGGACCAGACCGGTTCACTAAGTGGGTCGGTTCTGTAGGTCTGCTGTGTACTTAGGCGGGTTGGGTTGCTGTGCAGTCGGGTCGGGTTGCAGTGCAGTCGGGTCGGGTCTGTAGTATTAATAGGTCGGGTCTGGGGTTTATTATTTAACCTGGGAAATTATCGTTTTGCCCCCCCCCCCCCCCCCAACTCTATCGTCTCCATGAGAACAGCGGCAGGGGGGGGGGGCTGGTTCGCTCGCGATTAGGCCGATGGGAGGGGCGGCCTGGAGCGCCGGCGAGCACTCGGCCGGCCTCTCCCGCACCACCCCCAAAGAGGAGGCGCGGAGGGAGGCGGCCGGAGCGGTCGTCGGAGCCCGAAAGCCGGCCGGAGGGGGCTCGCGCGGGGTCGATCTATGGCCGGTGGTGGTGCGCCGGCGATCGCCGGGAGAGGCTCGGGTGCGGCGGCGGTGTCCGCCTGTGCGGGCCGCGGCAAGGGAGAAGGAAGGGCCGGGGGTCGCGGGTTGGGTCGCGGAGGGGATGAGTGGAGGAGGGGGTGGCTGACCTGCGGGTGTCTCGGCGTGCTCGCCGGGGCTCCGGCGAGGGCGGGTCGGCTGCTCCGTCTCCCTCGATCTCTTCTCCTTCCCTCTCTCTGACTCTCACGTTCTCTCTCTTCTTCTCTCGTTCTCTCTCTATCTCTATTTATAATCACGGGAAAACGTACGGTTGTGGTGATAAGGGTTGGGGGGATATAGTCGGTTAAGGCTTAGAGATAAGGATAAGAAAGATAGGGATAAATCATCCCAATCCTGCCTGATAATTACCATCCAAATTTCGGATTTTAAATCACTGGGGAGGGAGGTCTAGAGAGCCTAAATTATGCTAGGAGACCGGGAGGTAGGCTCTAGGGCTGGTCGGGCTCGGTCCCGAGCCCTGAACCGGGCTCGGTTGGAATCCGGGTGCGATTCGTCCATCAACCGGACTGAAAAAAATAATCACTTGTAACTATCAAACCGGAAGTCGGAATAGGGCTCGAGAGAATTCGTTGGAAAGGTCTCGTCAACGCGAACGCGTCAGCGCTTGGTACATAATTTTCTGACTTCTGGATCTCCCGAAAAGAAGGAAAGACTCCAAAACTCAAAATAGCAATAACTATTCACCCGGGTGTCGGATCGACCCTAACTTAGGCTCATTGGAAAGCTCTCTTAGAGAATCATCTAACGTATCTTGTTTCGTTACGATCCGATTACCCGATCTCTTGTGGAAAACAAAACGGCTACAACTATCGATCAATTATCGCTTTTCTAGGGTTTACCTGCCGGGCTGCCGAAACTGGCTGCGCATACACATGATCGTTGCACGGAACGCACCATCGTGACATGCTCGAAGTTACGGAGAATGTGAACATAAAACATCTCATAGGTTTACGATCCATTTATTGGGAAAAGGTCCAAAGAAAAAGTCTGGCTGCAAAAAGACGAAACTAGCCATGGAGGATTTCTATTATTCTCAAATCTAACACCACAGGTGTTACATCCTCTATTATAGGGGCCGTAAGGGATAAGATAGGGGGTTTGACTCGGTCTTTGCAAGTCCTAAAAGTTAGGGAATGATAGAGACAAGAGAGAGATAAAGAGGGGACCAGCCATATCAACCTATTAGGAATCCTATCCTAAGGGGGCAGCCACTATATTAAGAGCAAAGGGAGAGAAAGGGACTAACACTAACAGTGGTGCAAACCCTAACCGCCTCTTTCTTTTCTCTCCATCTCTCGCCTTTTTTGTCTCTCTCTCTCGCTTACGACCTCGGTCCTTGCGTTATCTTTCTCAAATGGTATTTCGTAGATGGAGAAGACCCATCGCATGGAGTAACTCAGAGATCCATCAACGAGGTGCTATACATCGAGTGAACTAGAAGGCACTCCCCGTAATCTTATACTGTCCAGATTTTGCGTAGAAGATCAATGATGTTTCTCTTGTTGCGGGAGATATATAACTCCAAATAACCTCATATTTATTATAAAAGTTGCATCTCAAAGTCTCCTAGCTCCAGTCCAAATTTTAACTCAATCAGAGTTTGATATCAAAAGTTATGGCCATTGCACCGAATCCTCTTTGAGCAGATCAGAGCCCGTCTCTATCGACAAAAAAAAAATTTATCGCGGTGAAAGAATCCACACGGAGGTATAACATCTAACATGTAGATCTATTATAGAGATAAAATTTGCATACATGCTAGGTTATTCTTTTTACTAGATCGACGTTAGGGGTTTACATAATTGCCACACTAGATTCATACACGCATATATAGATCATTTCGATGAAAATTTGATATGTAACGTACATCACCCACGATCTTCAGGCCTAACCTTTGCTTCTGCTGTGGGCTCTACCATAGGATTATTTTCATTAATTGGTATCAAAGCCACACAAGTAGTATGCGTTACATGTTTTTTATGAAACGGTCATGTGCGTGCATGATTAGTATGTGCAGCTATCGGGGGTCTACGAGTAGATCGCATAGTACAGATATTGTGTATTTTATGAATCGATCTTGTGGGGCGCCGCTGTTAAATTATCGATCTGGATATGTGATTGCTTGTTACCAGGAGTTGGACCCCATGCTAGTATTTGTTTAGTGTATTTTCTTCTGTGTATGGATAGATTTTAGAGCTGTAGTCGGGCAAGTGGTGCATATTGACCACCTTTGATTCCTAGGCTTTCTTTTTTTGAGAACTCCTCAGCATCTCATTTAAGGGAGGGTTAAGGCAGCTCTCTACCAGTTATTAATTCGATGCAAGTGGAAATCAATCCCAGGTCTCGGATACCAACCTCCTGAGACTTTACCAACTCACCTAACTGACACTTACAGATTCCTAGGCTTTTTCTGGGCTTATTTTTCTTTTTTTTCAAGAAAATTATATACGAGCGAGTACTTGCTCGAAGCATACTTGATCTTTTTACGTTATAGATTAAGAAGGAGGACTTGCCACGGAGATCCACTACCATAGGATGACAAAAATTTGGAGAACAATGGCAATCTGACGAAGAATACACGATGACAGCAAAGGGCAAAAACATCAGAAGATCATATACATATATTTGCACCAGATCGAGGAACCTAACGAATGAGATAGAGAGCTTGCACTGTACTAGTAAGATTCAAAGGTCAGACCCTGAACTTGATTCAATTGTGTGGTTATTTTTTTCTTTTATTCTTTATATTTCTATAAAGAACCCCGATATGATAATTCGATTATCAGTGGCTTAGAGGGATGCCCTTTCCCTTCAGATCCAAGCAACCTTGTTAGGATAGAATTCCACTAATAATGTTGATTATTTAATTGACCTTTGATGATAGTATAAACTCATCAGATTCGGTTATGCCACCATTAGTACGATGCCTAACTTGTCGGGTGCCACTATTTAGCTAGCATTGAAACAAATAATAAGACGGAGATCTACTATGACATCAATTATCAAGTTTATAATCGAGGCGCCATAGTAGATGAAGGTCTTTCCTATCAGTCTAAACTTAGGTTAGGCTCCAGAGCATTAGGGTGATAGCCGATTTTACGAAGCATCGATGTTCTCGGAGTATGTAATATGATCTTTAAGTAGATAAATCCACTTGAGGTAGGGACTATGATACTCCAAGTTCAATTAATGCTTCACAAATAGCTTGAAATGCTAGTAGGAGAACGGTATGACCAGGGTCTAGTATATAGATTGTCATGACCTTAGTTTACACTAATACTTGTATTAAAATAGCTCTGAACTCTAATAAGGGATGTGTAAGAGGACTCGTTGTGATCATTTGGCCTCCACAGCCAACTGTTTTGTGTCTGGGTAGGAGAGCGTAGCTCAACATCCCTTTCGAGTGAGAGTTATGTTTTTCCATACTAGATGACTTAGCAATCTTCTTCGGGATATTGCGGTTATAGGGTGAGGAGAGAAGAGCTTTTTTCCCACCCTAATCGGGGCCAAGTTAACTCCCGTGTCGTAATTGTCTAGGCTTCGAGGTAAGCATCCGAAGTACACGTAAGGTTTCTGGTGCTTCGCATAGGGATTACGTTGCACTGGCCAAAAGAATAACCATGGTCCATCAAATCCCTTAGTTTGGCAGATTTGGATTGGGTCAAGGAAAGACCCATATGAGCAGATGACACTACACACTGCCCCCTCGGACGGGTGTATCCAATTTTGAAATCTCGCATACATGGTTAATTAATTCATAGATGTGTTTTCATTATGAGGGTAGTGTTGGTATTTTGGATATAATTAGCTTATTTTTAAAATCTATAAAATAAGTTTTCTATATTCTTTCATTTAACCGTATAGTTTTTCTGTCCACTATCCCATTATATAATTAGTTATTGGGTTTCTAACTACGTAGAGCACAAGCGCTATCTTCAACTTATGCTTAGGGTTGTAAATGTATATTGGTTGTCAATCTCAATATCCCTGAATCAGACCAAACGAGTCCAGATGCCAGCAAGTATCTAACTACGTAGAGCAAAAGCACTATCCTACAACTCATTAAGTGGGTCGTAGGATTCGGAACGTCCTGATGCAGGTTGCTTCCCTCCGGTTGGTCCACGGGTCGTGTCTACGCCATTCTGATATAGCGATGGAGACAAATGGATTGCTCAAGCAATCAGTGGTTGCTGCTTGACCAAAGAAGCTAGGAAGCCTAGAGGTCGCAAGTTGACATGGAAGGATCCCACAGAAGGTGCCAAACTATGGGGGGATATTATGACTGTTGTACAGTCCCCCTCCAACAGTCGATGGAAGGTGTTGGCACACTGTAGGAAGCTGTGTTGTCGCGTGTTTAGACATCACACAGACATTTGAGAGTAGAGGGTGAGAGAGGCTTGTATATTATGTGAATTTGTTTGAGAGCTTAGAGAGAGGGTAAGAGTTAACATAAGATCTGGTGACAAAATTCGACCGAAGCCTACGTTTCCATACGGTACGATGTAACCTTTGAATCCACTAACTTTAAAGAAGTAGAACTACTGTCGACAAGTCGATGAGTGCTTATACAAGTAGACAAAGGATGGAATAGGCTTGACTGGAGTCTAATGACCAGAAGACTTAGAGAGCTCAGGAAATAGAAAGTGGGTTGTGAAATAGTAAATTCCGGTATTGATTCGGCCTCCCGGATTATTTGTCGGGTCAACTATTTATAGAGCTTTGGGAATATCGAGGGTTTTGATAAATATCCGGAGGGATTTACCAGACCTCAAATAGTATGTGTGGGACCCAAGCAGAGCTGGCGGTCCCATCATCATTTCCGTGGGCCTAGAAAGGGCTGTGGATCCCACTGTTGTCTCTGTGGATCCGAGGCTGGGCTGTGGGTCCCACTGTCATTTCTATGGACTCGAGACAGGGCTGCGGGTCCCACTGTCATCTTCGTGGGTGCCTGGCAGGGCTCTAAGGGTCCCACTGTCGTATCTGTGGTCCAAGGAAGGGCTGTGGGTCTCATTGTTGTATCTGTGGGCTTGAGGTTGGGTTGTGGGTCCCACTATTATTTTTGTGGGCCCCAGCAAAGCCGAGGGTTCCACTGTCGTCTTCATGGGCCCCAGGCAGGACTGCGGGTCCCGCTGTCATCTTTGTGGGCCCCAAGCAGGGCTGCGGGTCCCACTCTCAGGCATTAGCCAGATTTTGCACCCACAACGATTCTAATGGAACAGACTAAGTCTCTAAGTTACCATTTTCTACTTCACTTCCCGAGTCTTACTGACGATCCTCTACCTTTAGCCTTTGCCAAAAATCTTGTTTGTTTTTCCACCATCGAGGCTGATTGCTACTCTTGATGTCTTGTCCATCGTTGTCACATGTGCCAAATTGATGAGTTCCACGCAGCTCTCCTACATGAACCAGTTGTTTTGTAGCAGTTTTTTTTCAGATGTTTTCTAGGATAAAAATAAATAAAGGTTAAATTATACTTTACCCCCCTAAGCCCAAAATCACTTAACCCTTGTGTAGTTTATTTTCTTCCAAGTCGGTCCCTGTAGTTTTAAATGTTAACCCAATACCTGGGTCCGTCTATTTGCACCCATGGAATTAGTGATGGCACCCGAATCTTTTAATATAAATTTTTATTCCATGTTTACCCGCATCCCCAACCATCAACCGGTCACGATTTAAACCGGCCCCATCGCCCTTTGCCTTGGTCGCCGTCCTAGCCTTCTCTGTCGCCTTCTTTTCCGACGACACACCCTACCGCCCTCCTCCTTCACCTTCTCCTTCCTCCATCTTTCCAGCATCGGAACCCTAAGCAGCTACCCCTCCTCCTAACCACCCCTTCCTTCTTTATCCTCCTCCTCCTCTCTTCTTCTTCCTCTTCCTTTGTCTTCCCATAACTGAACCCTAGTCATTGGCCGACGAAGGAAGAAGGAGAAGGAGGGAGGAGGTTTGGAATGAGGCTATGGTTTAGACACGAGAAAGATGGAGGAACAAGAAGGAGGAGGAGGATGAATGAAGGGGGAGAATGGAGGAGGCCGGAGTCTTAGGGTTCCAACGTGGGTAAGATAGAGAAGGAGAAAAAAAGGAGGAGGGCGACCAAATGGGGCGCGGCGAGGACGGCCACAGTGGGCTGGCCGGTCGAACATGGACAATGGTGGCGGTGGGTTGGGAGCGAGGAGGGGTATTTCAGGTGCCAAGACCAAAAGGCTAAAATGGGTTGGGGATCAAGTAGGGCTGTTAATAGGTTGAGTACTGGTCGGTCCACCCCATGCCCAAGCCCGGCCCAAACTTATGAACCATACCCGGCCAGGACCCAAATTTAAATTTTCAAACTTGGCCCAAACCAAGTCCAAAACTTTTTTATAAAGCCCAAGCCCAAGTCCGACTCAAATTAAGACGTTATTTCTAGCGCGGTATATGCCTAAATCTTTTTGCCTTCTATTGATTAAACATTAAAGAGTAGAAAACAACATTGATTATGATATACATTAAAAGGGTATATGTGATAATGTTTCATAGTCCGAGGCATTAATATTTATAAAGTGGGCACTTATAAAAAATTATATATTTTGGTATATAAAAATAAAATAAAATAAAATAATTCAGGTTTCAGGTTTTTGCATTAAAATACTTCAGTGATCCCTCGTCCGAGAAAATCACCTTCAAGACCGGTACCGGGCTCTCGGATAGCTTCCCGGCTCTGGCTTTTGAGCTCGAGCAGTGAGACATCAAATGGTGTTGCTCGATCTTTAAGATCTCGTTATCTGTTGTACACGTACGACTATTAGGTTTGTAATCTTTTATTTGGAAAATTGTTGTATGGAACACGGGCTAATTCCAGTGTTAGCGTAACAATATTAAGTTTTAAATGATGTGTCGGTTTGAACTTTGTGGTACTTTATATCTTGAATTTTGAGAATATATATTAGACAATCAATCACAATAAGCCTTTTTTCTCATTAATGCGGTTGAAGGCCACTTTGACTATACTTGTGGATTAATTTAACATTGTGTTGGAAAATTAATTAATATAGAATCGAAAACTAGAGGTTTTGAGGCACATTTAAGGGCTTGTTTGGTTGTTGTGTTTTCTGCCTATGATTTTGAAAGCACATGTGTAAACAGTTTAGGGTTGTTTGGTTAGTAGGGTGTGACGTGATACACGTTTGCTAAATTTGTATATCTTTTGCACATAAAACTGTGCAGATGAAGTTTCACCTAAATACATAAAACTTTAATTGCTCATGTTACATGTGCAAGCAGATGTACGCGCATCATTTGCACAGCAATCAAAAAACCCCTAAGGATAGAGTTTGCTGGAGTTTGCATTCAGCAAGAAAAAAGTACTCTCTGACACTAAAAGTGTCTAGAAATCAAATGGGGGGAGAGAATCAAATTGTTGGAAATAGAATTGTTGAGGTGTCCTGAAATTTGGAATCTGCCTTTATCCGAAGACTTCGAATGGACACATGTCAAATGATTTGTCTTTCAAACAGAGACTAGGTACTGCTTTAAATCAAAAAAATGCATCTTCAGATCGGAAACCATCTTTATAGATTTGAATATATCTTTACACACTCGTATTTATAAAATGATGAGAACACCCCCATCTGCCATCATGCTCTATGGCCGGCACACGTCACTATGGACGTGCGGCCATCCTGATGCCAGCATGTAAGGCCAAGAAGCATTTTTCTTGTAAAAGAAATACTTGTATTAATGATGTAGGACATGGGCCCATGTCGTGAATCATTAGTAGAGCCCATACATGCCTTCTCACCCAATAGCCCATTTAGTATTTTATTTACGGATTTTTGTGTATATATCCATAACAAAGTTTGATATTGACGGAATCTTCTATTAGGCGATCTCCAACGGACTCCCATCTCAGCTCCCATCCCATGTGGCATAGCACAATTTTGTCCTGTTGTCAAAAAAATTCACTGCAACCGGCTCCTACCCATCCTATGTGGCGGTAGGAGCCGGAAATGGCTCGGATCTGCGGGGATCCAAAAAGGGGTTCCTATGTGAGGCCCACCCATGTGAAAAAAAATAGACGGTTGAGATGTTCCTACAATTGTTTCAGAGTAAAGGATCATGTTGACCCCACTTAGGAAGGACTCGGTTGGAGGGGTTTTTTTTGCTCACCAATTCCTATCCTATGTGGTAGATGAGAGAAGGATGGGAGCTAAAGTTGACCCCACTTGGGAAGGAGTATGTTGGAGATGGCCTTACAAAATTCCATGGGCACACTCCATATGCCGATTTTTGTAAAAAACCCTATTTGGCCTACTTTATGACGATATGTGGAATTTTCAAAAAAAAAAAGAAAAAATTTAGCTATAAAGTATTTTTACAAAAATCGAGATATGTGAAGGGCATCTAGAAAATTATCAAACATAGGAGTTTTCTAAAATATCAAACTTTGTTACGGATATATTTATAAAAATATATGTTATTTCTTATTTATTTATTTATTTTTTGTTTCAATCATCGCATAAGAGTATAGTAGGAGTACTAATCCTACGCACATTACAATTTTAGTTTTTCGTGTGCGTTTGTACGATGTATTTATTATTTAAAATTAGTGATTTTCTCTCCTGTCACCTTGGTGGATTTCTAGAGCTCTTTAGTGGATTTTAGGTTTTATTGTTCTTGTGGATTTAAGGAAACATTTGTTAGATTTCAGAACTTTCTTCGCGATTAAGATGTTTCTTATCATCTTTAATGCTTCTGTTTTGTGCTAGGAGCATCAGAAACATTAATTTCCTTCCAAGTTAAAAGAGAACCGCACATAATAGAGAATCTTTTTTTGACATTCGCGGGTTTTCCAAAACCTTTTGGCCATTGGACCCACTTTAGACCCAGACTAATCCCTCTAGGAATATGGTACGCACTCCTGGGTAACACCAGGAGGGGGGGGGGGGGGGGGGGGTTGTGTATATAGGAATTGAACGTACTCACAACCTCCTCACTAAAGCATCAAATGCTTACTAGCTCTACTATCCCCTCCAAGCTGAAATGTGGGTGTTGAAGGGGGCATTTGAGTAGCTAGTCAGTCGGGCAACTAGTAGAGTTGTTATTCTCATCGACCCTTCACAAGCTAGGGATACGTTGGTGGTTGGTGGGGGGGGAGATATTTTTTTGCTCATCACCGCTGGTTTATTTTTTTTGAGAACCCTCGAGGTGAGGAGGGTTTGACATGGACCCAACCCGATTTATTAACTAGGCTCCCAAGGAAAAGATTAGAGACGATTACATTCTACACAAAAGCTACTCGAGAGGTCGGTGGGTATACCCACACTCCACTCGACCACAGATCGAACATCGAAGACACCCAACTACCACATCCACCGATCGAGTTGCTTGAGGAACTTGGGCTCCCCAAGGGCCTCTTCCTTCTGGAGGACATTGAGGAATTTGTCTACAACCGGGCCGCTGGGTTCATTTGGCTGGTGCAGAAGAAGAGCCGAACCCACACCTTCAAGCAGATCAAGCGGGCGGTGTCGTAAGCCACCGAGGTGACGGCCTTCGTGAAGCCCCGCAAGATGAAGAACATGTTGGGTGTTTGTTTGAAAATCACACAAAACACATAGGGGTTTAGTCCCATATCGGTAAGTGGAGAAATCCCCTGCCAATTTAAAAGGGATTGCCCTCTTCCCCCACTAGTCATAACACTAGAGGAGGGGCTCCACTAGCTCACACACGCGCGCGCATGAGTGTCGTACTGAGCCGGGCCGGGCTTGGGCTTTGGCTGGGCGGCATGTGTGTGTGCGACCCAGACACGATAGCATCTCCGAAATGGGCTGGTCAGCACCTGCCTTATTTTTATTTTTTCTTTTAAACCTGTCACTTATTATTTTCCTTTTTGGCTATTAGCTGTTCTGCATGCGACCCGTTGCTGCTTGCTAGTCATTACAAGGCTACGCACTGCGAGCTTTAACGTGCGGGGTTAATGGGCTTAATCGCAGCCCATGAACCGTTCCCCTCATTCAGCCCTCTATTAACTGCCCAAGGCTTATATAAGGCCCAGTGCAGCCATAGAGAATACACACTCCGAAAATCAAAATTGCTCTCTGCCTCTTCCTCTCCCGTTCTCTCAAGCTTGTGTTGTGGTCCTGCCCCCTTGCTCCGAGAAGACTTCCTCTCTCCTATCAAAGCTGTGCTGCGATGTTGCCCCCTGCTTCGAGAAGATCTTCGTCGAGTCGCTAGATTCCTGCAAGTTGTATGAGGTTAGCAAAAGCCTTCTTGAAATCGTGCCGATGAGAAGGCCGTCTGACCGGGGTCGTCTTATCTCCGAGAACCATTGCCACAAGACCCGCACGAGAGGAGCAATAAGTTTTCTGGGACAACCATCAGACTAGAATTTCTAATTTTCTTTGTTTGCTATTATTAAATCCATTAATTTTAAATGTTAGCAGAGAGCAAACTTAGGGGCTATATCTATACATTGTGTTGTTTATTTTGTCCCAAATCGGTCCCTTTAATTTTAAATGTTAGCCAATTTTCCCTTTTTGTCAACTACTAAATTTTCTACTATTTACATCTAATTTAAGCTGAAATGAAGGTCTTAACCGACAAAACATTGGTTTCTTCCCGGTACTCTGTAATTTAGTTTCCTCTAATAGATGACCTTCTAGAAGATCAACTGACCAAGCCTGTCATTCATTTAAGGGTTAATTTGACTTTAACCCCAAATTTTACCTTGAATTAGACTTTACCCCCTATAGTTCCATTAATTAGACTTTACCCCCAAAACTAACTGTTCCGTCAGCTCACCCCCCAAAACTTTATTTCTTTAAGTCAAAAAAACCCTTCATTTAAGTTGGAATTGCACATCCTAACTGACCGAGCCCATTGAACAGCGCGCGCTGCCTTTGTGCGACCAGGTCCCATCTCTTAGTGTCAGCCAACAGATTCTTGTCAACACCACTACAACTCGAGCGCGAGTTTGTAATACACCAAGTCCACGCGCTCTTTCGCACCCATTTCATTATAAATTCTCCTATCTCCTGTGCTCTCTCCAACATCTCTTCATCCATCACCACATAGCTTTCGTTGATCATCATCACTCTCCATCTCCTCTCCTCACTTCCCTTCCAAAACAATCCAAGCATTACAATGGCATCCCAGACCATCCAGAGCCACCGCGACGGAGCTGAGATCTACCACGGAGATGCCCTCTGCAAGAAGAAATCGATTGAGCTGCTCGAGGAGCTGGGGCTCCCCAAGGGCCTCTTCCCTCTGGAGGACATCGAGGAGTTCGGCTACAACCGGGCCACTGGGTTCATCTGGCTGGTGCAGAAGAAGAGCCGGACCCACACCTTCAAGCAGATCAAACGGGCGGTATCGTATGCCACCGAGGTGACGGCCTTCGTGGGGGTGCGCAAGATGAAGAAGATAACGGGGGTGAAGACCAAAGAGCTCCTCCTCTGGCTCTCCATCATCGAGATGTACATCAGCGACCCCTCGTCCGGGAAGATCACCTTCAAGACTGGCACCGGGCTCTCAGATAGCTTTCCGGCCCCTGCCTTTGAGCTCGAGCAGTGAGACAAGAGTTGGGCGTCTGACCTCCTCATTGATTTAGTATCGGATCTTTTGGTTCGAATGGTACTGTTTTGCGAATAATGAAAGATGTGCGTAGCTCTCATTGTTTTTAATCTTCTAAGTACACTTGGGAAATTATTGCATGAGATACGGGTTAATTCCAGGTTTAGTGTAACAATAGTAAGTTTTAAATGATCCACAAGTTTGTACTATGTGTTACTTTGTATATATATATATATATATATATTTTGGTGAAAATATTACATCTAATTCATTGAGTCACTCCAGCAAAGTCGTAAGAGAGCTGATTTAGCCCACGTGGCCAGGCGGTCGGCCGCTTTATTGGCTGGGAAGGACTGCAACATGTTGATGATATATTTGAAAAGGAAGTGATCACCAAAGCCTTGAAGCACCCAATTGATGATGATTGAGGAGTCAACCTCCACCCAAATCCGATTAGTCGGAAAGAGCTTAGAAGCACTTTTGATACGAAGCCATAGCGCCCGGGCCTCCGTGTCAACTACCAACGAGGCGGAGATTGGAGTCAAACCAGCTGACAAGATCCGACCGATGTGATTCCTGATGATATAGCCTGCCCCCACTGCCCTTGTCCCGTGGTCGAGCGCCCCATTAAAGTTTAGCTTCAATCCACCATCTTCCGGCATTGTCCACTTGATGAAGATGGAAATAGAACATTGCGGCCCTTCCTGCACAGCCACATGGATCTTGTTGGCTTCCAAAAAATCCACAAAAGAAGCACGACACCCTCGTACCTCATGAACAGGTTTATGTTTACTTCCCCCCAAAAAGTTCTCGGTTTCTATTAAACCATGTATTCCAAACGGCATTGATAATTAAGCCCCTTCAGATCTCCCTTTCCTCCCCTGCAGGTTTGGTAATCTTGAGGAGATTATACCACTCGTCAATACACTTAGAAGGAAAAACTAAAGATAAAGTTCCTCCCAAACCTTACGGGCATGTGGACACTCAAAGTTAGCATGATTAGTGTCTTCCACATCCCCAGCACGACGGCAACAGAGCAGATAATGGGGGGGAAATTATGGCCATCATATATTTTTTTGCTACCAGTCGATTGATGGTTGAGTGCGGTGCACTGTAGAGTGTTGAGTTGTCACGTAGACACTATTGAGTAGAGAGAGATCGTGCGAGAAAGAGTCGGCATAGAATGTAATGACGAAGTTTAGTCGAAATATATGTCTCTGTGAGGTAAGACACAACCTTGAATCCACTATCTCCAAAATATAGAGTGACCTTGACAGACCGAGAGTCACTTATATATATATATATATATATATATATATATATATATATATATATATATATATATATATAAGCAATCAGAGGAAAAGAGGATAGGGGAATAGAAGAGGATATCAGTCCTCAGTCAGAGCTCTGCAAGTCTTAATAACTAAAAGAAGATCTCTGGAATAGAAATTGTGTTGAAGATGTGGCTCCAAATAAGCCACTTACAACTCCAAGGTTAGTATGCGAAGGAATAGCGGAAGACGGATCACAAGAGGAGAAAGGAATATGTCTATCAGAAGAGTCATGCTCACAACTACCCAGGTCGTGCACACGATTGGCATCACCATAAATGTCGGGCGAGAAAACGTGTTAGATCATGCGCATTATCTTCCCAGGTCGTGTGCATGACTTGGTATAATAGTAATTAAGCCAATTAGACTGTTCGGTCTGTGTTTTCTAGAAGGATTCCTTCTCCAAGTCGAATACAAATGAATGGCTATAAACAAGAGTTTCTAGGACGAACCTAGGGTATTATGGAGGCAACAAGAGTTACACAAGAGAAGATTAGAAGGTAGCCGTTATCAAGGGAGAGAAAAATTAATCCATTGTAAACAGAAGGGTTTTAGGAAGGGTTTTCTTCGGTGTACTTCGGGATGTAGGTCTGTGGGATCTATTCTCTTGGGGGGTATCTCTTTGTTGTGTGTATGAGGGATTGTAAAGATACATACAAACGTGTACTTAGGTTTTTCTTACACTAGTAAATCCATTGATCGGTCGTTACCGGAATTTCTTGGATGTTTTACTTAAGTTTTATCTATTCAATCGATCTTGTCGGTGGTTGTCTCCACCGTAGTGGTTCTACGCTCGTCGTGTTTTGCTACGTGAGGTCCTCATATTGCATTAAAGTGGTATCAGAGCTAAGGTTCAGGATGATATCAAAAATATTGGAATTGATGAGGTCTACAGTGCGTAAAAATATATCGTTTAGCTGTGTATTATTGATAGCTTAGGATTTCATTTTGGTTCATACCTTAGTATGTGTTCTGATTACAGAATAGATAGCTATGGCTACATAATAATCCACTTGAGTAGGAGATTCAATAGACTGATCCGATATAACCTAAATTCGTTAGCAGCTCTGATTAGGGTTGGTCGCACGCCCTATCAGGATAATCTATTGGGATGACAGAGCATGGGTGTCTCTACCATGGTCATTATCATAGACAGTGTCTGTGGCCGAATGAAACCAACATGGTGGACTGATCGGTGAGCGGGCACTTGTGCACTAAGTTATGTTTCAACTTAGGGTAAAAGGGTCATAAACCAAGAGGAACCACGTTTTGTGGGCTAACCAGTTGTGTAGTGCTTTGGTGTACCAATGTATGAGGGTTTAGTTGCGTGACCCAAAACTACGGTGTATTGGGTTACCCGACTGGTGTCACATCAATATACTACTCCTGTAGGCCATCCATACCCCAAACAGGAGGTGCGTTCCTTGGTCTGACCTATGTTATATTAAACTCAGGCTTGGTGATCATCGATCAATTAGATTGCCGATCAGATCCGGTTACTCGGTAGAGTAATTGAAGGTATGACATACGTGGTCAACCTAGAAGAACCGAGTCATATGAGCACCCGAGTTTGACAATATTCTCCACCGTTCGAGTCACATTATGACACAAAGTAGAGGGACAACGGGTTTACCACTACTAAGCGGAGAGCAAGGGTATGCAGGAGAACATAGTAAGTCTAAGGAAATTAGAGTGCAGTCTGCGTCGCACTCTGGGTGGCTACACAGGTTAACTAGGACTCAGAGGATCAATGGTACACTCAGGTAGTATGTTGATCGAGTCTAAGTTGGAATCTATGAACCCTGGTCCCTGAAGGTTCCACCTTGTCCACATATTGTACTATCCTTGAACTATCTCCTCGAAACATAGGACGCAGATTGAGAAAGTAAAGAGTATAACCCTATGCTTCGTATGTGCGTTGCACTATTGTTTGCTAAATGTGTAACTTTGTGTATGTACTAAGGGGAAACACTAGAGTGGTACAGAGACACATGTAGTGATCTCTTATCATAAGTGAAATTTGCCACATTGATGCAATGCACCGGGACATGTTGCGAGATGACTAGTTGACTTTACTAGGGATACCCTATGTATTTACTGAGGGCACCCTGATAAATAGTGAAATCACTAGTGTATTTCACTTATTTGTGTCTCGCAACATCCGTACATATGGGATGACCACTAGTGACATAGAGGCGTTTTGGTAATACCATACATTACTATACACTAGTGGGGCCAGCCTTAGGTTAGGAGACTTGGTCAAGGCTGGCTCCCTAGTTTCTAGGAGGTTGTTTCCTCTATTATAGGGGCCGTAAGGGATAAGATAGGGGGTTTGACTCGGTCTTTGCAAGTCCTAAAAGTTAGGGAATGATAGAGACAAGAGAGAGATAAAGAGAGGACCAGCCATATCAATCTATTAGGAATCCTATCCTAAGGGGGCAGCCACTATATTAAGAGCAAAGGGAGAGAAAGGGACTAACACTAACAGTGGTGCAAACCCTAGTCGCCTCTTTCTTTTCTCTCCATCTCTCGCCTTTTTTGTCTCTCTCTCGCTTACGACCTCGGTCCTTGCGTTATCTTTCTCAAATGGTATTTCGTAGATGGAGAAGACCCGTCGCATGGAGTAACTCAGAGATCCATCAACGAGGTGCTATACATTGTGCGAGATCGAGTGAACTAGAAGGCACTCCCCGTAATCTTATACTGTCCAGATTTTGCATAGAAGATCAATGATGTTTCTATTGTTGCGGGAGATATATAACTCCAAATAACCTCATATTTATTATAAAAGTTGCATCTCAAAGTCCTCTAGCTCCAGTCCAAATTTTAACTCAATCAGAGTTTGATATCAAAAGTTATGGCCATTGCACCGAATCCTCTTTGAGCAGATCCGAGCCCGTCTCTATCCACAAAGAAAAAATTTATCGCGGTGAAAGAATCCACACAGAGGTATAACTTCTAACATGTAGATCTATTATAGAGATAAAATATGCATACATGCTAGATTATTCTTTTTACTAGATCGACGTTAGGGGTTTACATAATTGTCACACTAGATTCATACACGCATATATATATCGTTTCGATAAAAATTTGATATGTAACGCACATCACCCACGATCTTCAGGCCTAACCTTTGATTCTGCTGTGGGCCTCTACCATAGGATTATTTTCATTAATTGGTATCAAAGCCACACAAGTAGTATACGTTACATGTTTTTATGAAACGGTCATGTGCGTGCATGATTAGTATGTGCTGCTATCGGGGGTCTACGAGTAGATCGCATATTACAGATTTTGTATATTTTATGAATCGATCTTGTTGGGCGCCGCTGTTAAATTATCGATCTGGATATGTGATTTCTTGTTACCAGGAGTTGGACCCCATGCTAGTATTTGTTTAGTGTATTTTCTTCTGTGTATGGATAGATTTTAGAGCTGTAGTCGGGCAAGTGGTGCATATTGACCACCTTTGATTCCTAGGCTTTCTTTTTTTGTGAACCCCTCAGCATCTCATCTAAGGGAGGGTTAAGGCAGCTCTCTACCAGTTATTAATTCGATGCAAGTGGAAATCAATCCCAGGTCTCGGATACCAACCTCCTGAGACTTGACCAACTCACCTAACTGACACTTACAGATTTCTAGGCTTTTTCTGGGCTTATTTTTCTTTTTTTTCAAGAAAATTATATACGAGCGAGTACTTGCTCGAAGCATACTTGATCTTTTTAAGTTATAGATTAAGAAGGAGGACTTGCCACGGAGATCCACTACTATAGGATGACAAAAATTTAGAGAACAATGGCGATCTGACGAAGAATACACGATAACAGCAAAGGGCAAAAACATCAGAAGATCATATACATATATTTGCACCAGATCGAGGAACCTAACGAATGAGAAAGAGAGCTTGCACTGTACTAGTAAGATTCAAAGGCCAGACCCTGAACTTGATTCAATTGTGTGGTTATTTTTTTCTTTTATTCTTTATATTTCTATAAAGAACCCCGATATGATAATTCGATTATCAGTGGCTTAGAGGGATTCCCTTTCCCTTCAGGTCCAAGCAACCTTGTTAGGATAGAATTCCACTAATCATGTTGATTATTTAATTGACCTTTGATGATAGTATAAACTCATCAGATTCGGTTATGCCACCATTAGTACGATGCCTAACTTGTCGGGTGCCACTATTTAGCTAGCATCGAAACAAATAATAAGACGGAGATCTACTATGACATCAATTATCAAGTTTATAATCGAGGCGCCATAGTAGATGAAGGTCTTTCCTATCAGTCTAAACTTAGGTTAGGCTCCAGAGCATTAGGGTGATAGCCGATTTTACGAAGCATCGATGTTCTCGGAGTATGTAATATGATCTTTAAGTAGAGAAATCCACTTGAGGTAGGGACTATGATACTCCAAGTTCAATTAATGCTTCACAAATAGCTTGAAATGCTAGTAGGAGAACGGTATGACCAGGATCTAGTATATAGATTGTCATGACCTTAGTTTACACTAATACTTGTATTAAAATAGCTCTGAACTCTAATAAGGGATGTGTAAGAGGACTCGTTGTGATCATTTGGCGTCCACAGCTAACTGTTTTGTGTCTGGGTAGGAGAGCGTAGCTCAACATCCCTTTCGAGTGAGAGTTATGTTTTTCCATACTAGATGACTTAGCAATCTTCTTCGGGATATTGCGGTTATAGGGTGAGGAGAGAAGAGCTTTTTTCCCACCCTAATCGGGGCCAAGTTAACTCCTGTGTCGTAATTGTCTAGGCTTCGAGGTAAGCATCCGAAGTACACGTAAGGTTTCTGGTGCTTCGCATAGGGATTACGTTGCACTGACCAAAAGAATAACCATGGTCCATCAAATCCCTTAGTTTGGCAGATTTGGATTGGGTCAAGGAAAGACCCATGTGAGCAGATGACACTACACACTGCCCCCTCGGACGGGTGTATCCAATTTTGAAATCTCGCATACATGGTTAATTAATTCATAGATGTGTTTTCATTATGAGGGTAGTGTTGGTATTTTGGATATAATTAGCTTATTTTCAAAATCTATAAAATAAGTTTTCTATATTCTTTCATTTAACCGTATAGTTTTTCTGTCCGCTATCCCATTATATAATTAGTTATTGGGTTTCTAACTACGTAGAGCACAAGCGCTATCTTCAACTTATGCTTAGGGTTGTAAATGTATATTGGTTGTCAATCTCAATATCCCTGATTCAGACCAAACGAGTCCAGATGCCAGCAAGTATCTAACTACGTAGAGCAAAAGCACTATCCTACGACTCATTAAGCGGGTCGTAGGATTCGGAACGTCCTGATGCAGGTTGCTTCCCTCCGGTTGGTCCACGGGTCATGTCTACGCCATTCTGATATAGCGATGGAGACAAATGGATTGCTCAAGCAATCAGTGGTTGCTGCTTGACCAAAGAAGCTAGGAAGCCTAGAGGTCGCAAGTTGACATGGAAGGATCCCACAGAAGGTGCCAAACTATGGGGGGATATTATGACTGTTGTACAGTCCCCCTCCAACAGTCGATGGAAGGTGTTGGCACACTGTAGGAAGCTGTGTTGTCGCGTGTTTAGACATCACACAGACATTTGAGAGTAGAGGGTGAGAGAGGCTTGTATATTATGTGAATTTGTTTGAGAGCTTAGAGAGAGGGTAAGAGTTAACATAAGATCTGGTGACAAAATTCGACCGAAGCCTACGTTTCCATACGGTACGATGCAACCTTTGAATCCACTAACTTTAAAGAAGTAGAACTACTGTCGACAAGTCGATGAGTGCTTATACAAGTAGACAAAGGATGGAATAGGCTTGACTGGAGTCTAATGACCAGAAGACTTAGAGAGCTCAGGAAATAGAAAGTGGGATGTGAAATAGTAAATTCCGGTATTGATTCGGCCTCCCGGATTATTTGTCGGGTCAACTATTTATAGAGCTTTGGGAATATCGAGGGTTTTGATAAATATCCGGAGGGATTTACCAGACCTCAAATAGTATGTGTGGGACCCAAGCAGAGCTGGCGGTCCCATCATCATTTCCGTGGGCCTAGAAAGGGCTGTGGATCCCACTGTTGTCTCTGTGGATCCGAGGCTGGGCTGTGGGTCCCACTGTCATTTCTATGGACTCGAGACAGGGCTGCGGGTCCCACTGTCATCTTCGTGGGTGCCTGGTAGGGCTCTAAGGGTCCCACTGTCGTATCTGTGGTCCAAGGAAGGGCTGTGGGTCTCATTGTTGTATCTGTGGGCTTGAGGTTGGGTTGTGGGTCCCACTATTATTTTCGTGGGCCCCAGCAAAGCCGAGGGTACCACTGTCGTCTTCATGGGCCCCATGCAGGACTGCGGGTCCCGCTGTCATCTTTGTGGGCCCCAAGCAGGGCTGCGGGTCCCACTCTCAGGCATTAGCCAGATTTTGCACCCACAACGATTCTAATGGAACAGACTAAGTCTCTAAGTTACAATTTTCTACTTCACTTCCCGAGTCTTACTGACGATCCTCTACCTTTAGCCTTTGCCAAAAATCTTGTTTGTTTTTCCACCATCGAGGCCGATTGCTACTCTTGATGTCTTGTCCATCGTTGTCACATGTGCCAAATTGATGAGTTCCACGTAGCTCTCCTACATGAACCAGTAGTTTTGTAGCAGTTTTTTTCGGATGTTTTCTAGGATAAAAATAAATAAAGGTTAAATTACACTTTACCCCCCTAAGCCCAAAATCACTTAACCCTTGTGTAGTTTATTTTCTTCCAAGTCGGTCCCTGTAGTTTTAAATGTTAACCCAATACCTGGGTCCGTCTATTTGCACCCATGGAATTAGTGATGGCACCCGAATCTTTTAATATAAATTTTTATTCCATGTTTACCCGCATCCCCAACCATCAACCGGTCACGATTTAAACCGGCCCCATCGCCCTTTGCCTTGGTCGCCGTCCTAGCCTTCTCTGTCGCCTTCTTTTCCGACGACACACCCTACCGCCCTCCTCCTTCACCTTCTCCTTCCTCCATCTTTCCAGCATCGGAACCCTAAGCAGCTGCCCCTCCTCCTAACCACCCCTTCCTTCTTCATCCTCCTCCTCCTCTCTTCTTCTTCCTCTTCCTTTGTCTTCCCATGACTGAACCCTAGTCATTGGCCGACGAAGGAAGAAGGAGAAGGAGGGAGGAGGTTTGGAATGAGGCTATGGTTCAGACACGAGAAAGATGGAGGAACAAGAAGGAGGAGGAGGATGAATGAAGGGGGAGAATGGAGGAGGCCGGAGTCTTAGGGTTCCAACGTGGGTAAGATAGAGAAGGAGAAAAAAAGGAGGAGGGCGACCAAATGGGGCGCGGCGAGGACGGCCACAGTGGGCTGGCCGGTCGAACATGGACAAAGGTGGCGGTGGGTTGGGAGCGAGGAGGGGTATTTCAGGTGCCAAGACCAAAAGGCTAAAATGGGTTGGGGACCAAGTAGGGCTGTTAATAGGTTGAGTACTGGTCGGCCCACCCCATGCCCAAGCCCGGCCCAAACTTATGAACCATACCCGGCCAGGACCCAAATTTAAATTTTCAAACTTGGCCCAAACCAAGTCCAAAACTTTTTTATAAAGCCCAAGCCCAAGTCCGACTCAAATTAAGCCGTTATTTCTAGCGCGGTATATGCCTAAATCTTTTTGCCTTCTATTGATTAAACATTAAAGAGTAGAAAACAACGTTGATTATGATATACATTAAAAGGGTATATGTGATAATGTTTCATAGTTCGAGGCATTAATATTTATAAAGTGGGCACTTATAAAAAAGTATATATTTTTGTATATAAAAATAAAATAAAATAAAATAATTCAGGCTTCAGGTTTGGTTAGTGGCTGCCATATGCAGCCCTTAACACAGTTAGGCTTGAATGTTCAAGCCCAATCCAACCCAAAACCCAAACTAAATGTCATATTGGGTCTAAATCTGGCCCGGCCCGAACCCATTAACAGCCCTAGGGTCAAGTCTAAAATGAAGGGGAAGTCGGGCAACTGACAAGACCAACTGACCGAGCCATTGCACAGCGCGCTGCCATTGTGCGACCAGGTCCACCTATTTAGTGAGTGAATGATTCTCGTCAACACGACTACAGCTCGAGTGGGATTTTGTAATACAAAGTCTGCTCCCTCTTTCACACCCATTTCATTATAAATACTCCCATCTCCTTTGCTCTCTCCATCTCCATCTCCATTTCCGATCTCTTCTCTTCCCTTCCCTCCCCTTCCATAACAATCCAAGCACTACAATGGCATCCAAGACCATCGAGAGCCACCGCGATGGAGCTGAGATCTATCACGGAGATGCCCTCTGCAAGAAGAAATCGATCGAGCTACTCGAGGAGCTGGGGCTCCCCAAGGGCCTCTTCCCTCTGGAGGACATCGAGGAGTTCGGCTACAACCGGGACGCTGGGTTCATCTGGCTGCTCTAGAAGAAGTGCCGGACCCACACCTTCAAGCAGATCAAGCGGGCGGTGTCGTACGCCACTGAGGTGACGGCCTTCGTGGAGCCCCACAAGATGAAGAAGATTACGGGGGTGAAGACCAAGGAGCTCCTCCTCTGGCTCTCCATCATCGAGATGTACATCAGTGATCCCTTGTCCGGGAAAATCACCTTCAAGACCGGCACCGGGCTCTCGGATAGCTTCCCGGCCTTGGCTTTTGAGCTCGAGCAGTGAGATATCAAAAGGTGTTGCTCGATCTTTAAGATCTCGTTATCTGTTGTACACGTACGACTATTAGGTTTGTAATATTTCATTTGGGAAATTGTTGTATGGAACAAGGGCTAATTCTAGTGTTAGCGTAACATAACAATATTAAGTTTTAAATGATATGTCGGTTTGAACTTTGTGGTACTTTATATCTTGAATTTTGAAAATATATATTGTACAATCAATCACAATAAGCCTTTTTTCTCATTAATGTGGTTGAAGGCCACTTTGACTATACTTATGGATTAATTTAACATTGTGTTGGAAAATTAATTAATATAGAATCGAAAACTAGAGGTTTTGAGGCACATTTAAGGGCTTGTTTGGTTGCTGTGTTTTCTGCCTATGATTTTGAAAGCACATGTGTAAACAGCCTAGGCTTGTTTGGTTAGTAGGGTGTGACGTGATACACACTTGCTAAATTTGTATATCTTTTGCACATAAAACTGTGCAAATGAAGTTTCACCTAAATACATAAAACTTTAATTGCTCATGATACATGTGCAAGCAGATGTACGCGCATCATTTGCACCGCAATCAAACAACCCCTAAGGATAGAGTTTGCTGGAGGAGTTTGGAGAGTGATCTTTTTTGTGGAACGGGAGCCAACTAAGGCCACCGATCCAAGTGATGGTGAGAGGGAGAGGGAGATCCCGAGGGCGTTCTGGGGGTCATTCCCCAAGCTCTTTAGGGCTGCACCGACGTTCGGCAGGCGCGCGTTCCCGAAGGGCCTCGAGAAATAGGGCTGGGGCGCTTGAGGGGGGCGGTTCAGCGAGAGAGGCGGAGAGGCGCCGTTCCCGGGATAGGCGTCTCGGGGGCTCCTCTCAAGCCTCTTCGTCGGCCAACCACCCTCGAGTCTCCTTCGCCGACGTTCGTCGTCCGACCCCGCCGCCGGCAACGGGTGCTAGGAATCCTTCTAGCCGGTCCTCTCGCCCCGATCGCAAGGGGGTTCCTGGGCGCCGTTGCCACCGGTGCGGGGAGCGAGATCACACGGTAGCGTCTTGCAGGAACCCTCTGGTCTGCTTTGCCTGTGGGAAGGAGGGCCATACCTCCCACAAGTGCGGGATGTCCCGATCTACAGGATCTACGGGATCGTCGACGGCGGGTGCAGAAGCCTCGTTAGATCTGCCAGACGATCCCAGGCGTGCGGAGATGATGGAGGTGCTTAGCAGATCCGGGGTTTGCTGAGTCTTCCGGAGGTCTGTGTCAGCGGCGGAGCTCTCCGGGCACCTTCGTCATGCGTAGCAAGGATCCTGGGCTTGGCCGACGCAGGAGATTGGAAACGGGGAATTTCTCGTTGAATTCCCTTTCCGCCAGTTCCTGGAGATCGAGACAGGCCGTGGAGTTCGAGATCTGGGTGCTGTTTCGGTCTCCTTCCGTCCGTGGGAGGAGCTGGGAGGGGCTGTTGCGAGGAGGAGGAGGACAGCCCTGCGGGTCACTATTTTCGGCCTCCCCTTTGATGCCTGGGGGGAGGGATCGATCCATGCACTGCTGGAACCCTACGGCGTGGTTTGGGAGTGCTTCAATGTCTTCCCCGCAATCTCGCACAGGCGGTTCTGCCAGGCAACGGTTCCCTGCTACGAGCCCATTCTGATTCCTCCCTCGGTGAACTTCACCCACGGTTGTGGTGTGTTTCGGGTCCGTCTCACCTCGCAGGTTTTGGGGGACTGCACCGCGCTCCCTCCACCGCCCCTTGGCCATCTACCACCCCTGGAGCATGGGGTTGGCGATAGGATGCCCTTCGGGGAGCCTGTGATCCCACCTGGCTTCGGGCCGCGAGTGGCAGCCAGACCGCAGCCTACTCGGTTCCGGCAACAATGCGTCCGGCCTCCGCCTTCCCCTGCTCCAGCGCACTTCAGAGGGGTGAATCTGTCAGGTGGAGAGGCTGGCAGCAGTCATGACCCAGGTACGCCATCCCTCCAACAGTTCTCCCGGGATGCAGGTATGGTTGTTTCGAACCTCGGTTTGGGCGCGAATGGAGACTTCCCCTCCTTTTCTTTTGAGCATGCCCACGTTTCTTGTGAGGCCCCCCACGTCAACCCCTTTGCTGATGGGCACGAGGGCGACGTTGTTGGTCCGGAGGAGGGGGGGCCCCCCTTGGGTCCCCAGGAGGATCAAGTGCCAATCATTGTGGTTTCCTCCCTTTTGGGGGATCCTCTTGATCCTAACCCTGATGTCAGCAGGTGCGCTGTAACCGAACAGGAGAATGAAGGGCGGGGGACTTCTGCTGTGACCGAACAGGGGAATGAAGGATGGGAGACCTCGGCGGATAACGGCGGTGTCGCTCAGCTTCAGTCTGCTAGGAGGAGTTTCAGGCAGATTTTGCAGTGTTCCTCGGAGGATCCTACGCTTGCCCAAGCTCTGATCTGATCGAAGATGCGCCTTTTGGAGTTGGACCAGGCAGACCCTTCGGTTTCCCTCCCCCTTTCGTTTTTGGATGATGATGTAATCCTAGACATTGCGAGGAAATGTGGGTTTATTACTACTCCAGAGCTGGAAGGTGTTCGTTTCTTTCTTGACTCTCTCAGGGCTATGGAGGAGAAGCGGGCGAGATTGGCCTCGTCCTCTTGAGGAGTGGTTGCGGCAGTGTCCGGAGGAGTGGTGTGGAGTTGCTTTCTTTGTGTTTCTATGAAGATTCTTTCTTGGAATGTTAGAGGTTTAGGCAAGTCAGAGAAGAGGAGGGCTGCCAGTTCTTTTGCTTCCATTCATGACGTTGATATCATCTGCATTCAGGAGTCAAAGCGGGAGAATCCGACGAGCCATTTTTTTCGTTCCCTCAGTACGAGAAAGCTTGCGAAGTGGGAAGCGAAGGACTCTACAGGAGCGTTAGGAGGTATTTTGGTGGGGTACAATGACGATCTCCTTTTATTGAGGAGCACAAATGTTGGAGTTTTCTCCCTTTCCCTTATATTTCAGAACAGGGTAGACAGCGAGGAGTGGATGCTTTCTTCCGTTTACGGCCCGACAGATCATAATAGAGGAGATGACTTCTGGACGGAATTGTCCCTGTTAAGGGTGAATTTTCATGATCCTTGGGTGATCGCTGGAGACTTCAATGTGACGAGAGGGTCGAGCGAGCGGCTACGCAATGGTGGCGATGTTTCGGCAATGAGAGCCTTTTCTCTCTTCATTCGTCAACAGGAGCTTATTGATCTCCCTTTGACTGGCCGTACCTTCACGTGGAGCAACAAGAGAGACGACCCAATTTTGGCTAGACTTGATCGGTTCCTGATTTCGGCGGACTGGGACTCGCGATTTCCGGGCTCGATCCAGTCAGGGCTGGCTTCCTGTGTTTCCGACTATGCCCCGATTCTCCTATCCACTGATGCCATTTCTCTAGTCCGCCCCCCTTTTAGGTTCGAGCTGATGTGGTCTACGGAGGAAGGCCTCAAGGAGCTGCTGGCCGGGTGGTGGGTGGAAGCAGGTAGTCATGAGAACTCGGTGCTGAATATGACGAGCAAGCTCAGATTTGTTAAGCGGAAGCTTTTGTGCTGGAGCAGAGAGCACTTTGGTCATGTCTTGCGGCAGAAGGCTTCTGTCTTGACGGAGATTCAGGCTCTTGAAGTAAAGGGAGAATCCACCGACCTCTCGATTCGGGAGAATGCGAGATTGAAAGAGCTTAATGAGAGCCTCGTCCTTCTCCTACGGAGGGAGGAAGAGATGTGGAGGCAACGTTCGAAGGAGCAGTGGGTTAAGCAGGGGGATGCTAATACCACCTATTTCCACAAGGAGGCTAACGCCCGGAGGAGAAAGAACTTTCTGACTTCTCTGTGGCACGAGGAGCAATCGTTGACGTCCACTTCCGATATCCTTGAGGCGGCTACCTCCTTTTTCAAGAGCTCTTTCCGTAAGGGTAGCACAACGACTGGGGTTTCGTTCGATTGGTCCGGTGTTGACTTTCGGAGACTTCCGGGCGACTCGAACATTGACTCAGAGTTTACTGAGGAGGATTTCCACAGGGCGGTCTTCCAGTCCAAAGGCGATAGTGCTCCGGGCGCAGATGGGTTCCCTATGGCGTTTTACCAGAAGTACTGGGACATGTTGAAGAGTGACCTTTGCCGATTTTTGGGCGACTTCGTCTCGGGCAAGGTGCGTCTTCACTACCTTAATCACTCTTGGATAATCCTTCTCCCTAAGAAATCTGCCGCAGAGACCATTCGAGACATCAGACCGATCTCTCTGTCGAACTGCCTCTACAAGATCATTGCGAAGGTACTAGCCAATAGGCTAGCGGACAATATCTCCCTGCTGGTCTATCCCTCTTAAACGGCTTTCATTAAGGTGAGATTGATCCTCGACAGTGTAGCGGCAGCTCACGAGACAATCTTCCACCTGCGTGAATCTAGAGAAGAAGGAATCCTGCTGAAGATTGACTTCGAACGAGCTTTCGATCTGATTCGGTGGGATTTTCTGCTGAAGCTACTGGAGGCCAAGGGTTTTTCTAGTAAGTGGTTGGGCTGGATTAGAGAGGTCTTGGTTTCCTCTAAGCTTTCCTGTCTTATCAACGGGGAGCAGGGCAAGGATTTCAAGGTGTATAAGGGCCTGAAGCAAGGGTGCCCTTATCCCCATATCTTTTCATATTGGTGGTCGATGCTTTCGATGCTGCGGTTCGTAAGGCGAACTCCGAAGGTCTGGTGAAGGGAGTGGACGGGCACGGTTGGACAACCTCGAACTTGCATTATGCGGACGACTCTTTACTATTTCGCCATGGCTTGTCCCTTCCAGATGGTCTTGCTCAAGATTCTCCTCCATGGGCTGGAATTGACTTCAGGTCTGATGATTAATTTCCAGAAGAGCAGCCTGTATTACATCGGCACGGGGGAAGCAGGTAGCGGTTTAGCCAGGCTTCTGAACTATAGAGAAGGCACCTTACCAATGAAGTACTTGGGTCTGCCTATCAGTTATAAGGCCCTGAGACGAGAGGACTGGGAGCAGTTGATTCTGAAGATCGAGAGGAGATTGGAGGGCTGGAAGGGTAGATTTTTGTCCTCAGGTGGCAGACTAGTGTTGGTAAACTCTGTTCTCTCTTCGATCCCCTCCTACTACCTTTCCTTCTATTTTCTGCCATCCTGGGTGATTGATAGGATCGACAGAATCCGACGCTCCTTCCTTTGGCATGGTGTGGGAAACAATTCGGGAGGTTACAATTTGATGAGATGGGACCAGGTCTGTCTTCCAAAGAAGTTGGGAGGATTGGGAGTTTTAGACCTACGCCGGTTTAACATCTCGATGTTGGGGAAATGGTGGTGGAGGTTGCAGCAAGGTTCAGACGGCTCCTGGCGGGAGGTTATTCTGGCTAGGTATTTCAAGAGGTTCTCCCCTTTGCACGCATGGGGTAGAGTCTCTGGCAGGATTTCCCATTTTTGGAGGGGCATCCTGAGGGTCAAAGACCTCTACAGGGAGGCGACTTCTCTTTCTTTAGGCGATGGGAGAGACATCAGATTTTGGAGAGACACTTGGCTTGGGACCAGGCCATTGGAACAGCTCTTCCCATCTCTCTTCTCCTTGGCCCGAAACAAGGGAGCTTCGGTCCGATCCTAGGCTTGTCGGAGGTTTGGCTCCATCGGATGGAATGTTAAGCTTCGGGCTCCGTTAGATCGGGATAGTCGGCGGGAGCTACAGGATCTCTACGCAATTTTGCGAGCGGCTTCCTTCAAAACCACGCGGGATGAGGTCCGGTGGAATTGCTCCTCTTCCAGGCTTTTCTCTGTTAGATCTTTTTACGAGCACCTCCTCCCTCGTGTTCAGCGCCACAGGCCATCGAAGGCCATTTGGAGGACGAAGGCGCCTTCGAAGGTTCAGATGTTCTCCCTGCTGGCCTTGAGGAACAAGATTCTGACAAAGGCGAATTTGTTGCGGAGGCATCATCCCCAAGCGTCGGACGCTCTTTGTACATTTTGCAACGCGGAGGAGGAAACGGCATCGCACCTGCTACTCGGGTGTCCTTTTGCTAGGCAACTGTGGGATCATTTCGAAGGTAAGGCCAGAATTTCCTCGCACCCTAGGTCTCTATGGGGCCTTTGGAGCTCTTGGAGGAGGAGGAGAGTCCCACCGGGGATTCGAAAGCCGTGGGATATGTTGGTTAGGGCGATCGTGTGGGTGATCTGGCTTGAGCGGAATAATCTGATCTTCAATGCTAAATCGGCCAGGCAGGAGAAGCTGCGACAGTCAGTTACCTCTCTCTTCAGGACTTGGATTAGCCCTTGGCGAGACAAACTAGGGGAGGAGGCCCTTCTGTTTTGTAGTAATTTTCTGACTTAGTTTTAATGATTTCTGGTTGGGGTCCGCCAAACCCTCCCTCCTTCAGGAGGGGTTCTAAAAAAAAAAAGAGTTTGCTGGAGTTTGCATTCAGCAAGAAAAAAGTACTCTCTGACACTGAAAGTGTCTAGAAATCAAAGGGAGGGAGAGAATCAAATTGTTAGCAATTGAATTGTTGAGGTGTCCTGAAATTTGGAAGCTGCCTTTATCCGAAGACTTCGAATGGACACATGTCAAATGATTTGTCTTTCAAACAGAGAGTAGGTACTGCTTTAAATCAAAAGATACATCTTCAGATCGGAAACCATCTTTATAGATTTGAATATATCTTTACACACTCGTATGTATAAAATGATGAGAACACTCCCATCTGCCATCATGCTCTATGGCTGGCACACGTCACTATGGACGTGCGGCCATCCTGATACCAGCATGTAAGGCCAAGAAGCATTTTCCTTGTAAGAAAAATACTTGTATTAATGATGTAAGACATGGGCCCATGTCGTGAATCATTAGTAGAGCCCATACATGCCTTCTTACCCAATAGCCCATTTAGTATTTTATTTAGGGATTTTTGTGTATATATCCATAACAAAGTTTGATATTGACGGAATCTTCTATTAGGCCATCTCCAACGGACTCCCATCTCAGCATCCCATGTGGCACAGCCACCGAGGTGACGGCTTTCGTGGAGCCCCGCAAGATGAAGAAGATGTTGGGTGTGTGTTTGAAAATCACACAAAACACATAGGGGTTTAGTCCCATATCGGTAAGTGGAGAAATCCCTTGCCAACTTAAAAGGGATTGCCCTCTTCCCCCACTTGTCATAACACTAGAGGAGGGGCTCCATTAGCTCACACACGCGCGCGCGTGAGTGCCGTATCGAGCCGGGCCGGGCTTATGCTTTGGCTGGGCGGCACGTGTGTGTGCGACCCAGACACGATAGCATCTCCGAAATGGGCTGGTCAGCACCTGCCTTATTTTTATTTTTCCTTTTAAACCTGTCACTTATTATTTTCCTTTTTAGCTATTAGCCGTACTGCATGCGACCCGTTGCTGCATGCTAGCCGTTACAAGGCTACTCACTGCGAGCTTTAACGTGCGGGGTTAATGGGCTTAATCGCAGCCCATAAACCGCTCCCCTCATTCAGCCCTCTATTAACTGCCCAAGGCTTATATAAGGCCTAGTGCAGCCATAGAGAATACACACTCCGAAAATCGAAATTGCTCTCTGCCTCTTCCTCTCCCGTTCTCTCAAGCTTGTGCTGTGGTGCTGCCCCCTTGCACCGAGAAAACTTCCTCTCTCCTATCAAAGCTGTGATGCGGTGTTGCCTCCCTTCTTCGAGAAGATCTTCGTCGAGTCGCTGGATTCCTGCAAGTTGTACGAGGTTAGCAAAAGCCTTCTTGAAATCGTGCCGATGAGAAGGTCGCCTGACCGGGGTCGTCTTATCTCAGAGAACCATTGTCACGAGGCCCGCACGAGAGGAGCAATAAGTTTTCTGGGACAACGCATAGCGTGTTTCGACCATCAGACCATAATTTCTAACTTTATTTGTTTGCTATTATTAAATCCATTAATTTTAAATGTTCGCAGAGAGCAAACTTAGGGGCTACATCTATACATTGTGTAGTTTATTTTGTTCCAAATCGGTCCCTTTAATTTTAAATGTTAGCCAATTTTCCTTTTTTGTCAACTACTAAATTTTCTACTATTTACATCTAATTTAAACTGAAATGAAGGTCTTAACCGACAAAACATTGGTTTCTTCCCCTGTACTCTGTAATTAGTTTCCTCTAATAGATGACCGTCTAGAAGATCAACTGACCAAGCCCATCATTAATTTAAGGGTTATTTTGACTTTGCACCCCAAAATTTACCTTGAATTAGACTTTACCCCCTATAGTTTCATTAATTAGACTTTACCCCCAAAACTAACTGTTCCGTCATCTCAACCCCCCCCCCCCCCCCACCCCAAACTTTATTTCTTTTCAAAAAAACCCTTCATTTAAGTTGGAATTGCACATCCTAACTGACCGAGCCCATTGAGCAGCGCGCGCTGCCTTTGTGCGACCAGGTCCCATCTCTAAGTGTCAGCCAACAGATTCTTGTCAACACCACTACAACTCGAGCGCGAGTTTGTAATAAACCAAGTCCACGCGCTCTTTCGCACCCATTTCATTATAAATACTCCCATCTCCTTTGCTATCTCCAACATCTCTTCATTCATCACCACTTAGCTTTCGTTGATCATCATCACTCTCCATCTCCTCTCCTCTCTTCCCTTCCAAAACAATCCAAGCATTACAATGGCGTCCCAGACCATCCAGAGCCACCGCGATGGAGCTGAGATCTACCACGGAGATGCCCTCTGCAAGAAGAAATCGATCGAGTTGCTCGAGAAGCTGGGGCTCCCCAAGGGACTCTTCCCTCTGGAGGATATCGAGGAGTTCGGCTACAACCGGGCCACTGGGTTCATCTGGCTGGTGCAGAAGAGGAGTCGGACCCACACCTTCAAGCAGATCAAGCGGGCGGTGTCGTATGCCACCGAGGTGACGGCCTTCGTGGAGGTGCGCAAGATGAAGAAGATAACAGGGGTAAAGACCAAGGAGCTCCTCCTCTGGCTCTCCATCATCGAGATGTACATCAGCGACCCCTCATCCGGGAAGATCACCTTCAAGACCGGCACCGGGCTCTCAGATAGCTTTCCGGCCCCTGCCTTTGAGCTCGAGCAGTGAGACAAGAGATGGGCGTCTGACCTCCTCGTCGGTTTAGTATGGGACCTTTTGGTTTGAATGGTACTGTTTTGTGAATAATGGAAGATGTGTGTAGCTCTCATTGTTTTTAATCTTCTAAGTTCACTTGGCAAATTATTGTATGGAAGAAGGGTTAATTTCAGGTTTAGTTTAACAAAAGTAAGTTTTAAATGATCCATAAGTTTGTACTATGTGTTACTTTGTATATATATATATTTTTTGGTGAAAATATTACATCTAATTCATTGGGTTACGGATAAACACATAACAAGAAGCATCGCACCAAGACAAAAAAAAGTAGAGCCAGAGGAAAAGGGTCACTCCAGCAAAGTGGTAAGAGAGCTGATTTAGCCAACGTGGCCAGGCGGTCGGCCGCTTTATTGGCTTCGCGATTGGTATGATTAATACGTGTAGCTGGGAAGGACTGCAACATGTTGATGATATATTTGAAAAGAAAGTGATCACCAAAGCCTTGAAGCACCCAATTGATGACGATTGAGGAGTCAACCTCCACCCAAATCCGATTAGTCGGAAAGAGCTTAGAAGCACTTTTGATACGAAGCCATAGTGCCCGGGCCTCGGTGTCAACCACCGATGAGGCGGAGATGGGAGTAAGACCCGCTGATAAGATCCGACTGGTGTGATTCTTGATGATATAGCCTGCCCCCACTGCCCTTGTCCCGTGGTCGAGCGCCCCATTAAAGTTTAGCTTTAATCCACCATCTTCCGGCGTTGTCCACTTGATGAAGATGGAAATAGAACACTGCGGCCCTTCCTGCACAGCCACATGGATCTTGTTAGCTTCCAAAAACTCCACAAAAGATGCACGACACCCTCATACCTCATGGACATGTTTATGTTTACTTCCCCCCAAAAAGATCTCGGTTTCTATTAAACCATGTGTTCCAAACGACATTGATAAGTAAGCCCCTTCAGATCTCCCTTTCCTCCCCTGCGGGTTAGGTAATCTTGAGGAGATTATACCACTCGTCAATAATCGTAGGAGGAAAAACTACTGATAAAATTCCTCCCACACCTTACGGGCATGTGGACACTAAAAGATAGCATGATTAGTGTCTTCCACATCCCCAGCACAACGACAACAAAGCGGATTATGGGGGAGAAATTATGGCCATCATATATGTTTCTGCTACCAGTCAATTGATGGTTGAGTGCGGTGCACTGTATGTGGGTGCAAATTTTGGCAAGAAGTCTGCAAACAGCGGGACCCACCGGCCCTGCCTGGTGGGCCCACGAAGACTACAGCGGAACCCACCGGCCCTGCCTGGTGGGTCCACGAAGATTACAGTGGGACCCACCGGCCCTGCCTGGTGGGCCCACGGAGACTATCACGGGACCCACCGGCCCTGCCTGGTGGGCCCAAGAGCCTGCGGAATCCTCCAGGAGACGGTAGCGGGGCCCACCAGTTTTACCTGGAGGATCCCCAGATCCGACAGCAGAAACCGCCATTTACCACCAGAGAATCCTATAAATAGCAGAGCCTTTGAATGTAAAAGGATCCGAAAATTCTGATTTCCACTCTGAGATCTGATTTTCAGAACCCAGAGCTCTGGAATTTCTCAGCTTTCCATCTTCCACCTCTCTTTGATCTTCTTCTCTCCTTCGAAGAGATCAGAGTGTTTTCAGTGATACTCGGCCTGTCGAGATCACTTCAATACAAGTGTTAGTGAATTCGGGTTGCTCCCTATAGCACGGAGACGTAGGCTTCGGCTGAACTCCGAGATCACATCTCTCGTGTCTAACTTTCTCTGCTTGCATACTGAGAGTTCCAACTCCGATCGACAGATCGAACAACGATCTTCAACTCAAACATTCAACTGACTGGTGAGGAGAAGTCTTCGGGTCGGCACGAAGATTTTCCCCCCACAGTTTGGCGTCGTCTGTGGGATCGGACGAGAAGCTGTGTCTGTTCTACAACTACTATTAGATCAGTTGAGCAGACTGATCAAATAATCAAACTTCCTCGCCCCCTCGGTTAGGCAAACAACCGCTCGGACGCCGGCACTCTCGTTGCACCCTTCGCTCTCTAAATGGCGAAGACAAAGCACCATGGTCAACCAGAAGGAAGCAACACACGTCAACCTCGACCTGAGACTCGATCAATGAGTCAAAGGCTCAATTTCGGGCATCCCCTTGCTGCCCCCAATATGGATACTCGATCAGGTAGTGGGAGATCGGTTGATCGACCGATTGCTCCACCTCCTCATCCATCAATAGGGCATACAACCCCTGCTCCCGCTGAAGACCTTCCCTGGACATATCAAATCTCGGCGGTCGATTTCCAACTACTTCAATTGGCAAAGCAGAATGCCACCCTCACTGCTGAGAGGGACGCACTCAAGAAGGCAGCCTCCGAGGCTGGGATTGCTCTTCCCATCCCCTCGACTAATGAGAGGGTCGATCGGCCACGACCATCAATCCACTCCGAGCAACGGAGGTCAATGGGCACTGCTGCCCCCGGGAGAATTCATCGTGACCTGACTCCCTCTGCCGCCCCATGAAAGCAGAGTGTTTGGGATCGTCTCGACGATGAGTCCTCCCAATCCTCTTCTGGTCGCAACTGTGACAGGAAGGCACCTTCAAAGCTCGATATACCAAGGAAGCACACGATGAAAGGCGCTCCTTCAAAGAGTAGAGTCTCCCCTTCCATTCCACTTCAACGTGGACTTGGATCGGACCTTCGACACTGACTTCAACCGGCAAATACTTCAATGCCTGAGCAAGACCTTGCGATCTTGCCTCTTGACCCACATCTAGGTCGAGGACACGGTTGTAGGGATGGATATTCCTCCGTCGGACCGCTCCATCGAAGCCTCTTCGAGTCAACATTTCCAAGGGAATGGAGAACTCCTATCCTCCCCAAATTCAACTGCGTCAAAGGAGATCCGACTCTCCATATACTTGCCTTCAAACAAGCCTTGACACCGCACAAAGAAGAGAACAACGTGCTTTGTCGCACTTTCGTCGGAAGTCTCGATGAGCCGTCGCTCGATTGGTATCATAATCTCCGAGCTGGGTCCATCACCCAGTTCGGTGTCTTGGCTAACCTTTTCGTGCAGCACTATCAACTCAACCTGAAGCCAGAAAAGAAGCTCGACTCCCTCTATCGGCTAAGGATGGGTGCTGACGAGACTCTCCGTAGTTTCACAAGGAGATTTCGCAACGAGCATGCCGCCCTCTCTGGAAGACATCTGGATGATGAAGCCATCATGTTGGCTTTCCAAAACGCCCTCTGCTTCGATCTACACATCTACAACGACTTCATTCGCAATCCCCCTCCTTCTCTGGGTTTTATGTTCGATCGAATCCAGAGAGAAATTGAAGTTGAAGATGATCAAGTCGCTCGAAAAGGGCGAGAAACGAAGCGAAGACCCACGGAAAGAGATGCTCCAAGATATGCTACCAAAGCTCACAACGCTGAGGCAACAGCTCCTCCCGCCAACAAAAAGCCAAGGAATGATGGACGTCGATCTCCGACGAAGACCACTTTCACCGAGTGGAATTTACCAATCGAGTAGGTTCTCGACCGCAGTCAACACGAGGAATTTCTTCGAAGGCCCAATCCTCTTCAGCCAAATACTAAATTCACGGCTGACAAAACAGTTTATTGCGACTTCCATCGAAGTCATGGCCATTCCACTGATAGGTGCTATCGGCTGAAATTCCATCTTGAAGACTTATTGCGAGAAGGCCACCTTCAAGAGTTTGTCAAAAGCGGTCAAGATCAGCGTCGATCCTCTACGAAGGGGAAAGAGGCTTGCTGGGTACACCAAATCTCTTCCAACCGATCACCTATCACTGTGAATGCCAACGTCTTTGGCATTCACAGAACATTGCACAATCAAGCCTTGACCGGGAAAGAAGTAGATCGGCAAGTTCGACGCATCTTCCATGTTCGTTCTACCGCAAACAAAGAGGACACCTAGATTGAGAAGCTTATTGAAGGCTTGGCTTGGCCTTCTATTGTTTTCAACGACACCGATCTTCAAGGAGTTCAAACTCCACATAGAGACCCCCTGGTCTTAAAACTCCTCATCGACGGAAGCACAGTCAATCGAATCCTCATTGACACCGGGAGTTCCATCGATATTATGTTCTCAGACTGTTTCAAACGTTTGGGGCATAGATACTCAAGCCTCGACGTCGTCCCGACCATGATCACTGGCTTCAACGGCGAACAAAGCATCACGGTGGGCGAATCGAGATTCACTCTCGACCTTAGCCGAGAGACTCGAGTCTCGGTGAGGTTTGCAATTGTCGAAGGAGTATCCAGCTACAACGCCATTCTCGGGTGACCATTCCTCCACCAGATCAATGCCATCTCCTCTTCTTACCACCAACTCCTCAAATTTGCAACGGGAGAGGGCATTGTCTGTATTCGAGGCGATCAGCAAGCTGGGAGGTCTTGTGAGGCTGCCGCGGCTAAAACAGATCGAAAGATCAATATCGCTCCTCCAAAGCGGCCACGAGATGAAGCTGGTCCCTCTTTCAAATAGCAATTAAAGGAGATTCCACTGACCGAGCCTCCACCATTCGAATGGGAAGCCTCACCTTCAATCGAAGAAATCATCCCTATCAATATTGGTAGTGGAAATCTATCTCGACAAACATTTATTGGTACCAGTCTTAGCGACGCAGAAGCGCAAGACATGGTATCCTTCCTTCAATCCAATATCGACGTCTTCGCCTGGTGTTTTGAAGACATGCCAGGGATCAATCCAGATGATGCCTGCCACCGGCTTTCTATCAAAGAAGAAGTGAAACCTGTCAAGCAAAAGCCACACACAATCCGACCAGAATTACAAATTGCCATTCAAGAAGAGATCAGCAAACTACTCGCAGCAGGCTTCATCCGTGAAGTAGAGTATCCTACTTGGATCTCTAATATTGTTGCTGTCCTGAAGAAGAACGAAAAGGTCAGAGTCTGTATCGACTTCACCAACCTCAACAAGGCTTGTCCCAAATATCCATTCCCCATGCCAAGGATAGATAGACTCGTCGATGCCACTGCTGGCCACGAGCTATTGTCTTTTATGGATGGATACTCTGGGTACAACCAAATTCCACTTCACGCTGATGATCAAGAGAAGACATGCTTTGTGACTAGCCGGGGTCTTTACTGCTATAATGTAATGCCATTCGGCCTCAAAAATGCTGGTTCCACTTATCAAAGGTTAGTCACAAAGATGTTCGAAGATCAGATCGGTCGCAACGTCAAAGTCTATGTCGACGATCTCCTTACAAAGAGCTCCATTCGAGGAAAGCATCTATCCGATCTGGCGGAAACCTTTTAAGTCCTTCGAAAGTATCGCATGAAGCTTAATCCGGCCAAGTGTGATTTCGGAGTTCAATCGGGCAAATTCCTGGGTCATCTTGTGACCAGGAGGGGCATTGAAGCCAATACCGACCAAATTCGAGCCATCCTCGACATGCCATCACCTACTAATCGAAAAGAAGTTCAACGTCTCACTGGAAGACTTGCTGCCCTCAATAGATTCATCTCAAAGTCTTCCGACAAATGTAAGCCTCTTTTCGACAAACTACGAAAGGCGGATACTTCAGGGTGGAGTTCAACTTGCGAAGAAGCTTTTTAAGGCATCAAGAAATATCTGGTGCAAGCTCCTATCCTGACGGCTCCTCTTCCCAAAGAAGAGTTATGGCTCTATCTCGCCGTGACCGATCAAGCAATCAGTGCGGTCCTAGTCAGCAGAAGAGAAGACATCGAGCATCCAGTCTACTACATCAGCCATACTCTTCTTCCGGCTGAAACTCGCTACTCAAAAACTGAGAAGGTCAACCTGGCCTTGCTCACTGCATCACGTCGCCTCCAACCCTACTTCGTCTCTCATCAGATCACTGTCATTTTAGAACGCCCACTCAAAGATATCGTTGACAAAGCTGGTCGAGCTAGTCGAATGATCAAATGGGTAATCGAAATGAGCTCTCTGCGGATTCAATTCGAATCTCGCACTTCCATCAAAGGTCAGGCCATTGCTGATTTTCTAGCTGACTTTCCGGTTGAAGACCCCATCTCTTGGGAAGAAGATGTCTACATGCGCTTGGAAGATGAGGCTAATTCTCCAATCAATCTTGCAACAAAAACCGATCCAAACCTCGAGGCTATTGCCACAAATCCTCCATGGAAGCTTTAAACTGATGGAGCTTCAAGTGCGTTCGGTTCGGGAACTAGGATAGTCTTGGTATCCCCCGAACTTGATCATCTCCAGAAGGCCACTCTCCTCGGGTTCAATGCCACCAACAACGAAGCCGAATACGAAGCACTCATTTCCGGACTCGAAATGGCTGAATCCCTGGGGGTAGATCGAATCATCGTCTACAGCGATTCCCAGTTGATCATAAGGCAAATCAATGGAGAATATACAGCTCGAGAAGAAAGAATGCAACTCTATTTGGCCTAAGTACGACGTCTTCAATAACGTTTTACTAATACTGAATTCATTCAGATCCCAAGAGCAGAGAACCGAGAAGCAGATGCCTTAGCCAATGCTCCCTCAGTTCTTGGAGACTCACTCGGAGGAAGGCAAATACAGATCGATTATCAAGAAGTGCCCAAGACCATCCCCGATCAACAGAGTCTTGCTACTACAAAAAGATCTGGGGGTGGAGATCAACTGACACTGAACCTCACTACTACAAGTGAGCTTGGAGACTGGAGACGATCAATTTTCGACTTCTTCAAACATGGCAAAATGCCGGAAGATCCAAATCAAGCCCGAAAACTCCAAAGAAAGCTTCTGTGCTATACTATTCAAGGAGAAGATCTATACTTCAAATCTCACAATGGGATGTTGCTCAAGTGCCTTAGTCCCGAACAAGCACAGGCAATCCTGATTGATATCCACTCCGGAGCTTGTAGAAATCATTCGGGAGGAAGATCTCTTGAAGTCAAAACAAAGCTACAAGGTTACTACTGGCCAACAATGGCAAAAGATGCTCGCCAAGTTGTTCAAAGGTGCGAGCCGTGCCAACGACACGCTCGTGCTATCCATCTTCCTGTAGATGAACTTCACCAACTATCAAGTCCGTGGCCTTTCCATCAGTGGGGGTTGGACTTCTTGGGTTCTTTCCCACCAACTCCAAGCAAGAAGAAGTATCTACTGCTGGCAACAGATTACTTCACCAAATGGGTTGAAGCTGTGCCACTCTTTCGAGAGACCGATGATGAAGTGATCAAATTTATTCGGCACAATATCTTCTCAAGATTTGGTACGCCCTAAGTTCTTGTTGCTGATAATGGGGCTCAATTTGACTCCGACAAGTTTCGAGAGTTCTGCCTGAATAACGGAATCAAGCCCTTTTATTCAACTCCAAGATATCCTCAATGCAATGGTCAAGCTGAAGCATCCAATAAAGCTATTCTTGGTATACTCAAGAAGAAACTCAACGATAAGAAAGGATTGTGGGAACAAGTCCTACCTGAAGTTCTTTGGGGATATCGCACAACTCCAAGAAGATCCACAGTGTTCTCACCTTTCCGTTTGACGTACGGATCGGAAGCAGTACTCCCGACAGAGAATATATCAAATACTTTGAAGACCAGGGCAGTTGAAGAGGAGATCAATGAAGAGCTTCGAGTCAATGATCTGGACTTCTCTGAAGAACTACGAGACCAAGCCTCCCTTCGTGTGGCCAAGTATCAGCAGAAGATCAAACGAGCCTACGATGAGAAAGTCTACAAGAGACAGTTCCCAGTGGGCAGTCTCGTTCTCAGAGCAGTTTTCTACAACACTAAAGAACACAGCAGTGGGAAACTTGCTCCCAACTAGGAAGATCCATATATCGTCGAATCAGTTGGAGGCAAAGGCTCTTATCGACTGATCTCACCAGAAGGAGAGAGAATGCCACGAGCTTGGAATTATAGACACCTCAAACTGTTCTATCCATGATGTAAATTCCATGATGAATAAAGATCTCTTTCAACTGTTCAACTGTTCTAGTTCTAAAGCAGTTTCAAATTATCTATATTCAAATTACAAGGTCTTTTAACAAAGTTTGGGTGCTTGAGTTGCGATTCAACCCCTTACGGGCAAATGTTAAAACGATTTCAGGTTGTCATTCCAAGCAACCTTCAAGTCACTAGTCGGTTTAACAGGTTGGGGAGTTTGTGTTGCGACACTACCCCTTACTTACAAATGTTAAACTGACCTTCAATTTCGATCTTCAATTTCAATCAATTTCGATATCGTCTAACAGATTTGGGTGTTTGAGTTGCGACTCGACCCCTCACATACGAGTGTTACACGAGTTCAAATTCAATTTTTGAGATACAAGTTTGGGTAATCGAGTTGCAACTCGACCCCTTACATTCAAGGGATTGTATCCATTCCACATTCCAATGCTACCCAGAACATGATATTCAAAGATAATCAAGAGATATCCAATTTTCAAACACCAAAAAGATTTCTATTATCAAAAAATTGCCAAGTACAAGAGTGAGCCTTTTCATATCACAAGTTTATAAAGTACAGCAAAGAAAAAAGATAGAAGATCTCAAGGTTTGGCCACACTTGGCGCACGCGACTTCTCCCCCTCGGATCTACCACGAGCTTTGCTCGCCATTGAAGCCTTAGAAGATCGGACGCTGCTAGCGTGGACCCTGAGTGCCTCCACCGCCTTCTCAGTCGTCTCCCTGTAACTCGCGCATTCAGTGCGCATGTGCTCCAGCTCTTTGTTGAGGGCCTCCTCCTTGGCAGCTGAGGCTATCTCCTTAGCAACAAGAGCGGCATCTCTTGCAGCAAGCTCAGCCTCCAACTCCTTTATTCGAGTCACGCGATCGAAGGACAAGTTCTCGATCTTGAAAAATCGATTCCTCAACTCCTCGAGCTCGTGACCCCGGGCCTCGTAGCCGTTCTGCCAGCCCTTGCTTTCGAGCTTCTCCTTGCGAAGGGCCTCGATTTTGGCTTTCAAAGCCTCCTTCTTGGAGGAGAGAAGTTCCCTCAGCTTATCTCTCTCTTCAATTGCAGCCTCCAATTCAGCAGTCAAACGGGATACTTCAACCGAAGCTTCCTTTTCTCCTGCTTTCCTGAAGAGCTTGCTCGCAAATTTCAAGACTGCTGAGTTCTGCAAGAGAAACAAAAGAGTTAGAATTATTCTGAAACTACAACTCCAATGATTGATCAAGCAGATGCATATACCACTAATTCGAGCCTATCGAAGGCCTCATCCAGAGTAGCCTCCGGAAGATTGCAGAGTTTCCGGATCACAACAGTTGGGTGGTTGATATCAACCTCACCCAAGTTCTTTATTTTCTGAGTCGAGCCAGCAGGCGCACCTACAATCAACACAAAAGTTCAAAGAGTTGGAATAAATTCAAAATTCGAAGGCAAGTCAATCAAGGCAAAATTACTACAGATACCTGAGGCATCGACTCGAGGAGCCTTTCCCTTCCCATGGTCGGAGCTCTTACCCCGAGGGGTAGATTTCTCCTTGGTGGGAGTTGGCTCTGGCTGGAGTTGAGGAGCCTCATCCTCCACACGACTTCCTCTTTCCAGGTGTGCTGGAGAAGGAATGTCCCGAAGAGGCGAGATCTGTGGGTGCAAATTTTGGCGAAAGTTTACCAACTACCACGGGACCCACCGGCCCTGCCTGGTGGGCCCACGAAGACTACAGCGGGACCCACCGGCCCTGCCTAGTGGGCCCACGAGGACTACCACGGGACCCACCGGCCCTGCCTAGTGGGCCCACGAGGACTACCACGGGACCCACCGGCCCTGCCTGGTGAGCCCACGAGGACTACCACGGGACCCACCTGCCCTGCCTGGAGGACCCCCAGATACGACAGCAAAAACCGCCATTTACCCCAGAATTCCTCCCAGAGAATCCTATAAATAGCAGAGCCTTCGAATGTAAAAGGATCGAAATCTAAGATCCGAAAATTCTGATCTACCATCTCCCTTTGATCTTCTTTCGAAGAGATCAGTGTTTATAGTGATACTCGGCCTGTCGAGATCACTCCAACATAAGTGTTAGTGAATTCGGGTTGCTCCCTATAGCACGGAGACGTAGGCTTCGGCTGAACTCCGAGATCATATCTCTTGTGTCAAACTCTCTCTCTCTGATTGTTTTTCTATTTGCATATCGAAAGAAGCAACAACTTCAACCAACAGATCGACCAACGATCTTCGACGTCAACTTCGACTCCAATTGACTGGTGCTGCGAGAGTCTTCAGGTCGGCACGAAGATTTTCCCCCACAGTTTGGCGCCGTCTGTGGGATCCGAGCGAGAAGCCGTGTCCTCTCTACTTCGACTACCAGATCAATAGCCAAACTTCCTCGCCCCCTCGGTTGATCAGACAACTGATCGGACGTCGGCAATCTCGTTGCACCCTTCGCACTCTGAATGGCGAGAACCAAACACCAGGGTCAACCAGAAGGAAGTTATACTCAACAACAAGCTCGTCCTGAGACTCGATCAATGAGTCAAAGGCTCAATTTCGGACAGCCCCTTGCTGTCCCAGAGATGGGGGTTCATTCAGGGAGTGGAAGATCTGTCGATCGACCGATCATCCACCCTGCGCGATAATCAATTGGTCAAACAACCCCCACTCCTGCTAAAGACCCTCCTTCGACATATCAAATTTCAGCGGTCGACTTTCAACTGCTTCAATTTGCAAAGCAAAACGCCACCCTCACCGCTGAGAGGGATGCTCTCAAGAGGGCAGCTTCTGAGGCTGGGATCGCTCTTCCTATCCCCTCTACAAATGAGAGGGTCGATCTTCCGCAACATTCAATCCACTCTGAGCAACAGAGGTCAATGGGCACTACTACCCTCGAAAGGGTTCGACGCGATCCAACTCCCTCTGCTGCCCTGTGGAAGCAGAGTGTTTGGGACCGCCTCGACGACGAATCCTCTCAATCCACTCCTGGTAGCAACTTCAACAAAAGAGTCCCTTCAAAGCAAGATGACTCGAGAAGATGTCAGATGAAAGGTGCGCCCTTGAAGAATAGAGTTTCACCATCCGATCCGCTTTAACGTGGGCTCGGATCGGACCTTCGTCATCGACTCCAACCTGCCGAACAGGACCTCTCGATCTTACCCCTCGATCTCCATCTAAGTCGAGGGCAGGGTCGTAGGGATGGATACTCCTCCGTCGGACCCCTCCATCGAAGCTTATTCGAGTCAGCATTTCCAAGGGGATGGAGAACACCCACTCTACCCAAATTCAATTGCGTCAAAGGAGATCCAACTCTCCATATACTCTCTTTCAAACAATCCCTGACACCGCATGAAGAAGAGAACAACGTGCTCTGCCGCACCTTCGCCGGGAGCCTCGATGAGCCATCCCTCGATTGGTACCACAACCTTCGAGCTGGATCCATTACTCAGTTCAGCGTCTTAGCCAATCTCTTTGTGCAACATTATCAACTTAATTTGAAGCCGGAGAAGAAGCTCGATTCCCTCTATCGGCTAAGGATGGGTTCGGATAAGAGTCTTCGCAGCTTCACAAGGAGATTTCGCAATGAGCACGCTGCCCTCTCTGGGAGGCATCTGGATGATGAAGCTATCATGTTGGCATTTCAGAATGCACTCCGCTTCGACATGCACATTTACAACGACTTCATTCGCAATCCTCCTCTTTCCCTAGGTTCAATGTTTGATCGAATCCAACGGGAAATTGAGGTTGAGGATGATCAAGTTGCCCGAAAGGGACGAGAGACGAAGAGGCGACCCGCCGAAAGGGAAACCACAAAATATGCTACCAGAGCCTACAATGCAGAAGCAGAAGTTCCTCTCGCACCCAAGCGATTAAGAAACGATGGACGCCGATCTCCTCCAAAGAAGACTACTTTTACCAAATGGAATCTACCAATCGAACAGATCCTCGATCGAATTCAGCATGAAGAGTTCCTCCGATGGCCTAATCCACTGCAGCCCGATACTAAGGCCACTGCAGACAAAACCGTCTACTGTGATTTTCATCGCAGTCATGGTCATTCAACTGATCAGTGCCACCGGGTAAGGCATCATTTGGAAGATCTGCTACGTGTAGGACATCTCCAAGAGTTTCTCAAAGGCAGGCAAAATCATTCCTTCGAACATCACTAGTGAAGATCTCCCTCGAGATGGAAAAATCTGGGGGGTTGGAGATGATCAACTTTCAAGCGACCATTTGTATCGTCAGAGAACGCAGCAGCTGGAAACTAGATCCCAACTGGGAAGGTCTATACAAAGTCAAATCAGAAGGAGGCCAAGGACTCTATCGATTGCCACGGGCTTGGAATGCTCGAAATCTTAAATTGTTCTATCTATGATGTAAATTCTATGTTGAATAAAGATTGCTTTCAAACGTCTACTTGTCCGTTCAAATTCTGAGTTATGAGACAGCACAACTCTCAATTTCAAGCTACCAGGTCGTTTAACAAGTTTAGGGCCTCGTGTTGCGACACGACCCTTTACGTGCAAATGTTAAACGATTTCGGGTTGTGAAACAGCACAACTCTCAATTTCAAGCTACCAGGTCGTTTAACAAGTTTAGGGCCTCGTGTTGCGACACGACCCTTTACGTGCAAATGTTAAACGGTTTCGGGTTGTGAAACAGCACAACTCTCAATTTCAAGCTACCAGGTCGTTTAACAAGTTTAGGGCCTCGTGTTGCGACACGACCCTTTACGTGCAAATGTTAAACGGTTTCGGGTTGTGAAACAGCACAACTCTCAATTTCAAGCTACCAGAATATCAACACTCAGATACATAATCCAAGACACCTTCGCTGCCTCGACGTGCAGCAAGTCCAAAATCCGAGACCTGCTCTCGGCACCCTAGCAAAGCCTAAAGCTCTTTGCCCCAACACATCTCGACATGAAGATCAAGGTCCCACGCGTCGAGCAGCATTCAGCCAATGTCACTCCAGAGGCAGGACATCTCTCAAACTTACCAAGTCACTACAGAAGACTTCTACCATTCGACACTCATAAGAGAGCATCACGTGCTCTCATGCTCGAGGAAGACTCGTTCTGGAAATCCACCATCGATGAGGGGGTGAATCTACAATCTTCTATAGCCAGCATCAACATACAAAGACGTGCTCCACGCTCCAAATTAGTTGAGAGAACGTTTCGGCCTAATTTCTGTCAAACTAAGGAGATCGGAGAAACAATCCTCCAACAACTTACAGACGGACTCATCAACCATTCAAGGGCAAAGTCTGAGGCATGAACCGCAGCATTCGAACAAAGTCCAAATTTAGTCAAAGTCTGAGACCGACATCTTGGCATTTGGTCGAAAGTCCAAGCTCGCAACCTTGGCACGAGGCAGCAAAGTCCGAGACTTGAGTCTCAGCATTCAAATCGAAGTCTTCGCTCGTGGCCTCACTCGAACCTTGACCGGATAATTTTTTACCGATCGGACAAACTTGTCCGATCGGCTAAAATCATTCGACCGGTCGATTTTCTACTGGATCTGGCAAAAAACCGAGGTTTTTTGCCGATCACTCGAACCTTGACCGGATAATTTTTTACCGATCGGACAAACTTATCCGATCGGCTAAAATCATTCGATCGGTCGATTTTCTACTGGATCTGGCAAAAAACCGAGGTTTTTTGCCGATCACTCGAACCTTGACCGGATAATTTTTTACCGATCGGACAAACTTGTCCGATCGGCTAAAATCATTCGATCGGTTGATTTTCTACTGGATCTGGCAAAAAACCGAGGTTTTTTGCCGATCACTCGAACCTTGACCGGATAATTTTTTACCGATCGGACAAACTTGTCCGATCGGCTAAAATCATTCGATCGGTCGATTTTCTACTGGATCTGGCAAAAAACCGAGGTTTTTTGCCGATCACTCGAACCTTGACCGGATAATTTTTTACCGATCGGACAAACTTGTCCGATCGGCTAAAATCATTCGATCGGTCGATTTTCTACTGGATCTGGCAAAAAACCGAGGTTTTTTGCCGATCACTCGAACCTTGACCGGATAATTTTTTACCGATCGGACAAACTTGTCCGATCGGCTAAAATCATTCGATCGGTGAATCAAACTTTTGCATGGCCTTCACCTGGGTTGTCAACTTTTGACCTTTGAAGCAAACATCAAAGGTGTGAATCAACGGCCATAATCAATGCCATCATTTGTGCATCAATGTCATCACAACAACAATGCCATCACAACCTTCCCTTCCATAATGCATGGAACTCCCATGCAAGCATGCATGTATATGCACCGATCCACCACCTCTCATTCCCACTTGATCACAACCACCAGCGACTGAGTTGGCTAAAAAGCATTTCATCCGATGTGAGAGAGAGAGAGAGGATGCCATCTCTTCCAATCAAGACCAAGAGAATCCATCTAAAGCCAGCGGGGTCTTCACGTGAGAGACCCACTCTCAACCCCATCGCGCAATCAGCGGCGAAGTCTTCACCGAACACCCTTATCAACGGCCAGCATTCATGCATTCAAAAGAGCACAGCTGCAACGTTGAGCCCGTGACTGCAGTGGCACAATGGGGAAGCCAGCCCGTGACTGCACAGTGATAAATCCGTTTGACCGATCGGAGGGGTGCGATCATGCCAGCACTAAAGCACCATATCCCACTCAAAGGCACAGCTGCAACATTGAGCCCGTGACTGCAGTGGCACAATGGGGATCCGGTGGCAGTCCTCCATCTCCTCCCCCTCCGGATCCGTTGTCTTCCAAAATCTGGAGCTGCAGTCCTCCATCTCCTCCCCCTCCGGAACGACGACGACAGCATGGGGAGACAACGGATCCGGTGGCGGCTCTCTACGCCCTCGGCTCCGATCGGCAGCGCGTATCCGATCGAGCCCGCTGCAGCTTTCTCCCCCCTTCACCGGCAACAACAACAGTAACCCCGCCCATCTCCGATCCAGATGGTGTTCGGGTGCGAGACCGATGATCGGTTGCCAGCGACCGATCGGTCACTGGCAACCGGTCAAGATTCATGCGATCGGTCCCCACGAGGGGTGTTCTTCCCGATCCAGTACATTTTTTAGCCGATCGGCGATTTTCTTCTTCCCAGACACCGGCTGGTGGCGCCTGATCGACGACCGGCAGCAGCCCTTCGTCCTCGACTGATCGGCCAAAAATCCATTGAATCTTAGGCTAGAAGTGTTTTTCCAACCGATCAGCTCAGTTTCGATCGGACGAATTTGCCCGATCTGTCGATTTTGTCCGATCGGACAAAATCGCCCGATCGGACAAATTCACCCGATCGGCGCAGCAACACATACCCGATTGGCTTCTCCGACAGCAGCCCTTTCTCCCTCTACTTGAACGGGCACCCGAACGGCGAGCAGCAGATCAAAGATCGGCAACTCAACAGCTACTTCTCTAAACATTTAGCCGATCAAACAACCTTCTTCTCTCAAATCTAATCTTTACCTGATCAAACATACCATACCACCCTCCCCTTCCATTGGCGAGTTGCACCCGATCACCTCGATCGATAGGTCGAAATTGACCGATCACTTTTTTGACCGATCAAAATTTGACCGATCAAATTTGACCGATCACTTTTTGACCGATCAAATTTGACCGATCAAATTTGACCGATCACTTCGACCAAACACTTTGACTGATCGGTCAGACTTGACCAGTCGAATTCGACTGATCGGTCGATTTTCTACTGGATCGGTCAAAAAACCATGTTTTTTGACCGATCACCCGATCCTTGACCGGTTGAATTTTGACTGATCAGTCAAAATTTGACCGATCGGTCAAATTTGTCCGATCGGTCAAAATTTGACCGATCGGCCAAAATTTAACCGATCGGTCAAAATTTGACCGATCAGTCAAATTTGTCCGATCGAACAGAAATCAATCGATCGGTCAAAATCTCTACTGGATCGGTCAAAAAACCATGTTTTTTGACCGATCACCCGATCCTTGACCGGCTGAATTTTGACTGATCAGTCAAAATTTGACCGATCGGTCAAATTTGACCGATCGGTCAAAATTTGTCCGATCGGACAAATTTGTCCGATCGGCCAAATTTTAACCGATCGGTCAAAATTTGACCGATCAGTCAAAATTTGACCGATCAGTCAAATTTGTCCGATCGGCCAAATTTGTCCGATCGGTCAAAATTTGTCCGATCGGTCAAAATTTGTCCGATCGGTCAAATTTGACCGATCAGTCTATTATCAAACGCTCAACACTCGACAAAAAGCTCCTCTTCATGTGTGACAGGGGGTCGTTAGCTTTGCACCACGAGTCCAAGCCAGCTAGATCGGCCTCTAGCTAACTTGGAGGGGGTAACTGTGGGTGCAAATTTTGGCGAAAGTTTACCAACTACCACGGGACCCACCGGCCCTGCCTGGTGGGCCCACGAAGACTACAGCGGGACCCACCGGCCCTGCCTAGTGGGCCCACGAGGACTACCACGGGACCCACCGGCCCTGCCTAGTGGGCCCACGAGGACTACCACGGGACCCACCGGCCCTGCCTGGTGAGCCCACGAGGACTACCACGGGACCCACCTGCCCTGCCTGGAGGACCCCCAGATACGACAGCAGAAACCGCCATTTACCCCAGAATTCCTCCCAGAGAATCCTATAAATAGCAGAGCCTTCGAATGTAAAAGGATCGAAATCTAAGATCCGAAAATTCTGATCTACCATCTCCCTTTGATCTTCTTTCGAAGAGATCAGTGTTTATAGTGATACTCGGCCTGTCGAGATCACTCCAACATAAGTGTTAGTGAATTCGGGTTGCTCCCTATAGCACGGAGACGTAGGCTTTGGCTGAACTCCGAGATCATATCTCTTGTGTCAAACTCTCTCTCTCTGATTGTTTTTCTGTTTGCATATCGAAAGAAGCAACAACTTCAACCAACAGATCGACCAACGATCTTCGACGTCAACTTCGACTCCAATTGACTGGTGCTGCGAGAGTCTTCGGGTCGGCACGAAGATTTTCCCCCACAAGATCTCCCCTTCACCTTGTGGCTGCTCGAGCCCAGCCACAAGGGCCGCCATCTACTCAGCCAGAAAGAGAGTATGTGAAGGGGGTGGGGGTTGTTCAACCTCCAGACCCCCACTTGTAGTTGTGCCTTTGAGACGGGGAGTGACTGGAGGAATTTGGTCGAGGGGTGTGGGGTTGCTTCCAACCCCACCACTCCCCGAGAACTTTATCTTGAAGCGCATCGGGCGCTTCTTCAGATCGTCAAAGTGGTAGGCGGGAACCACCTTGTGGCCTTCGCCCTCCACATCCATTACTCCCTCCATTCGACGGGCCTTAGCCTCATCGATGGGGATAGGAAGAGAATCTTCCTCTTCTGCACCACCAGTGGGGGTGGGAGGAAGTTCATCCCCACCACCCCCCTGTCCTTGGTCACCACCAATGGGGGTGGGAGGAATTTCTTCCTCACCACCCCCGTTTCCATTATCTCCACCAGTGGGGGTGGGAGAAAGATCATCCTCACCACCCCCATCCTCCTCTTCTTCATCATCGTCGCCGTTGCCATTGCTACCGTTTTCGGTCTCTTCTTCTTCTTCTTCCTCATCTTCCTTCTTCTTTTCTTCTTCCTCTTCTTCTTCATCTTCATCCTTCTTTTCTTGGTCCTCTTCTTCATTTTGCTTGACGAGGATTCTCCTTTTCTTCTTTGCTGGGCCCCTCTGTATCACCAGCTTTTTCTCAGAGGTGGGCAATCAGCGCCTTGCACCGTAGGCCTTCTTCTCGATTCTAATCTTTCTGATAATCTTGCCAGACTGAGGATCCTCCTCGTAGTCTGAGTATAAGACCTCATTGTCTTCGTATCTGGCCTGCGATCGGTGAAGGAGATTAGCTTTACCATACCTTATTGGGCAGTTTGAAAACTGCTTCCATGACCTGGTACCGCAGGTCAACTCGAGGAACAGGTTATCAATGGCTCCAACCCTCTCTGAAGGCCAAGCTAGCTCTCCTCCAGCATAGTACATCTTGACTTCCTTGTTCACATCAGCACGAGGAGTCTCTAGCACTGAGAGTGGCGTCCAAGCGCCAGCCACTGAGAGCGGCCACTTAGTATACAGCTTGTCAGAGGCAACTGTGTCGGTAAGGGGGCGTAGAGCAGAAACCACTGTGAGGTTGAAGAAAGGGCTGTCTTTCCTCAAAGCCCATCGGTAATGAAAGAAGAAGTAGCCCAATTCGATCCGGGCCTCTTCGTCATCTGGAAGGCTGGAGTAGCATTCCCTCAATTCCTTTTGGAAATCTGACTCTACGCTGCAGAAGGCATAGATTATCCTCCATGCGTTGCCGGTGATCTGTCCTGGGCAAAGGCCGGAGGTGTTTAGCAACCTAGCGGCAAATGGTAGCAGCGGAAGACGAAGTCCGCAGTTCAGCTGACCTAAGGAGACCACTGTCCCCATCACTTGCTCATTGCTGGCAACGTTCACAAACACGGTCTGCTTGTCGATACCAAAGCCAGATTGAATCCCAGGCAGTGAAGGTCGTATCTTCCCCTCTGTGAAGCATGCCAGCAGCCTTTGCCACTTTGCCCTCTTCTTATCGGTGAGCTCGCCACCTGTGTTGTAGATGTAAGCAGGCTCCTCAGCCAGAGGCAACAGAGGACCCAAGACAAACTTTGCCTTCGGGATGTGCTCCGGCCTTGATGGAGCGGAAGCGAATCCAACTCCAGCGTGCCTCTTGCCCAGTTGGCCCAACTCCACCAGCACTGCCTTGCCTTTGCCCCTACCTTTGGGGGGGGGATGATTCTTCAGCTATCTCCTTCCCCTTCCTCTTCGAGGGGACCGCGCTCATCTTCTTCGAGTTACCAGAGGAGGCCATTCGATCGATCGAGAAAGGACAAGGAAACAGAGAAAGGGAGATCGGAAGCAAAAGCTCTAGACTTCGAAAATTTTCTGAAAGCGTGAGGCAAAAATGACAGCCAGAGAAGCTTAAATATCCTGAGGGAATTAGGCGCACAAATCGAGAGGACACGTGTCATCACCATATCAAATCGCGTGTTTTTGCAGGTACACGTGGCATCTATCCGTAGCGAGCGCAAAACCAGGCGAACAGTCGCGACCAGACGAAACGTCGAAATCAGCCGGACCACCGGTTCAAGCGACCCACCGGTTCAAGCGAACCACCGGTTCAAACCACTGGGTCAGAATATTCAATTCGTTGCACAAATATATTTTCTGATCAAGCGGCAGGATGGTGGGTAATTTACCAGAGGATCGGACGAAAAGTAGGCTCTTTCGTCTTATCACTCGAACCTTGATCGGCTGATCTTAAACCGATTGGTCAAACGTGACCCATCGGTCAAAATCAATCGATCGGTCGATTTTCTACTGGATCGGGCAAAAAACTTGGTTTTTTGCCCGATCACTCGAACCTTGACCGGCTGATTTTAACCGATCGGTTAAATATGACCGATCGGTCAAAATCAATCGATCGATCGATTTTCTACTGGATCGGGCGAAAAACTTAGTTTTTTGCCCGATCACTCGAACCTTGACCGGCTGATTTTAACCGATCGATCAAATATGACCGATCGGTCAAAATCAATCGATCGGTCGATTTTCTACTGGATCGGGCAAAAAACTTGGTTTTTTGCTCGATCACTAGAACCTTGACCGGCTGATTTTAACCGATCGGTCAAATATGACCGATTGGTCAAAATCAATCGATCGGTCGATTTTCTACTGGATCAGGCGAAAAACTTAGTTTTTTGCCCGATCACTCTAAACTTGACCGGCTGATTTTAACCGATCGGTCAAACATGACCGATCGATCAAAATCAACCGATCGGTCGATTTTTTTACTGGATCGGGCAAAAAACTTGGTTTTTTGCCCGATCACTCGAACCTCGACCGGCTGATTTTAACCGATCGGTCAAAAATGACCGATCGGTCAAAATCAACCGATCGATCGATTTTCTACTGGATCGGGCAAAAACCTTGGTTTTTTGCCCGATCACTCGAACTTGACCGGCTGATTTTAACCGATTGGTCAAATATGACCGATCGGTCAAAATCAACTAATTGGTCGATTTTCTACTGAATCGGGTAAAAAACTTGGTTTTTTGCCCGATCACTCGAACCTTGATCGGCTGATTTTAACCGATCGGTCAAATATGACCGATTGGTCAAAATCAACCGATCGGTTGTTTTTCTACTGAATCGGGCAAAAAACTTGGTTTTTTGCCCGATCACTCGAACCTTGACCGGCTGATTTTAACCGATCGATCAAATATGACCGATCGGTCAAAATCAACCGATCGGTCGATTTTCTACTGAATCGGGCAAAAAACTTGGTTTTTTGCCCGATCACTCGAACCTTGATCGGCTGATTTTAACCGATCGGTCAAATATGACCGATCGGTCAAAATCAACCGATCGGTTGTTTTTCTACTGAATCGGGCAAAAAACTTGGTTTTTTGCCCGATCACTCGAACCTTGACCGGCTGATTTTAACCGATCGATCAAATATGACCGATCGGTCAAAATCAATCGATCGGTCGATTTTCTACTGAATCGGGCAAAAAACTTGGTTTTTTGCCCGATCACTCGAACCTTGACCGGCTGATTTTAACCGATCGGTCAAAATCAACCGATCGGTCGATTTTCCACGGGATCGGTCAAAAAACTGTGTTTTTTGACCGATCACCCCATCCTTGACCGGTTGAAATCGACCGATCGATCAACTTCGACCGATCGGTCAACTTTGACCGATCGGTCAACTTTGACCGATCGGTCACAATTGACCGATCAGTCCTTTGACGCTGACACTCGATAAGCTCCTCTGCATATGTTACAGGGGGTCGTTAGCTTTGCACCACAAGTCCAAGCCAGCTAAGGAGGCCTCTTAGCTAACTTGGAGGGGGTAACTGTGGGTGCAAATTTTGGCAAGAAGTCTGCAAACAGCGGGACCCACCGGCCCTGCCTGGTGGGCCCACGAAGACTACAGTGGGACCCACCGGCCCTGCCTGGTGGGCCCACGAAGATTACAGTGGGACTCACCGGCCCTGCCTGGTGGGCCCACGAAGACTATCACGGGACCCACCGGCCCTGCCTGGTGGGCTCAAAAACCTGCGGAATCCTCCAGGAGACGGTAGTGGGGCCCACCAGCTTTACCTGGAGGATCCCTAGATCCGACAGCAGAAACCGCCATTTACCACCAGAGAATCCTATAAATAGCAGAGCCTTCGAATGTAAAAGGATCCGAAAATTCTGATTTCCACTCTGAGATCTGATTTTCAGAACCCAGAGCTCTAGAATTTCTCAGCTTTCCATCTTCCACCTCTCTTTGATCTTCTTCTCTCCTTCGAAGAGATCAGAGTGTTTTCAGTGATACTCGGCCTGTCGAGATCACTTCAATACAAGTGTTAGTGAATTCGGGTTGCTCCCTATAGCACAGAGACGTAGGCTTCGGCTGAACTCCGAGATCACATCTCTCGTGTCCAACTTTCTCTGCTTGCATACTGAGAGTTCCAACTCCGATCGACAGATCGAACAACGATCTTCAACTCAAACATTCAACTGACTGGTGAGGAGAAGTCTTCGGGTCGGCACGAAGATTTGCCCCCCACACTGTAGAGTATTGAGTTGTCACGTAGACACTATTGAGTAGAGAGAGAGATCGTGCGAGAAAGAGTCGACACAGAATGTGGTGATGAAGTTTAGCCGAAACATACGTCTTTGTGAGGTAAGACACAACCTTGAATCCATTATCTCCAAAATATAGAGTGACCATGACAGACCGAGAGTCACTTATATATATATATATATATAGAATACGGGGTATGAGCTGACAGCCCATTTCAAAATAAGGCTGTCAGTTCTTAGCCGTCCGATCGCTGCAATGCATGCCGTCCGATTAAAAATAAAATACACAACAACAAACTGATGGACATCTCTCTCTCCGATGATCGCAGCCCACCTCCGGCACTCCCCCTCCGATGATCGCAGCCCACCTCCGGCAGCCAACCCTTCCCCTCCATCCGGCAGCGTTCGATTCCTCCCCCTCCGGCGCAGATCCATCAAGCCCCGATCCTGGTCCCCTTTCCCCGACCTCCTCCCTCCGTCATCCCCCTTCCCTTTTCCTCTCCGGCTCCGGCACCCCAGCTCCGGCCCCATTCCCCTCCGTCAGGCCAGCCCGACTGCGAATCGCAGTCGCCCCCTCCGGCAGGCACCCCCGACCGTCGGGGGTGCCTGCCGGAGGGGGCGACTGCGATTCACAGTCGGGCTGGCCTGACGGAGGGGAATGGGGCCGGAGCTGGGGTGCCGGAGCCGGAGGGGAAACGGGAAGGGGGATGCCGGAGGGGGTGACGCGGGAGGACGGCTGCCGGAGAGTGCTGCCGGAGGGGGAGGGGGAGGGGGAGGGGGAGGGGAAGGCCACCGCCGGAGGGGATGGTGGGGACTGCCGGAGGGGAGCCGGTGTCGGTGTCAGAGGGGGGAGCCGATGTCGGAGGGGAAGGACGCCGCCGGGGTCGGGGAGGGGGCTGCCTCGCGAGAGAGAGAGAGAGAGATAGAGAGAGAGAGAGAGAGAGAGAGTGAGTGAGAGACAGCTGTGATCCACAGCTGTGATTTTTGTTTTAATCGGATGGATGAATGATGACGATCGTCGGGTTAGGTGTTATGTATTTTTTTTTAATCGGACGGCGTGCATTGCAGCGATCGGACGGCTAAGAGCTGACAGCCTAATTTTGAAATAGGCTGTCAGCTCATACCACGTATTCTATATATATATATATATATATATATATATATATATATATATATATAAGCAATCAGAGAAAAAAAAGACAGGGGGATAGAAGAGGATATCAGTCCTCAGTCAGAGCTCTGCAAGTCTTAATAATATAAAAGAAGATCTCTAGAATAGAAATTGTGTTGAAGATGTGGCTCCAAATAAGACACTTACAACTGCAAGGTTCGTCTGCGAAGGAATAGCGGAAGACAAAGCACAAGAGGAGAAAGGAATAGGTCTATCAAAAGAGTCATGCTCACAACTACCCAGGTTGTGCACACGATTGGTATCGACATAAATGTCGGGCAAGAAAACTGTTAGATCGTGTGCACGATCTTCCCAGGGAATAGCGGAAGACAAAGCACAAGAGGAGAAAGGAATAGGTCTATCAAAAGAGTCATGCTCACAACTACCCAGGTTGTGCACACGATTGGTATCGACATAAATGTCGGGCGAGAAAACTGTTAGATCGTGTGCACGATCTTCCCAGGTCGTGTGCATGACTTAGTATGACAATACGCCAATTAGATTATTCGACCTGTGTTTTCTAGTAGGATTCCTTCTCCAAGTCGGATACAAATGAATGGCTATAAACAAGAGTTTCTAGGAAGAGCCTAGGGTATTATGGAGGCAACAAGAGTTACACAAGAGAGGATTAGACGATAGCCATTATCATGGAAGAGAAAAATGAATCCATTGGAGACTAGAGGGTTTTGGGAAGAGTTTTCTTCGGTGTTCTTTGGGATGTAGGGCTGTGGGATCTATTCTCTTGGCGGGGTATATCTTTGTTGTGTGTGTGAGGGATTGTAAAGATACAGACAAATATGTACACATGTTTTTCTTACACTAGTAAATCCTTTGATCGGTCGTTACCGGAATTTCTTGGATGTTTTACTTATGTTTTATCTATTCTATCGGTCTTGTCGGTGGTTGTCTCCACCGTAGTGGTTCTACGTTCGTCGTGTTTTGCTACGTGAGGTCCTCATATTGCAATAAATTGGTATCAGAGCAAGGTTCAGGATGATATCAAAAATATTAGAATTGATGAGGTCTACAGCTCGTAAAAATATATCGTTTAGCTATGTATTATTGATAGCTTAGGATTGCATTTTGGTACATACCAAAGTATGTGTTCTAATTACAGAATAGAGAGCCATGGCTACATGGTAGTCCACTTGAGTGGGAGATTCAATGGACTAATCCGATGTAACCTAAATTCATTTGCAGCTCTGATTAGGGTTGGTCGCACGCCCTATCAGGATAAGCTATTGGGGTGACAGAGCATGGGTGTCTCTGTAATATCCGCCCCAAACACACAAGATTTTGTCCGTTTTGCATCCGTGCCCGCACGAGAACTTCCTACGGAGGTCACCCATCCTGGTACTACTCTCGCCCGAGCACGCTTAACTACGGAGTTCTTACGAAATCCGTAGCGGCGTCCGGTTTTTAAAACACGTCTTCTATATTTAGGAGGAGAAATTATATAAGTAGCTCAGGATCTCCTTCTCTCCAGACGATGTGGGGCTAACTCTTGGCCTTGTACACCTCACCTTACCTCACCTCATTTATCTTGGCATTCCCGCCTCAAGAGTCTTGGCTCTTGGCTATTGGTCTATTGGATCTTGGTCGTCACAATGAACTCCGTAGTTAAGTGTGCTCGGGTGAGAATAGTACTAGGATGGGTGACCACCCTGAGAAGTTCTCGTACGGGCACGAGCAAATAGGATAATATCTTGTGTGTTTGGGACGGATATTACAAAATGGTATCATAGTTGACTCTCCTCGGGATGTAGGGGTCTAACCCTACACGAGGACATGTAGCCCTAAGGGGGATGGATTGTGACGACCAAGATCCAATAGGTCAATAGCCAAGAGCCAAGACTCCTGAGGCGGGAATGCCAAGATGGATGAGGTGAGGTGAGGTGTGCAAGGCCATGAGTTAGCCCCACATCGCCTGGAGAGTAGGAGATCCTGAGCTACTTATCTTGTGTGTTTAGGGCGGATATTACAGTCTCCACCATGATCATTACCATGGACAGTGTCTGTGGCCGAATGGACTGATCGGTGAGCGGACACTTGTGCACTAAGTTGTGTTTTTGCTTAGGGTAAAAGGGTCATAAACCCTGAGAAACCACGTTTTGTGGGCTAACAAATTATGTAGTGCTTTGGTGTACTAATGTGTGAGAGTCCAGTTACGTGGCCCAAAACTATGGTATATTGGGTTACCCGGCTGGTGTCGCATCAATGTGCCACTCCTGTAGGCCATCCATACCCCAAACAGGAGGTGCGTTCCTTGGTCTGACCTATGTTATATTAAACTCAGGCTTGGTGATCATCGATCAATTGGATTGTTGACCAGATCTGGTTACTCGGTAGGGTAATTGAAGGTACAATATACGTGGTCAACCTAGAATGAACCGAGTCATATGAGAACCCAAATCTGACAGCATTCTCCACCGCTCGAGTCATATTATGACACAAAGTAGAGGGACAACGGGTTTACCACTACTAAGTGGAGAGAAGGGGTATGCGGGAGAACATAGTAAGTCCAAGGAAATTGGAGTGCAGCCTGTGTAGCACCTCTGGTAATTTATTTGCAATTTATTTTATGTGGACCGCACACATGTTCGAGCTCGCATGACCCTTTTTGTCTTGTCTGATTAATGGTAGTTGATTTTCTTGTAGGTTGGTGTCTTGAACTGATTTGATCTGGTTTTGGACTGGAAAACTTTTGCATGAATTACCCTTGCATGTGCAACCGATGTGAATAGCTAGTGGTATAATTTCGGGACGAAATTCTTTTAAGAGGGGTAGGTTGTAATACCCTGATATATTCTAAAATTTTGAATGATATATTCTAAGAGACGTTAGTCCACATACGTCGATGCGAGCCGAATATAGGAACCTGGGTGCGGTTGAATCGTGAAGCGTCAACGAACATGGACGAATTTCTGCAGAGAATCAGGCTATAGATTATCCTAAAATAATTGATGATTGCATGCGTGTTGTCGTCCCGATAACAACGCCTATTTTTAGATGATTTTTAGACCAAAGGTTTGGGAGTTATATTTTTTCGAAGTTTTCAATACCAATGGATAATCGGATCCGATCCGGGTTACAGACCCGACCACGAACCCGACCCAACTAATTAGGGTTTCTCCCTTTAAGATCCCCATGGGCCCCCTCACCTCTTCTAAATTGCTGAACAGCGGCAGCCCTTTTTCCCTTTTAGTTCTCGAAGAGAGAGAGAGAGAGAGAGAGAGAGAGAGAGAGAGAGAGAGAGAGAGAGAGAGAGAGAGAGAGAGAAAGAGTAGAAGGAGAAAACGAAGAAGAAGGGCAGAATCATCCCCCTTGCACGCGTGGCGGCCATTGGTGGTGGCAGCCCCCGATATCCCCACTCTAGTGAGTGCCCCTCTCCCCCTCCTCTTCCTCTCTTTTGTGCACCCCCACCGACCAACCCGGCCGTGATCCAACCCCGGCTTCACCTCAGGAAAACACCTCCACAAACCCCTCACACTAACCACCAGACCCCACCTCCTCCTTTCTTGCCCGCGGCCATGCCTGGCCGTAGCAACTCCTCACCGCTCCTCCGAATCCCGATGACCCTTAACCGATGCCGACGCACCCGGAAACCCAGCTAAGTTCCCTCATGAGCGGCGATCCTTGGTTGGCCGGGGTTCGGGCTCTTACAATACCGAACCGTCACCTCCATCCGGAGCCGCCGCTCGGCGGTAATGCGAGGATACCTTCCGACCACCATGGCCGGATTTCGAATCTTGTACGCCATTCCATGATGGGTTAGGGTCGGGTACCTCTCCCTTCCTCTGGTTTTGTTTTGTTGGAGAAGATGGGGATAATATCTATATTTATATATTTCATCAAGGTTCTTTCATAATTATAAGTTCTTTATTATAAATTAAGTTGGTTGTATTGCCAGCTATGTTAGAATAATTAGGGCCCATAGGGGTACTCTTGGAAGTCACATAAGAGGTAGATTTGAGTCGTTTATACTATTCGAACCCAAACCGACTTTGTATTGTATAGGGAGCCAATTTGATTCACATGGACCAGACCACTGAACCTGATGATTTTGGTTCAACCATAACTCCTCCGTCCGATATCGAATTTCCATGAAATTGGATCTATTAGATTCGTGTTTTCGATCCCTACCAAATACCATGATTTTAGTGTGTAGATACTTCTTGATTTTATGGGGAGTTAGCTTGACCTTACCGGTCTTATCGATCCTTCGTTTGACCTGTGACCATTAGGTCCCTAGAGGCTCGAGCACCGATACTCACTAAACCCAACGATCCAGTTGAAATACCTCTTATAGTTCTTTTGTATGTACTCCAGACCGTGATTGAGTTTGTAGCGGAGCGACTCTTGGTTCGTATTCACGCTCCAACAGGTTAGTCGTACTGCATGTAGATATTTTAATTAAAAATAAATTATTCTCTTACTACTTTGCATGCTTAGTTATAGACCATGGACATATACCCTTTTGATTTGTCAAGATTGGTAGATATGATATTTGTTCTATTTATTTAAAGTGTAAATTGTTTAGAGAGTGGTCGATTAGGAGAGCAGTTGATTTATATGATTTTATGGGGTTTGTATCAACTTCTGAAATGTCTTGGCGTCATGGCAACCTAGTTGCCCGACTGGCTCTCGGTATAGATCCATGTGCACATCGTAGGTAAGTGAAGCCCTAGCTGTGCACAGACCGAAACGAGTAGGGAGGATCACGGGGTTAGGTCACGGGTTGTTTCCTGCAGGGAAACTGAGGTGGAGTGGCCTAATCCTGGGGTTTAGACCCCATAGAAAGCAAGTTGGGTGTGAGTGCCCCGTGGTGAAAGACCAAGCCCCCTTTTTGGCCACTAGGGTAGTATGTCTCAAGGCTGTATCCCGTGCATAAGGAACGGAGTGGTTCCGCTGTTGCGAAAAAGGAACCCAATAGTAACACCACCAGGGTGGTAGTGGTCAGCGTGCTCAGGGCAGGGCATATGCATTGGTGGACCGGGATGCAGGAGCTTCGACAGCCGCTATTGAGGGTATTCTTCTTGTCTTCTCCACTTTAGCTCATGTGATGCTTGACACTGGTTCCACACACTCTTATATTATACCAAGATTCGTATCCATCCTAGGGATAGAGACTGAACCATTGGACCATGCCTTATCAGTGATCTCACCCCTAGGGACCAGTACTGTTGTAGACCGCATCTGTAGGAGGTGCATCATTCGAGTTGGAGACCTGGAGTTGTTAGCGGATTTGATCGTGTTGGATTTGGACGAGTTTGATGTCCTTTTGGGTATGGACTGGTTAGCAGCATATCACGCTTCTCTGGATTGGTACTCCAAGAAGGTGACATTGCGCCCGCCAGGAGTCCCGATGTTCTCTTTTGTTGGAGATCGGATGGCGATTCTATGTCCGCCGCCTATGGAGCGATTCAGTCTTAGTCTCTTAGCTCGACTCTCGAGTGCAGCAGACGATAGAGCTTCCCTAGAGTTGGCACCAGTTATGAGAGATTTTTCCGATGTCTTCCCCGAGGAACTTCCTGGCTTGCCTCCAGCTAGGGACGTTGATTTCTATATTGAGTTGGTACCGGGCACTGCCCCTATTTCGATGGCACCTTACCGGATGGCTCCAGCTGAGCTGAGAGAGTTGAAGACTCAGCTAGAGGAACTTACGACATTGAGATTCATCCGCCCTAGTATTTCTCCCTGGGGTGCCCCAGTATTGTTTGCTCAGAAGAAGGATGGGTCGAAGAGGCTCTGCATCGACTACCGAAAGCTGAATGATGTGACTGTGAAGAACCGGTATCCTCTTCCCCGAATAGATGATCCGTTCGACCAGTTGCAGGGAGCCTGTTGTTTCTCCAAGATTGACCTGAGGATGGGCTACCATCAGCTGAGAGTGAGGGAAGAAGACATCCAGAAGACGGTGTTTCGGACCCGCTACGGTCACTATGAGTTCTTGGTGATGCCGTTCGGTCTAACGAACGCCCCTGCAGCTTTTATGGACTTGATGAATCGAGTCTTCCGAGAGCACCTTGACCAGTTTGTGGTTGTATTTGTTGACAATGTCCTCATTTACTCCAAGTCAGAGGATGAGCACGAGGAGCATTTACGGAAGGCACTACAGATCCTGAGGGATCACCAGCTGTATGCAAAGCTCAGTAAATGTGAGTTTTGGATGCAGGAGGTGAAATTCCTTGGGCATGTTGTTTCGAAGGATGGGATATCAGTGGATCCTGCAAAGATCGAGGCAGTTTTGGATTGGGAGCAGCCTAAGAACGTCTTTGAGATCCGAAGTTTCCTGGGTCTGGCAGGATACTATCGGAGGTTTATTGAGGGCTTCTCTCGTCTAGCAGGTCCCCTAACCCAGCTAACAAAGAAGGGAGTTCAATTCAAGTGGACGGACGAGTGTGAGGCATCTTTCCAGGAGTTGAAGAAACGCCTCACGACTGCACCGGTGCTCACCGTTCCCGTCAGTGGTCGGAGCTATGTTGTTTACACAGATGCCTCTTTTGCAGGCCTTGTTGCGATATTGATGCAAGATGGTAAAGTGGTGGCTTATGCCTCCCGGCAGTTGAAGCCTCACGAGAAGAATTATCCCACACACGACCTGGAGCTTGCAGCAGTTGTGTTCGCGCTGAAGATCTGGAGGCACTACCTCTACGGCGAGGACTTTGAGATGTACTGTGATCACAAGAGCCTGAAGTACATCCACTGTCAGAAGGATTTGAACCAGAGGTAGAGGAGATGGGTTGAGGTCCTGATTGACTACAACTATGATTTCTTCTACCATCCCAGGAAGGCCAATGTGGTTGCAGATGCACTCAGCCGAAAGTCCCGTAGTAGATTGGCTTGTTTGATGGCAGATCGACAGGAGTTTCTAGTGACGGTAGAGGGATTTGACTTGCGTGTTCATAAGGAGCCTTCTCACACCATCCTGTGTAGTATCCGAGCTCAGCCTTCTTTGTTCCAAATGGTGATCAACTCACAGAGGGATGATGCAAAATTGGAGGATATTCGAGCTGGTCTGAGGCAGGGAAATGTAATGGACGGTTGGTCCATAGGTGCAGATACCGGCTTGAGGTATCAAGGGAGGTTATGCCTTCCTACAGATCGGGAGCTCATCTTGGAGGTTCTGACCGAAGCTCATCGTTCTCGGTTTACGGTACATCCTGGAGCCACCAAGATGTATCAAGACCTGAAGAGGCAGTTTTGGTGGAGTGGCATGAAGAGGGATGTAGCAGGGTTTGTTTCTCGTTGTTTGACCTGTCAACAGGTCAAGGCGGAGCATCAGAGGCCAGCCGGACTCTTGCAGCCTCTACCAGTAGCGGAGTGGAAGTGGGAGCACATCACGATGGATTTCATCTCTGGTTTACCTACTACTCGGAAGGGCCATGACTCGATCTGGGTAATAGTTGATCGGTTGACGAAGTCAGCGCACTTCCTCCCGGTTCGCAAGACAATGACGCAGAAGGATTACAGTGAGCTATATGTGAGAGAGATTGTGAAGCTCCATGGAGTCCCCATCACTATTGTTTCAGATAGAGACCCTCGGTTTGTCTCATATTTCTGGGGAAGCCTATAGGAGGCTATGGGGACGAAGCTCCACTTCAGCACAACCTACCACCCTCAGACGGATGGTCAGTCAGAGCGTACAATCCAGACACTAGAGGACATGCTTCGAGCATATGTGATGGATTTTGGAGATGGTTGGGAGCGCCACCTTCCCTTGGTGGAGTTCGCCTACAACAATAGCTTCCAAGCTAGCATCGGCATGGCTCCCTTTGAGGCTCTCTATGGGAGGCCGTGTCGTTCTCCGGTTTGCTGGGCTGAGGTCGGAGAGAAGAGCTTGCTGGGACCAGAGATGGTCCAGGAGACGTCGGAGAAGATCCAGGTGATCAGAGAGCGTCTGCGAGCAGCTCAGAGCCGGCAGAAGAGCTACGCAGATACTCGGAGGTGAGCATTGGAGTTTGAGGCTGGTGACCGGGTGTTCTTGAAGGTTGCCCCATGACGAGGTCTCGTTAGGTTCGGGCGGAAGGGGAAACTAGCCCCCCGGTTCATCGGTCCCTTTGAGATACTTGACAGAGTTGGGGATGTCGCATACCGTTTAGCGTTTCCACCTCAGCTCTCCAGTGTCCACCAGGTCTTCCATGTGTCGATGCTCCGAAAGTATGAGCCGGACTCATCACACGTTCTTGATTGGCAGGGCTTGAGTCTCAGTGAGGACGTGACTTTCGAGGAGCGTCCGATGCAGATTTTGGCAGCTGAAGATCGGGTATTACGCACCAAGACCATCCGTATGGTCAAGGTGTTGTGGCAACACCACACTCCCGAGGAGGCTACTTGGGAGCTCGAGTCAGAGATGAAGACTCTGTATCCCAATCTTTTCGAAGGGTTTTCTGGGTGAACTTCGAGGACGAAGTTCTCTTTTTAGGGGGTTATGTTGTAGCACCTCTGGTAATTTATTTGCAATTTATTTTATGTGGACCGCACGCATGTTCGAGCTTGCGTGACCCTTTTTGTCTTGTCTGAGTAATGGTAGTTGATTTTCTTGTAGGTTGGTGTCTTGAACCGATTTGATCTGGTTTTGGACTGGAAAACTTTTGCATGAATTACCCTTGCATGTGCAACCGGTGTGAATAGCTAGTGGTGTAATTTCGGGACGAATTTCTTTTAAGAGGGGTAGGTTGTAATACCCTGATATATTCTAAAATTTTGAATGATATATTCTAAGCGACGTTAGTCCACATACGTCGATGCGAGCCGAATATAGGAACCTGGGTGCGGTTGAATCGTGAAGCGTCAACGAGCATGGACGAATTTCTGCAGAGAATCAGGCTATAGATTATCCTAAATTAATTGATGATTGCATGCGTGTTGTCGTCCTGATTCCAACGCCTATTTTTAGATGATTTTTGGACCAAAGGTTTGGGAGTTATATTTTTTCGAAGTTTTCAATACCAATGGATAATCGGATCTGATCCGGGCTACAGACCCGACCACGAACCCGACCCAACTAATTAGGGTTTCTCCCTTTAAGATCCCCATGGGCCTCCTCTCCTCTTCTAAATTGCTGAACAGGAGCAGCCCTTTTTCCCTTTTAGTTCTCGAAGAGAGAGAGAGAGAGAGAGAGAGAGAGAGAGAGAGAGAGAGAGAGAAAGAGAGAGAGAAGAAGGAGAAAACGAAGAAGAAGGGCAGAATCATCCCCCTTGCACGCGTGGCGGCCATTGGTGGTGGCAGCCCCCGATCTCCCCACTCCAGTGAGTGCCCCTCTCCCCCTCCTCTTCCTCTCTTTTGTGCACCCCCACCGACCAACCCGGCCGTGATCCAACCCCAGCTTCACCTCCGAAAAACACCTCCACAAACCCCTCACACTAACCACCAGACCCCACCTCCTCCTTTCTTGCCCGCGGCCATGCCTGGCCGTAGCAACTCCTCACCGCTCCTCCGAATCCCGATGACCCTTAACCGATGCCGAAGCACCCGGAAACCCAGCCAAGTTCCCCCATGAGCGGCCATCCTTGGTTGGCCGGGGTTCGGGCTCTTACAATACCGAACCGTCACCTCCATCCGGAGCCGCCGCTCGGCGGTAATGCGAGGATACCTTCCGACCACCATGGCCGGATTTCGAATCTTGTACGCCATTCCATGATGGGTTAGGGTCGGGTACCTCTCCCTTCCTCTGGTTTTGTTTTGTTGGAGAAGATGGGGATAATATCTATATTTATATATTTCATCAAGGTTCTTTCATAATTATAAGTTCTTTATTATAAATTAAGTTGGCTGTATTGCCAGCTATGTTAGAATAATTAGGGCCCATAGGGGTACTCTTGGAAGTCACATAAGAGGTAGATTCGAGCCGTTTATACTATTCGAACCCAAACCGACTTTGTATTGTATAGGGAGCCAATTTGATTCACATGGACCAGACCACTGAACCTGATGATTTTGGTTCAACCATAACTCCTCCGTCCGATATCGAATTTCCATGAAATTGGATATATTAGATTCGTGTTTTCGATCCCTACCAAATACCATGATTTTAGTGTGTAGATACTTCTTGATTTTATGGGGAGTTAGCTTGACCTTACCGGTCTTATCGATCCTTCGTTTGACCTGGGACCATTAGGTCCCTAGAGGCTCGAGCACCGATACTCACTAAACCCAACGATCCAGTTGAAATACTTCTTATAGTTCTTTTGTATGTACTCCAGACCGTGATTGAGTTTGTAGCGGAGCGACTCTTGGTTCGTATTCACGCTCCAACAGGTTAGTCGAACTGCATGTAGATATTTTAATTAAAAATAAATTATTCTCTTGATACTTTGCATGCTTAGTTATAGATCATGGACATATACTCTTTTGATTTGTCAAGATTGGTAGATATTATCCTTTTGTTCTATTTATTTAAAGTGTAAATTGTTTAGAGACTGGTCGATTAGGAGAGCAGTTGATTTATATGATTTTATGGGGTTTGTATCAACTTCTGAAATGTCTTTGCGTCGTGGCAACCTAGTTGCCGGACTGACTCTCGGTATAGATCCACGTGCACATCGTAGGTAAGTGAACCCCTAGCTGTGCACAGACCGAAATGAGTAGGGAGGATCACGGGGTTAGGTCACGGGTTGTTTCCTGCAGGGAAACTGAGGTGGAGTGGCCTAATCCTGGGGTTTAGGCCCCACAGAAAGCAAGTTGGGTGTGAGTGCCCCATGGTGAAAAACCAAGCCCCTTTTTTGGCCACTAGGGTAGTATGTCTCGAGGCTGTATCCCGAGCATAAGGAACGGTGTGGTTCCCCTGTTGCGAAAAAGGAACCCAATAGTAACGCCACCAAGTCGGGAGCCTAGCTCAAACTTGGGGTTCACACTTGTTCTTCCCTTCTCCTTTTCCTTTCCTTTTTCTCCTTAGCGTAGGGTTTAGCACCACCATGCACGACCTAGAACATGGGTTCTCTCATGAAGTGGAATGGGACGCCTCATGAGGGAATTGTCGGTTAGGACATTAATTGTATGGTATGGGATTACTGGACACAGTAGAATAGATAACTTAGTATATTTTTGTGATAGTAGTAGTTTCTTCTGTTGGTTACTCAATTATGTCTGCAGCTTTTTTTTACCATAGAAGTATATTTCTGGTTTATATCTTTCTCGCATTCTCCGACTTGTTCTTTAGGACCACTGAGTTTTATACTCAGGGGGAGTTGTTTTGTTGTTTTTTCTCTCCCCCAGGTTCTTTCTCGCGGGCTGAGCGTTAGGAGCTCCATGGCAGTTTCAGTTGGAGTAGCAGTTCTTCACCGGATTTCTGAGGGTAGGAGTGACAACTAGACTTGCCTAGTTTTTACCATTTCTCGTTATTGTATTTGGACTGTAGACGTTGTAAGAATATTATCAATGGAATTGGTATTTAAGGTATTAGATATTGCTTCCGCATTGTGTTATCTCTGTAATTATATTTCCCTCTATCTCAAAATATCACCCTCGAGTTTTGGACCCTCTTGTCTTAGTCCAGAATTCGGGGCGTGACAACTTGGTATCGTAACATCCGTCCCAAACACACAAGATATTGTCCGCTTTGCCCGTGCCCGCACCCGCACAAGAACTTCCCAGGGTGGTCACCCATCCTAGTACTACTCTCGCCCGAGCACGCTTAACTATGGAGTTCTTACGAATTCCGTAGCGGCGCACGGTTTTAAAATGCGTCTTCTATGTTTGGGAGGGAAAATTATATAAGTAGCTCAGGATCTCCTTTTCTCCAGGCGATGTGGGGCTAACTCATGGCCTTGTACACCTCACCTCACCTCATCCATCTTGGCATTCCCAATTCAGGAGTCTTGGCTCTTGGCTATTGGCCTATTGGATCTTGGTCGTCACGATCCACCCCCCTTAGGGCTACACGTCATCGTGTAGGGTTAGACCCCCCCCATCCCGAGGAGAACCGACTCGGATACCATTTTGTAACATCCGCCCCAAACATATAAGATTTTGTCCGCTTTGCCCGTGCCCGCACGAGAACTTCCCAGGCTGTCACCCATCCTGGTACTACTCTCGCCCGAGCACGCTTAGCTACGGAGTTCTTACGAATTCCGTAGTGGCGCACGGTTTTAAAACACGTCTTTTATGTTTGGGAGGGGAAATTATATAAGCAGCTCAGGATCTCCTTCTCTCCAGGCGATGTGGGGCTAACTCATGGCCTTGTACACCTCACCTCACCTCACCTCACCTCATCCATCTTGGCATTCCCGCCTCAGGAGTCTTGGCTCTTGGATCTTGGTTGTCACAAAGTAACATCCGCCCCAAACATATAAGATTTTGTCCGCTTTGCCCGTGCCCGCACGAGAACTTCCCAGGGTGTCACCCATCCTGGTACTACTCTCGCTCGAGCACGCTTAACTACGGAGTTTTTACAAATTCCGTAGCGGCGTACGGTTTTAAAACGCGTCTTCTATGTTTGGGAGGGAAAATTATATAAGCAGCTCAGGATCTCATTCTCTCCAGGCGATATGGGGCTAACTTATGGCCTTGTACACCTCACCTCACCTCACCTCATCCATCTTGGTATTCCCGCCTCAGGAGTCTTGGCTCTTGGCTCTTGGCTATTGGATCTTGGTCGTCACAATCCACCCCCCTTAGGGCTACACGTCCTCGTGTAGGGTTAGACCCTCCCCATCCCAAGGAGAACCGGCTCTGATACCATTTTGTAACATCCATCCCAAACACACAAGATATTGTCCGCTTTGCCCGTGCCCGCACGAGAACTTCCCAGGGTGGTCACCCATCCTAGTACTACTCTCGCCCGAGCACGCTTAACTACGGAGTTCTTACGAATTCCGTCGCGGCGCACGGTTTTAAAACGTGTCTTCTATGTTTGGGATGGGAAAATATATAAGTAGCTTAGGATCTCCTTTTCTCCAGGCGATGTGGGGCTAACTCATGGCCTTGTACACCTCACCTCACCTCACCTCACCTCATCAATTGTGACGACCAAGATCCAATAGGCCAATAGCCAAGAGCCAAGACTCCTGAGGCGGGAATGCCAAGATGGATGAGGTGAGGTGAGGTGTACAAGGCCATGAGTAGCCCCACATCGCCTGGAGAAGAGGAGATCATGAGCTACTTATATAATTTCCCCTCCCAAACATAGAAGACGCGTTTTAAAACCGTGCGCCGCTACGGATTTCGTAAGAACTCCGTAGTTAAGCGTGCTCGGGCGAGAGTAGTACTAGGATGGGTGACCACCCTAGGAAGTTCTCGTGCGGGCACGGGCAAAGCGGACAAAATCTTGTGTGTTTGGGATGGATGTTACAGCCTGCGTCGCACTCTGGGTGGCTACACAGGTTTACTCCGACTCAGAGGATCAATGGTACACTCGGGTAGTATGTCGATCGAGTCTAAGTTGTAATCTATGAACCCTGGTCCCTGAAGGTTCCACCTTATCCACATATTGTACTGTCGTTGAACTATCTCCTCGAAACATAGGACGCAGATAGAGAAAGTAAAGAGCCTAACCCTGTGCTCTGTGTGTGCGTCGCACTAGTGCTCGCTAGATGTGTAACTTTTTATGTGTGCTAAGAGGAAACGCTAGAGTGGTACAAAGACACATGTAGTGATCCCTTACCATAAGTTAACTTTGCCACATGGGTGCGATGCACCGGGATATATTGCGAGATGACTAGTTGACTTTACTAGGGACACCCTATGTAGGGCACCCTGATAAATAGTGAAATCACTAGTGTACTTCACTTATTTGTGTCTTGCAACTTCTCGCACATATGGGACGGCCACTAGTGACATAGGGGTGTTTTGATAATACCATACATTACTATGCACTAGTGAGACCAGTCCTAGCTGTTGGGAGACTTGGTCAAGGCTGTCTCCCTAGTTTCTAGGAGGTTGTTACCTCCATTATAGGGGTCGTAAAGGGATAAGATAGGGGGTTTGACTCGGTCTTTGCAAGTCCTAAAAGTTACGAAATGATAGAGACAAGAGAGAGATAAAGGGGGGGACCAGCCATATCGACCTATTAGGAATCCTATCCTAAGGGGCTAGCCACTATAATAAGAGCAAAGGGAGAGAAAGGGATTGACACTAACAGTGGTGCAAACCCTAGCCGCCTCTTTCTTTTCTTTCCATCACTCCATCTCTCGCCTCTTTCGTCTCTCTCTCTCGCTTACGACCTCGGTCCTTGTGTCATCTTTCTCACGTGGTATTTCGTAGATGGAGAAGACTCATCGCATGGAGTAACTCAGAGATCCATCAATGAGGTGCAGTGCATTGTGCACGATTGGGTGAACTAGAAGGCACTCCCCGTAATCTTATACTGTCTAGATTTTGCATAGAAGATCAATGATGTTTCTATTGCTGCGGGAGATATAAAACTCCAAACAACCTCATATTTATTATAAAAGTTGCTTCTCGAAGTCTTCTAGCTCTAGTCCAAATTTTAGCTCAATCAGAGTTTGATATCAAAAGTTATGGCCATTGCACCGAAGCCTCTTTGAGTAGATCCGAGCCATACCTTTCGGGTGAGAGTTATGTTTTTCCATACCAAATGACTTAGCAGTCTCCTTCGGGATATTCCGGTTATAGGGTGAGGAGAGAAGAGCTTTTTTCCCACCCTCATCGGGTCCACGTTAACTCCCGGGTCGTAATTGTCTAGGCTTCTAGGTAAGCATCCGAAGTGCACGTAAGGTTTCTGGTGGTTCGCATAGGGATTACGTTGCACTGGCCAAAAGAATAACCATGGTCCATCAAAGCCCTTAGTTTGGCAGAATTGGATTGGGTCAAGAAAATACCCTTGTGAGCAGATGACACTGCACACTGCCCCCTCGGGCGGGTGTATCCGATTTTGAAATCTCGCATACATGGTTAATTAATTCATAGATGTGTTTTCATTATGAGGGTAGTGTTGGTTTTTGGATATAATTAGCTTATTTTCAAAATCCATAAAATAAGTTTTCTACATTCTTTTATTTAACCGTATGGTTTCCCTGTCCGCTATCCCATTATATAACTAGTTATCGGATTTCTAACTACGTAGAGCAGAAGCACTATCTTCAACTTATGCTTAGGGTTGTAAATGTATATTGGTTGTCAATCTCAATATCTCTGAACCAGACCTAACGAGTCCAGATGCCACCAGATCTCTAACTACATAGAGCAAAAGCACTATCTTACGACTCATTAAGCGGGTCATAGGATTCAGAATGTCTTGATGCAGGTTGCTTCCCTCCGGTTGGTCCACGAGTCGTGTCTTCGCCATTCTGATATAGCGATGGAGACAAACAAATTGCTCAAGCAATCAGTGGTTGCTGCTTGACCGAAGGAGCTAGGAAGCCTAGAGGTCACAAGTTGACATGGAAGGATCCCACAGAAGGTGCCAAACTATGGGGGGAGATTATGACTGTCATACAGTCCCCCTCCAACAGTCGATGGAAGGTATTGGCTGGAGACGTGGCACATTGTAGAAAGCTGTGCTGTCGCGTGCTTAGCCATCACACATACACTGCGGAGTAGAGGGTGAGAAAGGCTTGTATATTATGTGAATTTGTTTGAGAGCTTAGAGAGAGGGTAAGAGTTAACACAAGATCTAGTGACAAAATTTGGCCGAAGCCTACGTTTCCATGCGGTACGACGCAACATTTGAATCCACTATCTCTAAAGAAGTAGAACTACTGTCTACAAGTTGATGAGTGCTGATACAATTAGACAGAGGGTGGAATAGGCTTGACTGGAGTCTGATGACCAGAAGACTTAGAGAGCTTAGGAAAAAGAAAGTACGATGTGAAATAGTAAATTTCGGTATTGATTTGGCCTCCCGGAATATTTGTCGGGTCAGCTATTTATAGAGGTTTGGGAATATCGAGGGTTTTGATAAATATCCGGAGGGATTTACCAGACCTCTAATAGTATGTGTGGGACCCAAGCAGAGCTGGCGGGTCCCATCATCATTTTCGTGGGCTTAGAAAGGGCTGCGGATCCCACTGTCGTCTTCGTGGGTCCGAGGCAGGGCTGTGGGTCCCACTGTTATTTCTATGGACTCGAGACAGGGCTGCGGGTCCCACTGTCGTCTCCGTGGGTCCCAAGTAGGGCTGTGGGTCTCACTGTTGTCTCTGTGGGCCTGAGGTTGGGTTGCAGATCCCACTGTTATTTTTCTAGGCCCCAGCAAGGCCGAGGGTTCACTGTCGCCTTCATGGGCCCCAGGCAGGACTGCGGGTCCCGCTGTCGTCTTTGTGGGCCCGAGGCAGGGCTGCGGGTCCCACTGTCGGGCATTAGCCAGATTTTGCACCCACAACGATTCCTATGGAACAGACTAAGTCTCTATGTTACCCTTTTCTACTCCACTTCCCGAGTCTTACTCACGATCCTCTACCTTTAGCCTTTGCCAAAAATCTTGTTTGTTTTTCACCGTCGAGGCCGATTGCTACTCTTGATGTCTTGTCCATCGTTGTCATATGTAACAAATCGATGAGTTCCACGCAGCCCTCCTACATCAACATGTAGTTTTGTAGCAGTTTTTTTTCGGATGTTTTCTATGATCAGAAAATATGAAGGTTAAATTACACTTTACCCCCCTAAGCCCAAAATCACTTAACCCTCGTGCAGTTTATTTTGTTCCAAATCGGTCCCTATAGTTTTAAATGTTAACCCAATACATAGGTCTGTCTATTTGCACCCATGGATTAGTGATGGCACCCGAATCTTTTAATATAAATTTTTATTCCATGTTTACCCGCATCCCTAACCATCAGCCGGTCACAATTAAAACCGGCCCCATCGGCCTTTGCCTTGGTCGCCGCCCTAGACTTCTCCAGTTCTCTGTCGCCTTCTTTTCCAACGACACACCCTACCACCCTCCTCCTTCTCCTTCCTCCATCTTTCCATCACTAGAACCCTAAGAAGCTGGCCCTCCTCCCAATCACCCCTTCCTTCATTCTCCTCCTCCTCCTCTCTTCTTCTTCCTATTCCTTTGTCTTCTCGCAACTGAACCCTAGTCATTAGCCGACGAAGGAAGAAGGACAAGGAGGGAGGAGGTTTGGAATGAGGCTAGGGTTCAAACACGAGAAAGATGGAGGAACAAGAAGGAGGAGGAGGATGAAGGAAGGGGGAGAAGGGAGGAAGCCGACATCTTAGGGTTCCAACGTGGGTAAGATAGAGAAGGAGGAGGAAAAAAAGGTGGAGGGCAACCAGATGGGGTGTGGCGATGACGGCCACAGTGGGCTGGCCGGTCGGACATGGGCAATAGTGGCGGTGGGTTGGGAGCGAGGAGGGGTATTTTGGGTGCCAATGCCAAAAGGCCAAAATGGGTTGGGACCAAGTAGGGCTTGTTAATGGGCCGGGCTCTGATAGGTCCGTCCCATGCCCAGGCCCGGCCCAAACTTATGAGTGAGTGACCATATCCGGCCCGGGCCCAAATTAAATTTTTCAAACTTGGCCCAAATCCAGTCCAAAACTATTTTATGATGCCCAAGCCCAAATCCGACTCAAATTAAGCCTGCATTTCTAGGGCCGTATATGCCTAAATCTTTTTGTCTTCTATTGATTAAACATTAAAGAGTAGAAAACAACATCGATTATGATATACATTAAAAGAGTTTATGTGATAATGTTTCATAGTCAGAGGCATTGATATTTATAAAGTGGGCACTTTTTAAAAATTACGTATTTATTGTATATAAAAATTAAAATAAAATAATTTAGGCTTAAGGTTATGTTAGTGGTTGTCCATTTGCAGCCCACGACACAGTTGGACAGGAATGTTCAACCCCAATCCAATCCAAAACTAGGGCTGGCAATTTCGGACCCCACCGGCAGACCCGACACGAATTAGTGTGTCTGGGTCAGGGCTAAACGGGTTTGGGTCGTAAACAGGACGACACGATAGACCCGTTTAATAAATGGGTCGGGTCCGGGTTTAGGGTCTGGACACGGTAGACCCGGGAAGACCCGTTTAGTATTCAACGGGTCGTGTCGGGTCGGGTCGGGTTGGGTCTACCTGCAATCTGATACTATAATATATAATACCTGTGGGTCAGGTCGGATCGGGTCAACTGTATAAACCCAGGTGGTAAACGGGTCTTACCGGGTCTTATCGGGTCTACCCGTTTATTCGTGGGTTGGGTACGGGTTTAGGATCTAGACACGATTAATTAAACGGGCCGGGTCCGTGTCTAGGGGTTTTGGACACGACACGACACTAGACACGACACTAACCCGACACGACACGACCCATTGCCACCCCTACCCAAAACCCAAACTAAATGTATCCATATTGGGTCTAAATCTGGCCCGGCCCGAACCCATTAACAGCCCTAGGGTCAAGTCTGAAATGAAGGGGAAGTCGGGCAACTGACAAGACCAACTGACCGAGCCATTGCACAGCGCGCTGCCTTTGTGCGACCAAGTCCACCTATTTAGTGAGTGAATGATTCTCGTCAACACGACTACAGCTCGAGTGGGATTTTGTAATACAAAGTCTACTCCCTCTTTCACACCCATTTCATTATAAATACTCCCATCTTCTTTGCTCTCTCCATCTCCATCTCCATTTCCCCTCTTCTCTTCCCTTCCCTTCCATAACAATCCAAGCACTATAATGGCATCCAAGACCATCGAGAGCCACCGTGATGGAGCTGAGATCTATCAAGGAGACGCCCTCTGCAAGAAGAAATCAATCGAGCTGCTCGAGGAGCTGGGGCTCCCCAAGGGCCTCTTCCCTCTGGAGGACATCGAGGAGTTCGGCTACAACCGGGGCGCTGGGTTCATCTGGCTGCTCCAGAAGAAAAGCTGGACCCACACCTTCAAGCAGATCAAGCGGGCGGTGTCGTACGCCACTGAGGTGACGGCCTTCGTGGAGCCCCACAAGATGAAGAAGATTACGGGGGTGAAGACCAAGGAGCTCCTCCTCTGGCTCTCCATCATCGAGATGTACATCAGTGATCCCTCGTCCGGGAAAATCACCTTCAAGACCGGCACCGGGCTCTCGGATAGCTTCCCGGCCCTGGCATTTGAGCTCGATCAGTGAGATATCAAGAAAAAATGTCACGCCCCGAATTCTGGACTTAGAAGAGAGGGTCCAGAACTCGAGGGTGATATTTTAGAATAGAGGGAAATATAATTTACAGAGATAACACAACGCGGAAGCAAAACTAAAACTTAAATGCCAATTCCACTAACAATGTTCATACATCTAGTCCAGTACAATAACAAGAAATAGAGAAAAACTAGACAACGATAGCTGGCACTCCTACCCTTGCAAATTCGATGAAGAACTGCTGCTCCAACTGAAACTGCCACAGAGCTCCTAACGCTCCGTCCGCGAGAAAGAACCTGGGGGAGAGGAAAAACAACGAAACAACTCCCCCTGAGTATAAAACTCAGTGGTCCTAAAGAACAAGTCGGAGAACTCGAGAAAGATATAAAGCAGAAATATACTACTATAGTGAAGTAAAGCTGCAACAAAACTAAGTAACCAACAAGGGAACTACAACTACTACAAGTCTATACTAAGTAATCTATCTACTGTATCCAGTAATCCCATGTTATACGTTCAATGTCCTAGCCGACAATTCCCTCATGAGGTGTCCCATTCCACTTCATGAGAGAACCCACTTTCTAGGTAGTGCATAGTGGTGCTAGACCCTAGGCTAAGGAGAAGAAAGGAAAGAAAAAGGAGAATGAGAAAACAAGTGTGAACCCCAAGTTTGAGCTAGGCTCCCGACTTGGTGGCGTTACTATTGGGTTCCTTTTTCGCAACAGGGGAACCACTCCGTTCCTTATGCTCGGGATACAGCCTCGAGACATACTACCCTAGTGGCCAAAAAGGGGGCTTGGTCTTTCACCACGGGGCACTCACACCCAACTTGCTTTCTATGGGGTCTAAACCCCAGGATTAGGTCACTCCACCTCAATTTCCCTGCGGGAAATAACCCGTGGCCTAACCCCGTGATCCTCCCTACTCGTTTCGGTCTGTGCACAGCTAGGGGTTCACTTACCTACAATGTACACGCGGATCTATACCGAGAGCCAGTCGGGCAACTAGGTTGCCACGACGCCAGAAAATGATACAAGCTTCATAAAATTATGTAAATCAAATATTCTCCTAATCGATCAGTCTCTACAACTAGCATAAAAAGCAGATGAGATGTCTCGGGGTACGATCCCGACTAACAGGACAACCCTCGGCCAAGAAACTCTAGCGTCGCCAAAACACGACGACTACTATTATCAAAGAATTTACTACCAAATCTAAACAATTAATATTTAGATAATACAACAAAAATATTATCTACTAACCCACAAATCAAAAAGTATATGTCCATTATCTTCAACTAAGCATGCAGCATATTAAGTGAATAATTTATTTTTAATTAAAATATTTACATGCAGTACGACTAACCTGTTGGAGCGTGATTATCGACCGTGAGTTGTTTCGCTCCCAGTATGGGAATAGTCTGAACAAAGCAAGGAATTGTATAAGAAACTAAAGCTAAGGTGTTTAGATCCAAAATCAAACCGGGTTTGGTTCAGTTAGGATCGGAGTAATTCATATTGGGCCGGTCTCATGGTTCAGGCTCAGAGTTTGGGTTTAACCCCATCTGATCCAAGTTGGGTCAGACCTAGCCTAGGGTTAGTTCTAATCGGTTTGCAAAGTGACGGTGTGCCCAAATAAAATACTAAGGTTATATGCATTCAATGGGGATGTAGGTTGAACAAGAGGTGCAACACGGTTAGTGGGGTGGACTGAAGGGGTGCACATGGGACAAAGGTTTGACTTTTAGAATGGGTACAAACTGATAAAGTTAGGGTGGCAATAAAGAGTATAACAAATCTTAAAAGACTTGCATACCCTTTCTCTTGCCATCAGGTTTCAGAGAGCCTCACGAACTGAGTGGGCGATGCTCCACTCGGCCACTTGCCTTGTCCATCGGCCAGCACTTCAGCTCCGCCGGAGCCACTAATTATGCGCCGGAGGTGGGTGTGGGTACATGGCCGGTCTCTCTGGCTGTAGGAAGGTCAGAAGCTCGGGTGGTTGTTATAGATCGGTAAAGCTACTGCTAGATTCAGAGGGGTTCGGCATGTCGACATGGTGCCGGTGTGTATCTCCGGGTGGCCGGGGATAAAGGTGGTGGTCGTGCCGTGGTGGTGTGACCGACGATATATGGATGCCGGGATGATGGTTTCAAGGGGGCTCGGGTGGAGGCTCGGGTGGTGAAGTGGGGTCACGGGTTTGTGCTCTTGTGGTACGGCCGCGAATGGTGATGGTGTGCTTTGAGGGAGAAGACAAGGAAGAGAACGTGGGTCGTGGCCTACCTCGATGGAAGCTGCCAAAGGGGTAGCGGTGCCGAAAAAGATGGCCGGGGGAAAGGGTCACGGCTCGGCTGCTGCTCCTACCCCGCCTTGACTTCCACCTCTTCTCGGTCTTTCTCTTCTTCTCAATCTTAACTTCAGCTATACAACTAATAGGGTAGTGGCCAGATAAAGAAAAACTAGGGGGAAAACGATGATGGTTATGGAGTTGTTAACAATGATAATGGGAGCGAGATTATGGGGCACGATCAGATACCTCCGAACAATCTATTTAAATCCCAACAATCTGAACAGCTTCTCTCCATTGACGTGAACCCAACGTTAGAAATAGGTTGTTAGGGGTTAGGGTCTACCTTACAAAATGGCTCGGTCCAAAACAAGTTTGAACCCAAACCTTATGCTGAAAACAACAATAAAGGATCGGCTACAATTACCAAAACCAAATAACGAAGTACCAGGTCACCTGACATCGGATGACCACCCCACATAATTTTAAAATTTTAAGTAAAAAGCATTAGGTGCTACAACATAACCCCCTAAAAAGAGAACTTCGTCCTCGAAGTTCAACCAGAAAACACCTGAAAAAGGTTGGGATATAGTGTCTTCATCTCTGACTCGAGCTCCCAAGTAGCTTCCTCAGGAGTGTGGTGTTGCCACAACACCTTAACCATACGGATGGTCTTGGTGCGCAATACCCGATCTTCAGCTGCCAAAATCTGGATCGGACGCTCCTCGAAGGTCACGTCCTCACTTAGACTCAAGCCCTGCCAGTCAAGAACGTGCGACGAGTCTGGCTCATACTTTCGGAGCATCGACACATGGAAGACTTGGTGGACATTGGAAAGCTGAGGTGGCAGCGCTAAACGGTATGCGACATCCCCAACTCTGTCAAGGATCTCAAAGGGACCAATGAACCGGGGTGCTAGTTTCCCCTTCCGCCCGAACCTAACGAGACCACGCCGTGGGGAAACCTTCAAGAACACCCGATCACCAGCCTCAAACTCCAATGCTCGTCGCCAAGTATCTGCGTAGCTCTTCTGCCGGCTCTGAGCTACCCGCGGACGCTCTCTGATCACCTGAATCTTCTCCGACGTCTCCTGGACCATCTCTGGTCCCAGCAAGCTCTTCTCTCCAACCTCAGCCCAGCAAACCGGAGAACGACACGGTCTCCCATAGAGAGCCTCAAAGGGAGCCATGCCGATGCTGGCTTGGAAGCTATTATTGTAGGCGAACTCCACCAAGGGAAGGTGGCGCTCCCAACCATCTCCAAAATCCATCACACAGGCTCGAAGCATGTCCTCTAGTGTCTGGATTGTACGTTCTGACTGACCATCCGTCTGAGGGTGGTAGGCTGTGCTGAAGTGGAGTTTCGTGCCCATGGCCTCCTGTAAGCTTCCCCAGAAATGTGAGACAAACCGAGGGTCTTTATCTGAAACAATAGTGATGGGGACTCCATGGAGCTTCACAATCTCTCTCACATATAGCTCACTGTAATCCTTCTGCGTCATCGTCTTCCGAACAGGGATGAAGTGTGCTGACTTCGTCAACCGATCAACTATCACCCAGATCGAGTCATGGCCCTTCCGAGTAGCAGGCAAACTGGAGACGAAATCCATTCGTGATGTGCTCCCACTTCCACTCCGCTACTGGTAGAGGCTGCAAGAGTCCTGCTGGCCTCTGATGCTCCGCCTTGACCTGTTGACAGGTCAAACAACGAGAAACAAACTCCGCCACGTCCCTCTTCATGCCACTCCACCAGAACTGCCTCTTCAGGTCTCGATACATCTTGGTGGCTCCAAGATGTACCGTAAACCGAGAGCGATGAGCTTCTGTCAGAACCTCCAAGATGAGCTCCCGATCGGTAGAAAGGCATAACCTCCCTTGATACCTCAAGCCAGTATCTGCACCTATGGACCAACCATCCACTACATCTCCCTGCCCCAGACCAGCTCGATTATCTTCCAATTTTGTATCATCCCTCTGTGAGTTGATCACCCTCTGGAACAAAGAAGGCTGAGCTCGGATACTACACAGGATGGTGTGAGAAGGCTCCTTATGAACACGCAAGTCAAAACCCTCAACCGTCACAAGAAACTCCTGTCGATCTGCCATCAAACAAGCCAATCTACTACGGGACTTCCGGCTGAGCGCATCTGCAACCACATTGGCCTTCCCGGGATGGTAGAAGAAATCGTAGTTGTAGTCCGTCAGGACCTCAACCCATCTCCTCTGCCTCTGGTTCAGATCCTTCTGAGAGTGGATGTACTTCAGGCTCTTGTGATCGCAGTACATCTCGAAGTCCTCGCCGTAGAGGTAGTGTCTCCAAATCTTCAGCGCGAACACAACTGCTGCAAGCTCCAAGTCGTGTGTGGGATAATTCTTCTCGTGAGGCTTCAACTGCCGGGAGGCATAAGCCACCACTTTACCATCTTGCATCAGTACTGCACCAAGACCTGCCAAAGAGGCATCGGTGTACACAACATAGCTTCGACCACTGACGGGAACGGTGAGCATCGGTGCAGTCGTGAGGCGTTTCTTCAACTCCTGGAAAGATGCCTCACACTCGTCCGTCCACTCGAACTGAACTCCCTTCTTCGTCAGCTGGGTCAGGGGACCTGCTAGACGAGAGAAGCCCTCAACAAACCTCCGATAGTATCCTGCCAGACCCAGGAAACTCCGGATCTTAAAGACGTTCTTGGGCTGCTCCCAATCCAAGACTGCCTCGATCTTTGCAGGATCCACTGATATCCCATCCTTCGAAACAACATGCCCAAGGAATTTCACTTCCTGCATCCAAAACTCACATTTACTGAGCTTTGCATACAGTTGGTGATCCCTCAAGATCTGCAGTGCCTTCCGTAAATGCTCCTCGTGCTCATCCTCTGACTTGGAGTAAATGAGGACATCATCCACAAATACAACAACGAACTGATCAAGGTGCTCTCGGAAGACTCGATTCATCAAGTCCATAAAGGCTGCGGGGGCGTTCGTCAGACCGAACGGCATCACCAAGAACTCATAGTGACCGTAGCGGGTCCGAAACGCCGTCTTCTGGATATCTTCTTCTCTCACTCTCAGCTGATGGTAGCCCGTCCTCAGGTCAATCTTTGAGAAACAACAGGCTCCCTGCAACTGGTCAAACAGATCATCTATTCGGGGAAGGGGATACCGGTTCTTCACAGTCACAGCATTCAGCTTCCGGTAGTCAATGCAGAGCCTCTTTGACCCATCCTTCTTCTGAGCAAACAACACTGGGGCACCCCAGGGAGAAACACTAGGGCGAATGAATCCCAATGTCGTAAGTTCCTCTAGCTGAGTCTTCAACTCCCTTAGCTCAGCTGGAGCCATCCGGTAAGGTGCCACCGAAATAGGGGCAGTGCCAGGTACCAACTCAATACAGAAATCAACTTCCCTAGCTGGAGGCAAGCTAGGAAGTTCCTCGGGGAAGACATCGAAAAAGTCTCTCACAACTGGTGCCAACTCCAGGGACGCTCCATCGTCTGCTGCACTCGAGAGTCGAGCTAAGAGACTAAGGCTAAAACGCTCCATAGGAGGCGGACATAGAACAGTCATCCGATCTCCAACGAAAGAGAAATCTGGGACTCCTGGCGGGCGCAATGTCACCTTCTTGGAGTAGCAATCCAGAGAAGCGTGATATGCTGCTAACCAGTCCATACCCAAAAGGACGTCAAACTCATCCAAATCCAACACGATCAAATCCGCTAACAACTCCCAGTCTCCAACTCGAATGATGCACCTCCTACAGATGCGGTCTACAATAGTACTGGTCCCTAGGGGTGAGATCACTGATAAGGCATGGCCCAATGGTTCGGTCTCTATCCCTAGGACGGATATGAACCTCGGTACAATATAAGAGTGTGTGGAGCCAGTGTCAAGCATCACATGAGCTAAGGTGGAAAAGACAAGAAGAGTACCCTCAATAGCGGCTGACGAAGCTCCTGCATCCCGGTCCACCAATGCATATGCCCTGCCCTGAGCACGCTGACCACTACCACCCTGGTGAGTCGGAGGTCTCTGCTGAAGTGGCTGAGGAGCACGGTACTGCTGAGCACTCTGCTGCTGCTGTCGGTGCTGCTGCTGCTGGGGCTGTGGCTGCGGCTGCGGCTGGGGGTGGTACGTCAGTGCCGGGAGAGGAGGTGGTGGTGGGAGTAGTCCAACCTGTGGGCAGTACCTCCGAATGTGGCCAGCAGCACCACACTCAAAGCACCGCACCGTCTGAGACCCAGTAGACGGAGGACCACGAGGAGGCTGGTGTTGTGGATGTGCATCTGAGGTCTTATGCTTCTTCCAGGAGTTCTGACGAGACCCTCCATGGCTGCTGCTGCCCTTCTTTGTGATCTTACGTGTCTCCTCCATCCCACGCTCTGCCACTAACGCCCTTGTCACTACATCCGCATAGGTCTCCAACATCAAAACCTCTACTCGACTCTGGATGCCTGGCCTCAAGCCCTGCTCAAATCGTCTGGCTCTCAGGTCCTCTGTCGCCACCAAGTATGGAGCATAACGGGAAAGCTCCTCAAACTTCGCCTCATACTGTGCAACAGTAAGGGTCCCTTGGACTAGAGCCAAGAACTCTGCTTGCAAGCTGCTACGAACACTAACTGGAAAGTATTTATCCCGGAATACCCGCTCGAACTCCTCCCAAGTCCAAGCTAGCTGGTCAGCTCCTCGGGACCTCTGAACCATGTCCCCACCAATAGTCAGCCTCAGCCTCAAACTGGTAAGAGGCTAAGGTGACCCGTCGCTCTCCAGTCACCTCCAGTGCATCCAAGACCTTCCCGATCTGCTTCAGCCAACGATCGGCCTCCATAGGGTCTGGCTCTCCTTTGAAAACAGGGGGCTTCATGCCCTTGAATTCCTTCATCCTACCAACTTGTCTGATGCCATCTTCCCTCCTCCGCTCTGGTGGAGCTTGAGGTGGCACCTGAGCCTGAGCTAGCACAGCCTGGAGCAGCTCAACCTGCTGCCGCTGAGCAGCTTCCAGTTGCAGCCTGGCAGTCTCCTGCTGGTGCTGAGCAGCCGTCTGCTGCTGTTGGATCGTGGCTTGCTGCTGACGAACCATATCCGCCAGCCCACGGATCATCTCTGTCGTACTCTCGGGCCCAGAGGAAGAGGCGTCATTGTTACCGTTCCTTGTAGTCACCATCTGCATAAATGACTTCGCAGATCAGACAACGATAACTCGATCCTAACCTAAATCCCTAGAATCATATCCCCGCTCTGATACCAAGTTGTCACGCCCCGAATTCTGGACTAAGAAGAGAGGGTCCAGAACTCGAGGGTGATATTTTAGAATAGAGGGAAATATAATTTACAGAGATAACACAACGCGGAAGCAAAACTAAAACTTAAATGCCAATTCCACTAACAATGTTCATACATCTAGTCCAGGTACAATAACAAGAAATAGAGAAAAACTAGACAACGATAGCTGGCACTCCTACCCTTGCAAATTCGATGAAGAACTGCTGCTCCAACTGAAACTGCCACAGAGCTCCTAACGCTCCGTCCGCGAGAAAGAACCTGGGGGAGAGGAAAAACAACGAAACAACTCCCCCTGAGTATAAAACTCAGTGGTCCTAAAGAACAAGTCGGAGAACTCGAGAAAGATATAAAGCAGAAATATACTACTATAGTGAAGTAAAGCTGCAACAAAACTAAGTAACCAACAAGGGAACTACAACTACTACAAGTCTATACTAAGTAATCTATCTACTGTATCCAGTAATCCCATGTTATACGTTCAATGTCCTAGCCGACAATTCCCTCATGAGGTGTCCCATTCCACTTCATGAGAGAACCCACTTTCTAGGTAGTGCATAGTGGTGCTAGACCCTAGGCTAAGGAGAAGAAAGGAAAGAAAAAGGAGAATGAGAAAACAAGTGTGAACCCCAAGTTTGAGCTAGGCTCCCGACTTGGTGGCGTTACTATTGGGTTCCTTTTTCGCAACAGGGGAACCACTCCGTTCCTTATGCTCGGGATACAGCCTCGAGACATACTACCCTAGTGGCCAAAAAGGGGGCTTGGTCTTTCACCACGGGGCACTCACACCCAACTTGCTTTCTATGGGGTCTAAACCCCAGGATTAGGTCACTCCACCTCAATTTTCCTGCGGGAAATAACCCGTGGCCTAACCCCGTGATCCTCCCTTCTCGTTTCGGTCTGTGCACAGCTAGGGGTTCACTTACCTACAATGTACACGCGGATCTATACCGAGAGCCAGTCGGGCAACTAGGTTGCCACGACGCCAGAAAATGATACAAGCTTCATAAAATTATGTAAATCAAATATTCTCCTAATCGATCAGTCTCTACAACTAGCATAAAAAGCAGATGAGATGTCTCGGGGTACGATCCCGACTAACAGGACAACCCTCGGCCAAGAAACTCTAGCGTCGCCAAAACACGACGACTACTATTATCAAAGAATTTACTACCAAATCTAAACAATTAATATTTAGATAATACAACAAAAATATTATCTACTAACCCACAAATCAAAAAGTATATGTCCATTATCTTCAACTAAGCATGCAGCATATTAAGTGAATAATTTATTTTTAATTAAAATATTTACATGCAGTACGACTAACCTGTTGGAGCGTGATTATCGACCGTGAGTTGTTTCGCTCCCAGTATGGGAATAGTCTGAACAAAGCAAGGAATTGTATAAGAAACTAAAGCTAAGGTGTTTAGATCCAAAATCAAACCGGGTTTGGTTCAGTTAGGATCGGAGTAATTCATATTGGGCCGGTCTCATGGTTCAGGCTCAGAGTTTGGGTTTAACCCCATCTGATCCAAGTTGGGTCAGACCTAGCCTAGGGTTAGTTCTAATCGGTTTGCAAAGTGACGGTGTGCCCAAATAAAATACTAAGGTTATATGCATTCAATGGGGATGTAGGTTGAACAAGAGGTGCAACACGGTTAGTGGGGTGGACTGAAGGGGTGCACATGGGACAAAGGTTTGACTTTTAGAATGGGTACAAACTGATAAAGTTAGGGTGGCAATAAAGAGTATAACAAATCTTAAAAGACTTGCATACCCTTTCTCTTGCCATCAGGTTTCAGAGAGCCTCACGAACTGAGTGGGCGATGCTCCACTCGGCCACTTGCCTTGTCCATCGGCCAGCACTTCAGCTCCGCCGGAGCCACTAATTATGCGCCGGAGGTGGGTGTGGGTACATGGCTGGTCTCTCTGGCTGTAGGAAGGTCAGAAGCTCGGGTGGTTGTTATAGATCGGTAAAGCTACTGCTAGATTCAGAGGGGTTCGGCATGTCGACATGGTGCCGGTGTGTATCTCCGGGTGGCCGGGGATAAAGGTGGTGGTCGTGCCGTGGTGGTGTGACCGACGATATATGGATGCCGGGATGATGGTTTCAAGGGGGCTCGGGTGGAGGCTCGGGTGGTGAAGTGGGGTCACGGGTTTGTGCTCTTGTGGTACGGCCGCGAATGGTGATGGTGTGCTTTGAGGGAGAAGACAAGGAAGAGAACGTGGGTCGTGGCCTACCTCGATGGAAGCTGCCAAAGGGGTAGCGGTGCCGAAAAAGATGGCCGGGGGAAAGGGTCACGGCTCGGCTGCTGCTCCTACCCCGCCTTGACTTCCACCTCTTCTCGGTCTTTCTCTTCTTCTCAATCTTAACTTCAGCTATACAACTAATAGGGTAGTGGCCAGATAAAGAAAAACTAGGGGGAAAACGATGACGGTTATGGAGTTGTTAACAATGATAATGGGAGCGAGATTATGGGGCACGATCAGATACCTCCGAACAATCTATTTAAATCCCAACAATCTGAACAGCTTCTCTCCATTGACGTGAACCCAACGTTAGAAAAAGGTTGTTAGGGGTTAGGGTCTACCTTACAAAATGGCTCGGTCCAAAACAAGTTTGAACCCAAACCTTATGCTGAAAACAACAATAAAGGATCGGCTACAATTACCAAAACCAAATAACGAAGTACCAGGTCACCTGACATCGGATGACCACCCCACATAATTTTAAAATTTTAAGTAAAAAGCATTAGGTGCTACAAAAAATCCGGCGTCGACCTCCTCATCGGTTTGGCATGGGATCTTTCGGTTCAAATGGTGTTGCCGATCTTTAAGCTCTCGTTATCTGTTGTACACGTACGACTATTAGGTTTGTAATCTTTCATTTTGGAAATTGTTGTATGGAACAGAGGTTAATTCCAGTGTTAGCGTTAGCGTAACAATATTATATTTTAAATGATTTGTCGGTTTGAACTATGTGGTACTTTATATCTTGAATTTTATTTTTTTGAGAAACTTTATATCTTGAATTTTGAGAATATATATTGGACAATCAATAACAATAGACCTCTTTTCTCATTGATGACCAAATGATGTCAATGTGGTTGAAGGCCACTTTGACTATATATGAGGATTAATTTAACATTGTGTTGGAAAATTAATATAGAATCGAAAACTAGAGGTTTTGAGGTACATTTTGGGTAGGTTTCGGGTTTGTTTGGTTGCTGTGCTTTCAACCTATGATTTTGATTAGTAGGGTGTGACGTGTGTAAACAGATACACACTTGCTAAATTTGGACGTCTTTTGCACATAAAACTGTGCAAATGAAGTTTCACCCAAATACATAAAACTTTAAGTACTCATGTCATATGTGCAAGTAGATGTACACGCATCATTTGCCCAACAACCAAACAACCACGAATGATAGAGTTTGCGGGAGTTTGCTCTCAGCAAGAACAAAGTATCCTCTTTGACAATAAAACTTTCTGGAAATCAACGGGGGAGAGAGAATCAAACTGTTGGCAATTGAATTGTCGAGGTCTCCTGAAATTTGGAAGCTGCCTTTATCCAAAGACTTCGAATGGACACATGTCAAATGATTTGTCTTTCGAACATGGAGTAGGTACTGTTTCAGATCAAAAGATACATCTTCAGAGCGAAAATCATCTTTCTAGGTTTGAATATATCTTTACACACTCGTATGTATAAAATGATGAGAACACCCCCATCTGCCATCATGCTCTATGGCATCAGGATGCGGCCATCCTGATGCCAGCATGTAAGGCCAAGAAGCATTTTCCTTGTAAGAAAAATACTTGTATTAATGATGTAGGACATGGGCCCCTGTCGTGAATCTGAATGTCGCTCCACTCCCAGCTCATTAGTAGAGCCCATACATGCCTTCTCGCCCAATAGCCCATTTAGTATTTTATTTAGGGATTTTTGTGTATATATCCATAACAAAGTTTGATATTGACGAAATCTTATATTAGGCCATCTCCAACGGACTCCCATCTCAGCTCCCATCCCATGTGGCACAGCACAATTTTATCCTGTCGTGAAAAAAATTCACTCCAACTCGGTAGGCTAGGAGCTGGAAACGGCTCGGATCTGCTGGGATCCAAAAAAGGGGTTCCTATGTGGGGCCCACCCATTTGAAAAAAAACTAGATGGTTGAGCTATTCCTACAATTGTTTCAGAGTAAAGGATCATGTTGACCCCACTTAGGAAGTACTCGGTTGGAGGGGGTTTTTTGGCTCACCCATTCGTATCCTATGTGGCAGATGGGAGAAGGATGGGAACTAAAGTTGACCCCACTTGGGAAGGAGTTGGTTGGAGATGGCCTTACAAAATTCTATGGGCACACTCCATATGCCGATTTTTGTAAAAAAACCCTATATGGCCAACTTTATGACCATATGTGGAATTTTCAAGAAAAAAAAAGAAAAAAATTAGCTATAAAGTATTTTTACAAAAATTGAGATATTTTAAAGGTGTCTAGAAAATTGTCAAACATAGGAGTTTTCTATAATATCAAACTTTGTTACAGGTGTATTTATAAAAATCTATGTTATTTATTATTATTATTATTATTATTTGTTTCAATCATCGCATTAGAGTATAGTAGGAGTACTAATCCAACACACATTGCAATAGTAGGTTTTTGGTGCATTTGTATGATGTATTTATGATTTAAAATTAGTGGTTTTCTCTCCTGTCACCTTGTTGGATTTCTAGAGCTTTTTAGTGGATTTTAGGTTTTATTGTTCTTGTGGATTTAAGGAAACTTTTGTTGGATTTCAGGACTTTCATCACGAGTAAGATGTTTCTTATCCTCGTTTATGCTTCTGTTTTGTGCTAGGAGCATTAATTTCCTTCCAAGTTAAAAGTGAACCACAAATAATAGAGATTTTCTCTTTGACATTGGCGGGTTTTCCAAAACCTTTTGGCCAATGGACCCAATTCAGGCCCAGACTAATCCCTCCAGGAATATGGTACGCACTCCTAGGTAACTACGGGGGGGGGGGGGGGGGGGGGGGGGGGGTTGTAAGTGTGTGCACATGTGTGTGTATATAGGAATTGAACGTACTGACAACCTCCTCACTAAAGCATCATATGCTTACCAACTCTATTGTCCCCTCAAAGCAGAAATGTGGATTTGAGTAGCTAGTCAGGCGGGCAACTAGTAGACTTGTTATTCTCATCGACCCTTCACAGGCTAGGGATGCGTTGGTGGTTGGTAGGGGGGGGGGGGGGGGGGGATATTTGTTTCTCATCATCGCTGGTTTGTTATTTTTGAGAAACCTCGAGGTGAGGGGGGTTTGACATGGACCCAACCCAGTTTATTAACTAGGATCCCAAGGAAAAGATTAGAGACGATTACATACTACACAAAAGCTACTCGAGAGGTCTGTGGATATACCCACACTCCACTCGACCACAGAACATCGAAGACACCCAACTACCTCATCCACCGATCGTGCTGCTCGAGGAGCTGGGGCTCCCCAAGGGCCTCTTCCCTCTGGAGGACATTGAGGAGTTTGGCTACAACCGGGCCTCTAGGTTCATCTGGCTGGTGCAGAAGAAGAGCCGGACCCACACCTTCAAGCATATCAAGCGGGCGGTGTCGTACGCCACCAAGGTGACAGCCTTCGTGGAGCCCCGCAAGATGAAGAAGATGTTGGGTGTGTGTTTGAAAACCACACAAAACACAAAGGGGTTTAGTCCCATATCGATAAGTGGAGAAATCCCCTACCAACTTAATTAAAAGGGATTACTCTCTTCCCCCCACTAGTCATCACACTAGAGGAGGGCCTCCACTAGCTCACACGTGCGCGCGCGTGAGTGCTGTGCCGAGCCGGACCGAGCTGGGTCGGGCTTGTGCTTGGGCTTGGGCTGGGCGGTGTGGGGGAAAATCTTCGTGCCGACCCAAAGACTTCTCCGCACCAGTCAATTGAAGTTTTGAGTTGAAGATCGTTGTTCAATCTGTCGATTGGAGTTGGAGCTTTCAATATGCAAACAGAGAATGTTGGACACAAGAGATGTGATCTCGGAGTTCAGCCGAAGCCTACGTCTCCGTGCTATAGGGTGCAACCCGAATTCACTAACACTAGTATCGAAGTGATCTCGACAGGCCGAGTATCACTGAAACCACTCTGATCTCTTCAAAGGAGAGAAGAAGATCAAAAGAGGTGGAAGAGGGAAAACTGAGAAATTCCAGAGCTCTGGGTTCTGAAAATCAGATCTCAGAAGTGGAAATCGAATTTTCGGATCCATTTAAATTCGAAGGCTCTGCTATTTATAGGATTCTCTAGTGATAAATGGCGGTTTTCTGCTGTTGTATCTGGGGATCCTCCAGGTAAGGCTGGTGGGCTCCGCTGCCGTCTTAGGGGGCCCACCATGCAGGGCCAGTGGGTCCCGCTGTGGTCTTCGGGGGCCCACCAGGCAGGGCTGGTGGGTCCCTCGAAAGCCTTCATGGGCCCACCGGGCAGGGCCGGTGGATCCCGCGGTAGTCTTCGGGGGCCCACCAGGCAGGGCTGGTGGGTCCCTCGGAAGCCTTAATGGGCCCACCGGGCAAGGCCGGTGGGTCCCACGGTAGTCTTCGGGGACCCACCAGGCAGGGCCGGTGGGTCCCGCTGTGGTACTCGGGGGCCCACCAGGCAGGGCCGGTGGGTCCCGCTGTTGTCTTCGAGGGCCCACCAGGCAGGGCGGTGGTTCCCGCTGTTTGCAGACTACTTGCCAAAATTTGCACCCACAGTTACCCCCTCCAAGTTAGCTAAGAGGCCACCTTGGCTGGCTTGGATTCATGGTGCAAAGTTAATGACCCTCTGTCACACATGCAGAGAAGCTTTGTCGAGTGTTAGCGCCAAAGGAATGATCGATCGAACTTGATCGATCGGTCAAAGTTGACCGATCGGTTAAGTTCAACCGGTCGGGGTTGAAGTGATCGGTCAAAAAATATAGTTTTTTGACTGATCCAGTAGAAATTCGACCGATCGGTTAAGGTGATCGGTCTAAGTGATCAGTCAAAGTGATCGGTCACGGTGATCGGTCAAAGTGATCGATCAAAGTGATCAGTCAAATTCAACCGGTCGAGGTCGAAGTGATCGGTCAAAAAACATAGTTTTTTGACCGATCCAGTAGAAATTCGACCGATCGGTTAAGGTGATCGGTCGAAGTGATCGGTCAAAGTGATCGGTCACGGTGATCGATCACGGTGATCGGTCAAAGTGATCGGTCAAATTCAATCGGTCGAGGTCGAAGTGATCGATCAAAAAACATAGTTTTTTGACCGATCCAGTAGAAAATCGACCGATCGGTTAAGGTGATCGGTCGAAGTGATCGGTCAAAGTAATCGATCACGGTGATCGGTCAAAGTGATCAGTCAAAGTGATCGGTCAAATTCAACCGGTCGAGGTCGAAGTGATCGATCAAAAAACATAGTTTTTTGACCGATCCAGTAGAAATTCGACCGATTGGTTAAGGTGATCGGTCAAAGTGATCGGTCACGGTGATCGGTCAAAGTGATTGGTCAAATTCAACCGGTCGAGGTCGAAGTGATCGGTCAAAAAACATAGTTTTTTGACCGATCCAGTAGAAATTCGACTGATCGGTCAAAGTGATCGGTCGAGTTGATCGGTCAAGGTGATCAATCAAATTTGACCGATCAACGAAAGACCCTCTGCCAGGGTCGCGGATTAGATCTGATGGATTAGATCGAAGAGAGGAGGAGGGCCTCGACCCATGATTGTTGCAATTTGAGGATGCTGTAGGGGGGTTGTCGGATTTGGATGTCAATCAGGTTGAGGGAGGGCGGAAGATTGATTACAGCTATAGATGACCCATTGAGAGAAGAAGGTTGATTGATCGGGTGCAAATCGCCGATCGGGTGGAGGTAGCCAATCGGGTGCAGATCACCGTTCGGGAGAATTTCGCCGATCGTGAGGAGGCTGATCGGGTGCAAATCGCCGATCGGGTGGAGGTAGCCAATCGGGTGCAGATCACCGTTCGGGAGAATTTCGCCGATGATCGAGAGGAGGCTGATCGGGTGCAAATCGCCGATCGAGTGGAGGTAGCCGATCGGGTGCAGATCACCGTTCGGGAGAATTTCATCGATCGGGTGAATTTCACCGATCGGACAAAAACAGCCGGTCATGAATTGGGTGATCGGTTGGATATCCACATTTTGGCATCAGATCAATGGATTTTTGGCCGATCAGATGGAGGACGAATGGGAAGAAGGGGATCGAGTTTTTCCGATCGGGCGAATTTGACCGATCGGTCAAATTCGACCGATCGGAGGCACCGATCGGGTGATTTTGAACTAAATCTGTAGAAAAACCCCCTTGGCGACCGATTGCTGAAACCTCGACCGGTTGGTTTTGCCCGATCGATCGCCGGCAGCCGATCTGCGGTAGAGTACTGTTGTTGTCGGTGAAGATAGGGGACGCTGCAGCTGTGCTCGATTGGGAGGGGCGGAGCTTCAGCACTTCGTCGTCGTCGATGGGAGAGAGCACTGTGACCTCACGAGGGCATTTGTGCAGCAAACGTGGGTCACGGGTTCACAGTGAACCGAACGAAAGTTGAGGTTTCATTGGCGAATCCTGGCCGCTGATCTCGTTTCCAACGGAGGTTGTAGTGGGCAGCAGCAAACGTGAGTCATGGGCTCACAGTGAACCGAACGAAAGTTGAGGTTTCATTGGCGAAACCTGGCCGCTGATCTCGTTTCCAACGGAGGTTGTAGTGGGCAGCAGCAAACGTGAGTCACGGGCTCACAGTGAGCCAAATGAAAGTTGAGGTTTCATTGGCGAATCCTGGCCGCTGATTTCTTACTCAAAAGCAATAAAAAAAAAATCTGAACCGCTTGGAAGCCTTGTGTTTGCTGTTTGCCCAAATCGGGAGATATTGGGTGTCAAACCACGTGAAATAGGTACGGTGATATGATGCCTTGTTGACTGCATGGTCATCTTTCAATCGAACCATGCTATTCTACCAAACCTTTGAGTATGGACAAATATGATTCAACCAACCCAATTGTTGGGTGCTCCGATCCACTCTTGAAAATATGTTAAATTCTGTTGGGCACTTGGTAGTGAATTTGGGCACTTGGTAGTGAATGATCTTCAACTTGAGGTGTTGTGCCACAAATGCTATACCTGCTGTGAGTGCAAATCCCAATCGTCAATTGCATGATCTTGAAATGTTGCGATTGAATGACCATCTCAGCCGTTGCAACCCGTCAACAGGTTTAAGTGTAATTTTCTAATCGAACTTTAATGCGGTTCAGTAGATATGCATGTTGCTCTTGGAAGATGCATATCAGAGCTTGTGGGCTTCCAGGCTACGTCGAGTGCACGGACGAACAAGGGCAACTCCAGGCTAAGGGCTAATCGAACGATCGTCGTTTACTGGTAATGGTCCAGGGGATCGACTTTTCTGGCTGAACTTTGCGAAAATAGCCTTGAAGTTTGATTGATCGGTTGAGACGATATGCCATTACTAGATGCTCAGTTACTGTCCAGAGATCGGTGATTGACCTTCAAATGTTTTGACTACCCCCTGAACGGTTTGCCTGCAACTGTCAGCTATGGCCTCCAACTTTTCACAACCGAGCATCAATTGTGTTTCAAAATTCTCTGTTGGGAGCCGAGGCTATGGCTTAGGACTTTGCTGCCAAATACTAGAATTAGGTTTGGACTTTGCCTTCGAATGCTGAGGTTAAGGCCTCAGACTTTGCCCTCGAATGTCAAAGTTGTCTCCTTGGGCTGGTTTGAATGATGAAGGTTAGAATTCGGAGTATTTAGCGTAGTGCCTTTGTATCGATCGACTTAGGCGAAGCGCCGTTTTAGTCGTACCTGCGAGGCACATAGCTTTGTATTGTTGCAGGTTAGTCGGTAGTGTCGCAACGCGAACCGATCTAACTGTGGTGAGGCACGGGCGCATGTGTCCTTACGTGACAACGGGAGCGTGTGCAACACCAATGATTCGGAGTACTCAGAGTAGTGCCTTTGTATCGGTTGGACTTAGGCAAAGCGTCGTTTCAGTCGAACCTATGTATCGGGACACGTAGCTTTGTACCATTGTAGGTTAGTCGGCCGTGTCGCAACGCGAGCCGAACTAACTGTGGCGAGGTACTAGTGCATGTGTCCTTACGTGACAACGGGAGCATGTGCGACGCCAATGATTCGGAGTACTCAGCGTAGCACCCTTGTATCGGTTGGACTTAGGTGAAGCGTCGTTTCAGTCAAACCTACGTATCGGGATACGTAGCTTTGTATCGTTGCAGGTTAGTCGACCGTGTCGCAACGCGAACCGAACTAACTGTGGCGAGGCACTAGTGCATGTGTCCTTACGTGACAACGGGAATATATGCGACGCCAATGATTCGGAGTACTCAGCGTAGCATCCTTGTATCGGTTGGACTTAGGCGAAGCACCGTTTCAGTCGAACCTACGTATCGGGATACGTAGCTTTGTACCGTTGCAGGTCAGTCGGCCGTGTCGCAACGCAAACCGAACTAACTGTGGCGAGGCACTAGTGCATGTGTCCTTACGTGACAACGGGAGCATGTGCGACGCCAATGATTCGGAGTACTCAGCGTAGCACCCTTGTATCGGTTGAACTTAGGCGAATCACCGTTTCAGTCGAACCTACGTATCGGGATACGTAGCTTTGTACCGGTGCAGGTTAGTCGGCCGTGTCACAACGCGAACCGATCTAACTGTGGTGGCGCACGGGCGCATATGTCCTTACGTGACAACGGGAGCGTGTGCAACACCAATGATTCGGAGTACTCAGCGTAGTGCCTTTGTATCGGTAGACTTAGGCGAAGCACCGTTTCAGTCATACCTGCGGGGCACATAGCTTTGTACTGTTGCAGTTGATCGGCCTCGGAGCATTTGATTGGATAGAATTTGAAATGAAACTTGAAGAGGCGGCGACCGCTCCGAACTATGTTTTTGAGTGTCAAGACTATCTCCTTGGACTTTGCCGCATATCGATGTGGCGAGTGTGCTCCGGACTTTGCATTCGAGTGCCAAGGCTGTCTCCTTGGGCTTCACCGAATGCCGAGGCAGCGAGTGTGCCTCGGACTTTGCGGATATGTAACATATACCTTTGCCTATCACCTCGTTGTAGTCTTTAAGTGAGCCCTTTCGTTTTGAACCTCACCCCCAATGTAGGGATTGGAGGAGAGTCAGACTTGAAAGGCTTAGGATATCGATGGGAGATATCGACGATGGATTGTCTAGAAAGAGCGGGTTGTTGGATTGAAGTTGAGCCGTCGACTCATTGAGTTAGTTTCGGGTCGAAACTAATGTCGTTGTGAGTATCTTCCCTCCGGATGATCCTGATAGAGTCTTCGCCATTCAGTGAAAGTGGAGGAAGCAACCAGATCGCTCGTGTCCAATCGGTTGTCCGCTCAACCGAGGGAGCCGGGAAGTTTGGTTATCTAGATCGGTTGTCTGCTCAACCGATCTGATACTTGTTGTGGAGCGGACTTGGCTTTTCAAACGAATCCCACAGACGGCGCCAAACTGTGGGGGAAAATCTTCGTGTCGACCCGAAGACTTCTCCGCACCAGTCAATTGAAGTTTTGAGTTGAAGATCGTTGTTCGATCTGTCGATTGGAGTTGGAGCTTTCAATATGCAAACAGAGAAAGTTGGACACGAGAGATGTGATCTCGGAGTTCAGCCGAAGCCTACGTCTCCGTGCTATAGGGTGCAACCCGAATTCACTAACACTAGTATCGAAGTGATCTCGACAGGCCGAGTATCACTGAAACCACTCTGATCTCTTCAAAGGAGAGAAGAAGATCAAAAGAGGTGGAAGAGGGAAAACTGAGAAATTCCAGAGCTCTGGGTTCTGAAAATCAGATCTCAGAAGTGGAAATCGAATTTTCGGATCCATTTACATTCGAAGGCTCTGCTATTTATAGGATTCTCTGGTGGTAAATGACGGTTTTCTGCTGTCGTATCTGGGGATCCTCCAGGTAAGGCTGGTGGGCTCCGCTGCCGTCTTAGGGGGCCCACCAGGCAGGGCCGGTGGGTCCCACTGTGGTCTTCGGGGGCCCACCAGGCAGGGCTGGTGGGTCCCTCGGAAGCCTTCATGGGCCCACCGGGCAGGGCCGGTGGGTCCCGCGGTAGTCTTCAGGGGCCCACCAGGCAGGGCTGGTGGGTCCCTCGGAAGCCTTCATGGGCCCACCGGGCAGGGCCGGTGGGTCCCGCGGTAGTCTTCGGGGACCCACCAGGTAGGGCCGGTGGGTCCCGCTGTGGTACTCGGGGGCCCACCAGGCAGGGCCGGTGGGTCCCGCTGTTGTCTTCGAGGGCCCACCAGGCAGGGCGGTGGGTCCCACTGTTTGCAGACTTCTTGCCAAAATTTGCACCCACAGGCGGCACGTGTATGTGCGACCTAGACACGATAGCACCTCCGAAACGGGTTGGTCAGCACCTTCCTTATTTTTATTTTTTTAAAAAAATCTATCACTTATTATTTTTCTTTTTGGTTACTAGTCGTTATGCATGCGACCCGTTACTGCATGTTAGCCGTTACAAGGCTGCTCTCTGCGAGCTGTAGCGTACAGGGTTAATGGGCTTAATCGCAGCCCATGAACCGTCCCCTCATTCAACCCTCTATTAACTGCCCGAGGCCTATACGAGGCCCAGTGCAGCCATAGAGAATACACACTTCGAAAATCGAAATTGCTCTCTGCCTCTCCCTTTCTCGTTCTCTCAAACTCGTGCTGTGGTGCTGCCCCCTTGCTCCGAGAAGACTTTCTGTCTCCGATCAAAGCTGTGTTGCGGTGCTGTCTCCCTACTTCAAGAAGTTCTTCGTCGAGTCGTTGGGTTCCTGCAAGTTGTACGAGGTTCGCAAAAGCCTTCTTGAAGCCGTGCCGACGCGAAGAAGGTCGCCTGACTGGGATATCGTATCTCCGAGAACCATTGCCACGAGACCCGCACGAGGGGGGCAATAAATTTCCCAGGACAGTGCATAGCGTGCTTCGACCATTAGACCAGAATTTCTAACTCTATTTGTTTGCTATTATTAAATCTATTAATTTTAAATGTTAGCAGAGAGCAAACTTTGGGGCTACATCTATAACTTACTCAACAATCCTTTAATACCAACAATGCCCTTTTTTTTGTACCCCAAACCCCAAACCCTCTTCTCAGCGTCTTTTGTACCACCAACACAACCCAATGTTTGTTTAAACTTAGCCCAAGCCCAACCCGTCGGGTTGGCTGGGTTGTGCGGGGTGAGTTCGGGTCAACCCGCCCAAAGTCGGGTTGGGTTCGGGTTGGCCCGCCCAAGTTGCAGCTAGGGGTGGCAATGAGTCGTGTTGTGTCGGGTTCGGGTCGTGTCTAGTTTCGTGTCGTGTCCAAAACCCCTAGACCAGGACCCGACTCGTTTAACTAATCGTGTCTAGATCCTAAACCCGTACCCGACTCGTTAATAAACAAGTAGACACGATAAGATCTGGTAAGACCCATTTACCATCCGGATCTATTCAGTTGACCCGATCCGACCCAATCCTACTCGACCCGACCTGACCCGAAAGACCCACTGGTATTATATATTATAGTATCGGATTGTTGGTAGACCCGACCCAACAATAAATTTTCTGGGACAGCGCATAGCGTGCTTCAACCATCAGATCAGAATTTCTAACTCTATTTGTTTGCTATTATTAAATCCATTAATTTTAAATGTTAGCATAGCAAACTTAGGGGCTATATCTATACATTGTGTAGTTTATTTTGTCCCAAATCGGTCCCTTTAATTTTTAATGTTAGCCAATTTCCCCTTTTTGTTGACTACTAAATTTTCTACTATTTCCGTCTAATTAAAACTGAAATGAAGGTCTTAACTGATAAAACATTGGTTTCTTCGCCTGTACTCTGTAATTTAGTTTCATCTAATAGATGTCCTTCTAGAAGATCAACTGACCAAGCCTGTCATTCATTTAAGGGTTATTTTGAATTTGCCCCCCAAATTTTACCTTGAATTAGAATTTACCCCCTATATTGTCATTAATTAGACTTTACCCCCAAAACTAACTGTTCCGTCAGCTCACCCCCCAAAACTTTATCTTATTAAGTCAAAAAAACCCTTCAATTAAGTTGGAATTGCACATCCTAACTGACCGAGCCCATTGAACAGCGCGCGCTGCCGTTGTGCGACCAGGTCCCATCTCTTAATGTCAGCCAACAGATTCTTGTCAACACCACTACAACAGATTCTTGTCAACACCACTACAACCGATTTCATTATAAATACTCCCATCTCCTTTGCTCTCTCCAACATCTCTTCATTCATCACCACTTAGCTTTCGTTGATCATCATCACTCTCCATCTCCTCTCCTCTCTTCCCTTCCAAAACAATCCAAGCATTACAATGGCATCCCAGACCTCAGCAAGAAGAAATCGATCGAGCTGCTTGAGGAGCTAGGGCTCCCCAAGGACCTCTTCCCTCTGGAGGACATCGAGGAGTTCGGCTACAACCGGGCCACTGGGTTCATCTGGCTGGTGCAGAAGAAGAGCCGGACCCACACCTTCAAGCAGATCAAGCGGGCGGTGTCGTATGCCACCGAGGTGACGGCCTTCGTGGAGGTGCACAAGATGAAGAAGATAACGGGGGTGAAGACCAAAGAGCTCCTTCTCTGGCTCTCCATCATCGAGATGTACATCAGCGACCCCTCGTCCGGGAAGATAACCTTCAAGACCGGCACCGGGCTCTCAGATAGCTTTCCGGCCCCTGCCTTTGAGCTCGAGCAGTGAGACAAGAGTTGGGCGTCTGACCTCCTCATCGGTTTAGTATCGGATCTTTTGGTTCGAATGGTACTGTTTTGCGAATAATGGAAGATGTGCGTAGCTCTCATTGTTTTTAATCTTTTAAGTTCACTTGGGAAATTATTGTATGGAATAAGGGTTAATTCCAGGTTTAGTGTAACAATAGTAAGTTTTAATTGATCCATAAGTTTGTACTATGTGTTACTTTGTATATATATATTTTTTTGGTTAAAATATTACATCTAATTCATTGAGTTACGGATAAACACATAACAAGAATCATCGCACTAAGACAAACAAAGTAGAGCCGGAGGAAAAGGGTCACTCCAGCAAAGTGATAAGAGAACTGATTTAGCCCACGTGGCCAGGCGGTCGGTCGCTTTATTGGCTGGGAAGGACGGCAACATGTTGATGATATATTTGAAAAGAAAGTGATCACCAAAGCCTTGAGCACCCAATTGATGACGATTGAGGAGTCAACCTCCACCCAAATCCGATTAGTCGGAAAGAGCTTAGAAGCACTTTTGATACGAAGCCATAGCGCCCGGGCCTCCGTGTCAACCATCAAGGAGGCGGAGATTGGAGTCAAACCCGCTGACAAGATCCGACCGGTGTGATTCCTGATGATATAGCCTGCCCCCACAGCCCTTGTCCCGTGGTCGAGCGCCACATTAAAGTTTAGCTTCAGTCCACCATCTTCCGGCATTGTCCACTTGATGAAGTTGGAAATAGAACATTGTGGCCCTTCCTGCACAGCCACATGGACCTTGTTGGCTTCCAAAAAATCCACAAACGAAGCACGACACCCTCGTACCTCATGGACATGTTTATGTTTACTTCCCCCCAAAAAGTTCTCGGTTTCTATTAAACCATGTATTCCAAACGGCATTAATAAGTAAGCCCCCTTCAGATCTCCCTTTTCTCCCCTGCAGGTTTGGTAATCTTGAGGAGATTATACCACTCGTCAATACATTTAGAAGGAAAAACTAAAGATAAAGTTCCTCCCAAACCTTACGGGCATGTGGGCACTCAAAGTTAGCATGATTAGTGTCTTCCACATCCCCGACACGACGGCAACAGAGCAGATAATGGGGGGGAAATTATGGCCATCATATATTTTTTTGCTACCAGTCGATTGATGGTTGAGTGCGGTGCACTGTAGAGTGTTGAGTTGTCACGTAGACACTATTGAGTAGAGAGAGATCGTGCGAGAAAGAGTCGGCATAGAATGTGGTGACGAAGTTTAGTCGAAATATATGTCTCTGTGAGGTAAGACACAACCTTGAATCCACTATCTCCAAAATATAGAGTGACCATGACAGACCGAGAGTCACTTATATATATATAAGCAATCAGAGGAAAAGAGGATAGGGGAATAGAAGAGGATATCAGTCCTCAGTCAGAGCTCTGCAAGTCTTAATAACTAAAAGAAGATCTCTGGAATAGAAATTGTGTTGAAGATGTGGCTCCAAATAAACCACTTACAACTCCAAGGTTCGTCTGCGAAGGAATAGTGAAAGACAGAGCACAAGAGGAGAAAGGAATAGGTCTATCAGGAGAGTCATGTTCACAACTACCCAGGTCGTGCACACGATTGGCATCGCCATAAATATCGGGCGAGAAAACGTGTTAGATCATGCGCATGATCTTCCCAGGTCGTGTGCATGACTTAGTATGATAGTACGCCAATTAGACTATTCGGCCTGTGTTTTCTAGTTGGATTCCTTCTCCAAGTCGGATACAAATGAATGGCTATAAACAAGAGTTTCTAGAGCGAACCTAGGGTATTATGGAGGCAACAAGAGTTACACAAGAGAGGATTAGAAGGTAGCCGTTATCAAGGGAGAGAAAAATGAATCCATTGGAGACAAGAGGGTTTTGGGAAGGGTTTTCTTCGATGTACTTCGGGATGTAGGACTGTGGGATCTATTCTCTTGGGGGGGTATCTCTTTGTTGTGTGTATGAGGGATTGTAAAGATACAGACAAATGTGTACTTAAGTTTTTCTTACACTAGTAAATCCATTGATCGGTCGTTACCGGAATTTCTTGGATGTTTTACTTATGCTTTATCTATTTGATCGATCTTGTCGGTGGTTGTCTCCACCGTAGTGGTTCTATGCTCATCGTGTTTTGCTACGTGAGGTCCTCATATTGCAATAAATTGGTATCAGAGCTAAGGTTCGGGATGATATCAAAAAATTTGGAATTGATGAGGTCTACAGTGCGTAAAAATATATCGTTTAGCTGTGTATTATTGATAGCCTAGGATTGCATTTTGGTACATACCTTAGTATGTATTCTGATTACAGAATAGATAGCCATGGCTACATAGTAATCCACTTGAGTGGGAGATTCAATGAACTGATCCGATGTAACCTAAATTCGTTTGCAGCTCTGATTAAGGTTGGTCGCACGCCCTATCAGGATAAGCTATTGGGATGACAGAGCATGGGTGTCTCTACCATGGTCATTATCATGGACAGTGTCTGTGGCCGAATGAAACCAACATGGTGGACTGATCGGTGAGCGGACACTTGTGCACTAAGTTATGTTTCAACATAGGGTAAAAGGGTCATAAACCATGAGAAACCATGTTTTGTGGGCTAACCAGTTGTGTAGTGCTTTGGTGTACCAATGTATGAGGGTTCAGTTATGTGACCCAAAACTACGGTGTATTGGGTTACCCGACAAGTGTCGCATCAATATTCCACTCCTGTAGGCTATCTATACCCCAAACAGGAGGTGCGTTCGTTGGTCTGACCTATGTTATATTAAACTCAGGCTTGGTGATCATCGATCAATTGGATTGTTGACCAGATCCGGTTACTTGGTAGAGTAATTGAAGGTACGACATACGTGGTCAACCTAGAAGAATCGAGTCATATGAGCACCCGAGTTTGACAGTATTCTCCACCGCTTGAGTCACGTTATGACACAAAGTAGAGGGACAACGAGTTTACCACTACGAAGCGGAGAGCATGGGAATGTAGGAGAAGATAGTAAGTCCAAGGAAATTAGAGTGCAGCCTGCGTCGCACTCTAGGTAGCTATACAGGTTAACTAGGACTCAGAGGATCAATGGTACACTCAGGTAGTATGTTGATCGAGTCTAAGTTAGAATCTATGAACCCTGGTCCCTGAAGGTTCCACCTTATCCACATATTATACTGTCCTTGAACTATCTCCTCGAAACATAGGACACAAATAGAGAAAGTAAAGAGTATAACCCTATGCTCCGTGTGTGCGTTGCACTAGTGTTCGCTAGCTGTGTAACCTTGTGTGTGTACTAAGAAGAAACACTAGAGTGGTACAGAGACACATTTAGTGATCCTTTACCATAAGTGAACTTTGCCACATGGATGCAATGCACCGGGGCATGTTGCGAGATAACTAGTTGACTTTACTAGGGACACCCTATGTATTTACTGAGGGCACCCTGATGAATAGTGAAATCACTAGTGTACTTCACTTATTTGTGTCTTGCAACTTTCGCACATATGGGACGACAACTAGTGACATATGGGCATTTTGGTAATACCATACATTACTATACTCTAGTGGGACCGGCCTTAGGTTGGGAGACTTGGTCAAGGCTGGCTCCCTAGGTTCTAGGAGGTTGTTTCCTCTATTATAGGGTCGTAAGGGATAAGATAGGGGGTTTGACTCGGTCTTTGCAAGTCCTAAAAGTTAGGGAATGATAGAGACAAGAGAGAGATAAAGAGGGGACCAGCCATATCAATCTATTAGGAATCCTATCCTAAGGGGGCAGCCACTATATTAAGAGCAAAGGGAGAGAAAGGGACTGACACTAACAGTGGTGCAAACCCTAGCCGCCACTTTCTTTTCTCTTCATCTCACGCCTTTTTCGTCTCTCTCTCGCTTACGACCTCGGTCCTTGCGTCATCTTTTTCACATGGTATTTCGTAGATGGAGAAGACCCGTCGCATGGAGTAACTCAGAGATCCATCAACGAGGTGCTATACATTGTGCGAAATCGGGTGAACTAGAAGGCACTCCCCATAATCTTATACTATCTAGATTTTGCTTAGAAGATCAATGATATATCTATTGTTGCGGGAGATATATAACTCCAAACAACCTCATATTTATTATAAAAGTTGCTTCTCTAAATCCTCTAGCTCCAGTCCAAATTTCAACTCAATCAGAGTTTGATATCAAAAGTTATGGCCATTGCACCGAATCCTCTTTGAGCAGATCCGAGCCCGTCTCTATCGACAAAGAAAAAATTTATCGCGGTGAATGAATCCACACGGAGGTATGATTTCTGACATGTAGATCTATTATAGAGATAAAATATGCATACATGCTAGATTATTCTTTTTACTAGATCGATGTTAGGGGTTTACATAATTGCCATACTAGATTCATACACGCATATATAGCTCGTTTCGATAAAAATTTGATATGTAACGCACGTCACCCATGATCTCCGGGCCTAACCTTTGCTTCCGCTGTGGGCCTCTACCATAGGATTATTTTCTTTAATTGGTATCAAAGCCACATAAGTAGTATGCGTTACATGTTTTTTATAAAATGGTCATGTGCGTGCATGATTAATATGTGCTGTTATCGGGGGTCTACGAGTAGATCGTATATTATAGATATTGTGTGTTTTATGAATCGATCTTGTTGGGTACCGCTGTTAAATTATCGATCTGGATATGTGATTGCTTGTTACCAGAAGTTGGACCCCATGCTAGTGTTTGTTTCAGTGTATTTTCTTCTGTATATGGATAGATTTTAGAGCTGTAGTCGGGCAAGTGGTGCATATTGACCAACTTTGATTCCTAGGCTTTATTTTTTTGAGAATCCCTCAGCATCTCATCTAAGGGTGGGTTAAGGCAGCTCTCTACTAGTTATTAATTCGATGCAAGTGGAAATCAATCCCAGGTCTCGGATATCAACCTCCTGAGACTTTACCAACTCACCTAACTGACACTTACCGATTCGTAGGCTTTTTCTGGGCTTATTTTTCTTTTTTTTCAAGAAAATTATATACGAGCGAGTACTTGCTCGAAGCATACTAGATCTTTTTAAGTTACAGATTAAGAAGGAGGACTTGCCACGGAGATCCACTATCATAGGATGAGCAAAACTTTGGAGAACAATGACGATCTGGCGAAGAATACATAATAACAGCAAAGGGAAAAAGCATCAGAAGATCATATACAGATATTTGCACCAAATCGAGGAACCTAACGAATGAGATAGAGAATTTGCACTGTACTAGTAAGATTCAAAGGTCAGACCCTGAACTTGATTCAATTGTGTGGTTGTTTCTTTCTTTTATTCTTTATATTTCTATAGAGAACCCCGATACGATAATTCGATTATCAGTGGCTTAGAGGGATGCCCTTTCCCCTCAGGTCCAAGCAACCTTGTTAGGATAGAATTCCACTAATAATGTTGATTATTTAATTGACCTTTGATGATAGTATAAACTCATCAGATTCGGTTTTGCCACCATTAGTACGATGCCTAACTTGTCGGGTGCCACTATTTAGCTAGCATCGAAACAAATAATAAGATGGAGATCTATTATGATATCAATTATCAAGTTTATAATCGAGGCGACATGGTAGAGGAAGGTCTTTCCTGTCAGTCTGACCTTAGGCTAGGCTCCAGAGCATTAGGGTGATAGCCGATTTTACGGAGCATCGATGTTCTCGGAGTATGTAATATGATCCTTAAGTAGAGAAATCCACTTGAGGTAGGGACTATGATACTCCAAGTTCGATTAATGCTTCACAAATAGCTTGAAATGCTAGTGGAAGAACGGTATGACCAGGGTCTAGTATATAGATTGTCATGACCTTAGTTTACACTAATACTTGTATTAAAATAGCTCTCAACTCTAATAAGGGATGTGTAAGAGGACTCGTTGAGATCTTTTGGCCTCCACAGCCAACTGCTTTGTGTCTGGGTAGGAGAGCGTAGCTCAACATCCCTTTCGGGTGAGAGTTATGTTTTTCCATACTAGATGACTTAGCAGTCTCCTTCGGGATATTACGGTTATAGAGTGAGGAGAGAAGAGCTTTTTTCCCACCCTTATCGGGGCCATGTTAACTCTCGTGTCGTAATTGTCTAGGCTTCGAGGTAAGCATCCGAAGTGCACGTAGGGTTTCTGGTGCTTCGCATAGGGATTATGTTGTACTGGCCAAAAGAATAAACATGGTTCATCAAATCCCTTAGTTTGGCTGATTTGGATTGGGTCAAGGAAAGACCCATGTGAGCATATGACACTACACACTGCCCCCTCGGGCTGGTGTATCCAATTTTGAAATCTCGCATACATGGTTAATTAATTCATAGATGTGTTTTCATTGTGAGGGTAGTGTTGGTATTTTGGATATAATTAGCTTATTTTCAAAATCTATAAAATAAGTTTTCTATATTCTTTCATTTAACCGTATAGTTTTTCTGTCCGCTATCCCATTATATAACTAGTTATTGGGTTTCTAACTATGTAGAGCAGAAGCGCTATCTTCAACTTATGCTTAGGGTTATAAATGTATATTGGTTGTCAATCTCAATATCCCTGAATCAGACCTAACGAGTCCAGATGTCACCAAGTATCTAACTACGTAGAGCAAAAGCACTATCCTACGACTCATTAAGCGGGTCGTAGGATTCGGAACGTCCTGATGCAGGTTGCTTCCCTCCGGTTGGTCCACGGGTCGTGTATTCGCCATTATGATATAGCGTTGGAGACAAACGGATTGCTCAAGCAATCAGTGGTTGCTGCTTGACCGAAGGAGATAGGAAGCCTAGAGGTCGCAAGTTGACATCGAAGGATCCCACAGAACGTACCAAACTATGGGGGGATATTATGACTGTCGTACAGTCCCCCTCCAACAGTCGATGGAAGGTGTTGGCACACTGTAGGAAGCTGTGTTGTCGTGTGTTTAGCCATCACACAGACACTGCAGAGTCGAGGTGAGAGAGGCTTGTATATTATGTGAATTTGTTTGAGAGCTTAGAGAGAGGGTAAGAGTTAACACAAGATCTGGTGACAAAATTCGACCGAAGCCTACGTTTCCATACGGTACGATGCAACCTTTGAATCTACTAACTCTAAAAATGTAGAACTACTGTCGACAAGTCAATGAGTGCTTATACAAGTAGACAAAGGGTGGAATAGGCTTGACTGGAGTCTAATGACCAGAAGACTTAGAGAGCTCAGGAAATAGAAAGTGGGATATGAAATAGTAAATTCTGATATTGATTCGGCCTCCCGGAATATTTGTCGGGTCAACTATTTATAGAGCTTTGGGAATATCGAGGGTTTTGATAAATATCCGGAAGGATTTACCAGACCTCAAATAGTATGTGTGGGACCCAAGCAGAGCTGGCGGTCCCATAATCAGTTCCGTGGGCCTAGAAAGGGATGTGGATCCCACTGTCGTCTCTGTGGGTCCGAGGCTGGGCTGTAGGTCCCACTGTTATTTCTATGGACTCGAGACAGGGCTGCGGGTCCCACTGTCATCTTTGTGGGTGCCTGGCAAGGCTCTAAGGGTCCCACTGTCGTCTCCGTGGGTCCCAGGAAGGGCTATGGGTCTCATTGTTGTATCTGTGGGCCTGAGGTTGGGTTGCGGGTCCCACTGTTATTTTCGTGGACCCCAGCAAAGCCGAGGGTTCCAATGTCGTCTTCATGGGCCCCAAGCAGGACTGCGGGTCCCGCTGTCGTCTTTGTGGGCCCCAGGCAGGGCTGCAGGTCCCACTGTCGGGCATTAGCCAGATTTTACACCCACAACGATTCCAATGGAACAGACTAAGTCTCTAAGTTACCCATTTCTACTTCACTTCCCGAGTCTTACTGACGATCCTCTACCTTTAGCCTTTGCCAAAAATCTTGTTTGTTTTTCCACCATCGAGGCCGATTGCTACTTTTGATGTCTTGTCCATCGTTGTCACATGTGCCAAATCGATGAGTTCCACGCAGCTCTCCTACATGAACCAGTGGTTTTGTAGCAGTTTTTTTTCGGATGTTTTATAGGATAAAAAAAAATAAAGGTTAAATTACACTTTACCCCCCTAAGCCCAAAATCACTTAACCCTTGTGTAGTTTATTTTCTTCCAAGTCGGTCCTTGTAGTTTTAAATGTTAACCCAATACCTGGGTCCATCTATTTGCACCCATGGAATTAGTGATGGCACCCGAATCTTTTAATATAAATTTTTATTCCATGTTTACCCGCATCCCCAACCATCAGCCGGTCACGATTTAAACCGGCCCCATCGCCCTTTGCCTTGGTCGCCGTCCTAACCTTCTCTGTCGCCTTCTTTTCCGACGACACACCCTACCGCCCTCCTCCTTCTCCTTCTCCTTCCTCCATCTTTCCAGCATCGAAACCCTAATCAGCTGGCCCTCCTCCTAACCACCCCTTCCTTCTTCATCCTCCTCCTCCTCTCTTCTTCTTCCTCTTCCTTTGTCTTCCCACAACTGAACCCTTGTCATTGGCCGATGAAGGAAGAAGGAGAAGGAGGGAGGAGGTTTGGAATGAGGCTAAGGTTCAGACACGAGAAAGATGGAGGAACAAGAAGGAGAAGGAGGATGAAGGAAGGGGGAGAAGGGAGGAGGCCGGAGTCTTTGGGTTCCAACGTGGGTAAGATAGAGAAGGAGGAAAAAAGGAGGAGGGCGACCAAATGGGGTGCGGGGAGGACGGCCACAGTGGGCTGGCCGGTCGGACATGGACAATGGTGGCGGTGGGTTCGGAGCGAGGAAGGGTATTTCGGGTGCCGAGACCAACTTTATGACAATATGTGGAATTTTCAAAAAAAAAAAAAGAAAAAATTTAGCTATAAAGTATTTTTACAAAAATCGAGATATGTGACGGGCGTCTAGAAAATTGTCAAACATAGGAGTTTTCTAAAATATCAAACTTTGTTACGGGTATATATATAAAAATATATGTTATTTGTTATTATTATTATTATTATTTGTTTAAATCATCGCATAAGAGTATACTAGGAGTAGTAATCCAAGGCACATTACAATTGTAGGTTTTTGGTGAATTTGTATGTTGTATTTATGATTTATTAAAATTATTGGTTTTCTCTCCTGTCACCTTTGTGGATTTCTAGAGCTCTTTAGTGGATTTTAGGTTTTATTGTTCTTGTGGATTTAAGGAAACTTTTGTTGGATTTCAGGACTTTCATCGCGAGTAAGATGTTTCTTATCCTCGTTTATGCTTCTGTTTTGTGCTAGGAGCATCAGAAGCATTAATTTCCTTCCAAGTTAAAAGAGAACCACACATAATAGAGATTTTTTTTTTGACATTGGCGGGTTTTCCAAAACCTTTTGGCCATTAATGGATCCACTTCAGGCCCAGACTAATCCCTCCAGGAATATGGTACGCACTCCTGGGTAACTCCGGGAGGGGGAGGGGTTGTAAGTGTGTATACATGGGTGTGTATATAGGAATTGAATGTACTCACAACCTCCTCACTAAAGCATCAGATGCTTACCAACTCTACTATCCCCTCCAAGCTGAAATGTGTGTGTTGAAGGGGGCATTTGAGTATCTATTCAGCCTGGCAACTAGTAGAGTTGTTATTCTCATCGACCCTTCACAAGCTAGGGATGCATTGCTGGTCGGTAGGGGGGGATATATTTTTTTGCTCATCACTGCTGGTTTGTTTTTCTTGAGAACCCTCGAGGTGAGGGGGGTTTGACATGGAACCAACCCGGTTTATTAACTAGGCTAGTCTCAAGGAAAAGATTAGAGATGATTACATACTACACGAAAGCTACTTGAGAGGTCTGTGGGTATACCCACACTCCACTCGACCACAGAACATCGAAGACACCTAATTACCTCATCCACCGGTCGAGCTGCTCAAGGAGTTGGGGCTCCCCAAGGGCCTCTTCTCTCTGGAGGACATCAAGGAGTTCGGCTACAACCGGGCCGCTTGGTTCATCTGGCTTGTGCAAAAGAAGAGCCGGACCCACACCTTCACGTAGATCAAGCGGGCGGTGTCGTACGCCACCAAGGTGACGGCCTTTGTGGAACCCAGCAAGATGAAGAAGATTACAGGTGTGAAGACAAAGGAGCTCCTCCTCTGGCTCTCCATCATCAAGATGTACATCAGTGACCCCTCGTCCGGGAAGATCACCTTCAAAACCGGCACCGGGCTCTCAGATAGCTTTCTGGCTGCTGCCTTTGAGTTCTAGCAGTGAGATAAGAAATGGGCGTCTGACCTCCTCATCGGTTTAGTATGCGATCTTTTGGTTCGAATGGTACTGTTTTGCGAATAATGGAAGATGGGTGTAGCTCTCATTGTTTTTAATCTTCTAGGTTCACTTGGGAAATTATTGTATGGAACAAGGGCTAATTCCAGGTTTAGTGTAACAATATCAAGTTTTAAATGATCTGTAAGTTTGTACTATGTGTTACTTTCTATATATATATATATATATATATATATATATATATATATATATATATATATATATATATATATATATATATATATATATATATATATATATATATATATATATATATATATATATATATATTGGTGAAAATATTACATCTAATTCATTGAGTTCTGGATAAACACACAACAAGAAGCATCGCACAGAGACAAAAAAAGGAGAGCCGGAGGAAAAGAGTCACTCCAACAAAGTGGTAGGAGAGCTGATTTAGCCCACGTAGCCAAGCGGACGGTCGCTTGATTGGCTTCGTGATAGGTATGATTAATATGTGTCGTTGGGAAGGACTACAACATGTTGATGATATCTTTGAAAAGAAAGTGATCACCAAAACCTTGAAGCACCCAATTGATGACGAGTGAGGAATCAGAAAGAGCTTAGAAGCCCTTTTGATACCTTCCCATAGCGCCCGGGCCTCCGTGTCAACCACCGATGAGGCAGAGATGGGAGTCAGACACATTGACAAGATCCGACCGGTGTGATTCATTATGATATAGCCCCCGCTGCCATTGTCCCGTGGTCGAGCGCCCCATCAAAGTTTAGCTTCAATCCACTATCTTCCTGCATTGTCCACTTGATGAAGATGGAAATAGGACATTGTGACCCTTCCTGCATAGCCACATGGATCTTGTTAGCTTCCAAAAACTCCACAACAGAAGCACGACACCCTCGTACCACATGGACAGGTTTATGTTTACTTCCCCTAAAAAAGTTCTCGGTTTCTATCAAAGCATGTGTTGCAAACGACATTAATAAGTACGCCCCTTCAGATCTCCCTTTCCTCCCTTGTAGGTTGGGTAATCTTGAGGAGATTATACCACACGTCAATACATTTAGGTGGAAAAACTGAAGATCAAGCTCCTCCCACACATTTCAGGCATGTGGACACTCAAAGATAGTATGATTAGCGTCTTCCACATCCCAGCACAACGACAACAGAGTGGATTATGGGGGGAATTATGGCCATCATACATTTTTCTGCTACCAGTTGATTGATGGTTGAGTGCGGTGCACTGTAGAGTGCTGAGCTGTCACATAGACACTGTTGAGTAGAAAGAGATCGTGAGAGAGAGTCGACACAGAATGTGGTGACGAAGTTTGGACGAAACATACGTCTCTGTGAGGTAAGACACAACCTTGAATCCACTATCTCCAAACTATAGAATGACCATGATAGGCCAAGAGTCACTTATATAAGCAATAAGAGAAAAGAGGATAGGGGGATATAAGAGGATATCAGTCCTCAGTCAGATCTCTGCAACTTTTAATAACTGAAGAAAGATTTCTGGAATATAAATTGTGCTGAAGATGTGGCTCCAAACATATCACTTACAACTCCAAGGTTTGTGCATGAACGAATGACGGAAGACAGAGCACAAGAGGAGCAAGGAACGGGTATGTTAGAAGAGTCATGCGTACAACTACCTAGGTCGTGCACACGATTGGTATCGACATAAATGTTGGGTGAGAAAACGTAATAGATCGTGCGCACGATCTCCCCAGGTCGTGTGCATGACTTAGTATGACAGTACGCCAATAAGACAGTACGGCCTGTGTTTTCTAATAAGATTCCTTCTCCAAGTCGGATATAAATGAATGGCTATAAACATGAGTTCCTAGGACGAATTTAGGGTATTATGGAGGCAACAAGAGTTCCACAAGAGAGGATTAGAAGGTAGTCGTCATCAAGAGAGAGAAAAAATGAATCCATTGGAGACCGGAGGGTTTTGGGAAGGGTTTTCTTTGGTGTTCTTCGGGATGTAAGGCTGCAGGATCTACACTCTTGGGAGGGTATCTCTTTGTTGTGTGTGTGAGGGATTGTAAAGATACAGACAAACGTGTACTCAGGTTTTTCTCACACTAGTAAATCTATTGATCGATCGTTGTCAAAATTTCTTGAATGTTTTGCTTATGTTTTATCTATTCGATCGGTCTTGTCAGTGATCGTCTCCACCATAGTGGTTCTATGCTCCTCGTGTTCTGCTGCGTGAGGTCCTCATATCGTAATATATTGGTATTAGAGCTAAGAATTCGAGGTGATACCAAAAATATTAGAATTGATGAGGTCTACAGCTCGTAAAAATATATAATTTAGCTGTGTATTATTGATAGCTTAGGATTGCATCTTGATAAGTATTTTGATTACAGAATAGATAGCCATGACTACATGGTAATCCACGTGAGTGGGAGACTCAATGGATAGGTCTGATGTAACCTAAATTTGTTTGTATCTCTAATTAGGGTTGATCACGCACCCTATCAGGAAAAGCAATTGTAATGATAGAGCATGGATGTCTCCACCACAATCATTACTAGGGATAGTGTCTGTGACCGAACGGAACCAACACGGTGCACTGATCGGTTAGCGGACATTGGTGCACTAAGATGTGTTTCTTCTTAGGGTAAAAGGGTCATAAACCATGAGGAACCATATTTGGTGGGCTAACCAGTTGTGTGGTGCTTTGGCACACCAATATGTAAGGGTCCAGTTACGTGACTCAAAATTATGGTGTACTGGGTTACCTGACTGGTGTCGCATCAATGTGCCACTCTTTCAAGCCATCCATACCCCAAACGAGAAGTGAGTTCCTTGGTCTGACCGATGTCATATTAAACCCAGGCCTGATGATCATTAGTTGGACTGTTGACCGGATCCGATTACTCGGTAGGGTAATCAGAGGTACGACATACACGGTCAACCTAGAAGGAACCGAGTTATATGAGCACTCGAGTCTGATGGTATTCTCCACCGCTTGAGTCGCGTTATGACACAAAGTAGAAGGACAACGGGTTTACCACTACTAAGCGGAGAGCAGGGGCATACGAGAGAACATAGTAGGTCCTGGGGAATTGGAATGCAGCCTGCGTCGTACTCTTGGTGGCTACGTAGATTAACTTTGACTCAGAGGATCAATGGTACACTCGGGTAGTATATCGATCGAGTCTAAGTTGAAATCTATGAACCTTGGTCCTTGAAGGTTTCAACTTATCCACATATTGTACGGTCCTTGAACTATCTCCTCAAAACACATGATGCAGATAGTGAAAGTACAGAGTCCAACCCTACGCTCCGTGTGTGTGTCACACTAGTGCTTGCTAGACGTGTAACCTTGTGTGTGTGCTAAGAGGAAACCCTAGAGTGGTACAAAGACACACATAGTGATCCCTTACCATAAGTGGACTTCGCCACATGGGTGCGATGCATCGGGACATGTTGCAAGATGACTAGTTGACTTTACTAGGGGCACCATATGTATTTACTGAGGGCACCCCGATAAATAGTGAAATCACTAGTGTACTTCACTTATGTTTGTCATGTAACTTCTCGCACATATAGGACAGCCAACTAGTGGCATAGGGGAGTTTTGGTAATACCTTACGATACTATGCACTAGTGGGGCCAGCCCCTAGTTGTTAAGAGACTTGGTCAAGGCCGACTCCCTAGTTTCTAAAAGGATGTTACCTCCATTATAGGGGCCATAAGGGATAAGATAGGGGGTTTGACTCGGTCTTTGCAAGTCCTAAAAGTTAGGAAAAGATAGAGAAGAGAGAGAGATAAAGGGGGGACCGGTCATATCTATTAGAAATCCTATCCAAAGGGGCCAGCCACTATATTAAAAGCAAGGGGAAAGAAAGGGACTGGCCCTAACAGTGGTGCAAACCCTAGCTGCCTCTTTCTTTTCTCTCCATCTCTCGTCTCTTTCGTCTCTCTCTCGCTTGCGACCTTGGTCCTTGCGTCATAATCCTTGCATGTTTTTTCATAGATGGAGAAGGCTCGTCGCATGGAGTAACTCAGAGATCCATCGATGAGATGCTGTACATTGTGCGAGATTGGGTAAACTAGAAGGGACTTTCCGTAATCTTATACTGTCCATATTTTGCGTAGAAGATCAATGATGTTTCTATTATTGCGGGAGCTATATAACTCCAAATGACCTTATACTTATTGTAAAAGTTTCTTCTCGAAGTCTTCTAGCTCCAGTCCAAATTTTAACTCAATCAGAGTTTGATATCAAAAGTTATGGCTATTGCACCAAAACCTCTTTGAGCAGTTCATAGCCCATTTCTATCGACAAAGAAAAAATTTGTCGTGGTAAAAGAATCTACACGGAGGTATAACTTCTAACATGTAGATCTAGTGTAGAGATAGAATATGCAAGCATGCTAGATTATTCTTTTTGCTTGATCGACGTTAGGGGTTCGCGTAATTGTCATGCTAGATTCATACACACACGTAGATCGTTTCGATAAAAATTTGATATATAACGCACATCACCCACGGTCTTCGGACCTAACCTTTGCTTCCGCAATGGACCTCTACCATAGGGTTATTTTCAATAATTGGTATCAGAGCCACACAAGTAGATGCGTTTCATGTTTTTCATGAAACAGTCATGTGTGTGCATGATTAATATATGCTGTCATCGGGGTTCTATAAGTAGATCATGCATATTATAGATATTGTGTATTCTATGAATCGTTTTTGAAGGCCACTGCTATTAAATTATCTAGATATGTAATTGCTTGCTATCGGGAGTCGGACCCCATGCTAGTATTTGTCTGGGTGTATTTTCTTCTGTGTATGGATAGATTTTAGAGCTGTAGTAGGGCAAGTGGTGCAGGTTGACCATCCTTGATTCCTAGGCTTTTTTTTTTTTTGAGAATCCCTTAGTATCTCATCTAAGGGAAGGTTAAGGCAACCCCATATCAATTATTAATTCGGTGCAAGTGGGAATCAATCCCAGGTATTGGATAGCAATTAACCACCCGAGACTTTACCAACTCACCTAGCTGGTACTTACATATTCCTAGGCTTTTTGTTGGGCTTATTTTTCTTTTCTTTCAAGGAAAGATGAGCGAAAAGATGAGCGAAAATTGAGAAGGAGGACTTACCACGGAGAAGGAGGACTTACCACGGAGATCCACTACAGAAAGATGAGCGAAAATTTGGAGGATAATGATGATCTGGTGAAGCGTACACGATGACAACAAAGGGCAAATGCATCAGAAAATCATATACAGACGTTTGCACCAGTAACGAATAAAACAGAGAGCCATCACTGTGCTAGTCAGATTCAAGGGTCGGACCCTGAACTTGATTTAGTTGAGTGGTTGTTTCTTTCTTTTAATTTTTATATTTTTATAGAGAACCCTGATACAATAATTCGATTATCAGTGTTTTAGAGGGATGTCCTTTCCCCTCAGTTCTAAGCAACCTTGCTAAGATAAAATTCCACTAATGACGTTGATTATGTAATTGACCTTTGATGATAGTGTAAATTCGCCACATTTGGTTATGCCACCATTAGTATGATGTCTGACTTGTCGGGTGTCACTATTTGACCAGCATCAAAACCAATAATGAAACAAAAATCTACTATGACATAAATTGTCAAGTTTATAATCGAGGCGCCATGGTGGTGAGAGACCTTTTTTGCCAGTTTGACCTTAGGCTAGGCTCAAGAGCATTAGGGTGATAGCCGGTTTTACAGAGCATCGATGTTCTCGGAGTACCTAATATGATTCTTAAGTAGAGAAATCCACTTGAGGTAGGGACTATGATACTTCGAGTATGATTAATGCTTCACAAATAGCTTGAAACATTAGTGGGAGCACGGTATGACTAGGGTCTAGTGTATAGATTATTGTGACCTTAGTTTACACTAATAATTGTATTAAAATAATCCTCAACTCTAATAAGGGATGTGTAAGAGAATTCGTTGAGGTCCTTTGGTCTCCACAGCCAATTGCTTTGTATCTGGGTGGGAGGGCGTAGCTCAATATCCCTCTCGGGTGAGAGTTATGTTTTTTCATGCCAGATGACTTAGCGGTCTCCTTCGAGATATGGCGGTTATGGAGTAAAAAGAGAAGAGCTTTTTTTCCATCATCGTGGGGGCTGTATTAACTCTCGTGTTGTAATTATCTAGGCATGTGGTTAAGCATCCAAAGTGCATGTAAGGTTTATGGTGCTTCGTATATGGATCACGTTGCACTGGCCAAAAGAATAACCATGGTCCATCAAAGCCCATAGTTTGGCAGATTTGGATTGGGTCAAGAAAAGACCCATGTGAGCGGATGACACTGCACACTGCCACCTTAGGCTGGTGTATCCGATTTTGAGATCTTGCATACATGGTTAATCAATCCATATAGGTGTCTTCATTGTGAGGGTAATGTTGGCATTTGGATATAATTAGCTTATTTTTAAAATCCATAAAATAAGTTTTCTATATTCTTTCATTCAACCGTATAGGTCCCCTGTCCGCTACCCTATTAGATAACTAGTTATCAGGTCTCTAACTACGTAGAGCGAAAACGCTATCTTCAATTTATGCTTAGGGTTGTAAATGTATATTGGTTGTCAATCTCAATATTCCTGAACCAGTCCTAACGAGTCCAGATGCCACCAGGTCTCTAACTACGTAGAGCGGAAGTGCTATCCTTCCACTCATTGAGCGGGTCATAGGATGCAGAACATCCTGATGTAGGTTGCTTCCCTCTAGCTGGTCCACGGATAGTGTCTTCACTATTCTGATATTGCAATGGAGATAAACAAATTGCTCAAGCAATCAGTGGTTGCTGCTTGACCGAAGGAGCTGGAAAGCCTAGAGGTCGTAAGTTGATAGGGAAGGATCCCACAGACGATGCCAAACTATAGGGGTAGATTATGGTTGTCGTACAGTCCCCCTTCAACAGTCGATGGAAGATGTTAGCTGGAGATGTGACGTACTATAGGATGCTGAGCTGTCGCGCTTAGCCGTCACATAGACACTGCAGAGTAGAGGGTAAGATAGGCTTGTAAATTATGTGAATATATTTGAGAGTTTAGAGAGAGGGTAACAGTTGACACAAGATCTGGTGACAAAATTCGATCGAAACCTATGTCCCCGTGCAGTAAGACGCAACCTTTGAATCCACTATCTCTAAAAAAGTAGAGCTACTCTCGACAGGTCGAGGAGTGCTTATACAAGTAGACAGAGGGTGGAATAGGCTTGCTGAAGTCTGATTACTAGAAGACTCATAGAGCTCGGGAAACAGAAAGTGGGATGTGAAATAGTAAATTCCGGTCTCGATCTGGCCACCCAGAATGTTTGTCAAGTCAGCTATTTATAGAGGTTTGGGAATATCGAGGATTTTGGTAAATATCCGGAGGGATTTACTAGACCTCAAATAGTATGTGTGGGACCCAAGCAGGGCCGGTGGCTCCCATCGTTATTTTCGTGGGCCCTAGGAAGGGCTGTAGATCCCATTGTCGTCTCTGTGGGCCCTAGGCAGGCTGTGGGTCCTATTGTCATTTCTGTGGGCATGAGATAGGGCTACGGATCCCACTGTCATCTTCGTCGATGCCTGGCAGGGCTCTGAGGGTCCCACTATCGTCTCCTTGGGCCCTAGGAAGGGTTGCGGGTTTCACTGTCATCTCCGTGGGCTTGAGGTAGGGCTGCGGGTCCCATTGTTATCTCCGTGGGCCCCAATAGGGCCGAGGGTTCCATTGTTGTCTTCGTGGGCCCCTAGCAGGATTGCGGGTCCCACTATCAGGCGTTAGCCATATTTTCCACCCACAACGATTCCTATGGAACAGACTAAGTCTCTAAGCTACCCCCTTCTACTTCACTTTCCGAGTCTTACTGGCGATCCTCTACCTTTAGCCATGGAGGCCGATTGCCACTCTTGATGTCTTGTCCATCGTTGTCACATGCGTCAAATCGATGAGTTCCACGCAGCCCTCATATATGAACATGTAGTTCATTAGCCGGTTTTTTCGGATGTTTTAAAAATAAAGGTTAAATTATTCTTTACCCCCCTATGCCCAAAATCACTTAACCCTTGTGTAGTTTATTTTGTTCCAAATCGGTCCCTGTAGTTTTAAATGTTAGCCCAATACCTGGGTCCATCTATTCGCACCCATGGAATTAGTGATGGCACCCGAATATTTTAATATAAATTTTTATTCCATGTTTACCCTTATCCCCAACCTTCAGCCGGTCATGATTAATACCAGATCCATCACCCTTTGCCTCGGTCGTCGTCCTAGCCTCCTCTGTCGCCTTCTTTTCTGACGACACACCCTGCTGCCTTCCTCCTCCTCCTTCTCCTTCCTCCATCTTTCCAGCACCGGAACCCTAAGCAGCTGGCCCTCCTCCCAACCACCCCTTCCTTCTTCATCCTCCTCCTCTCTTCTTCTTCCTCTTCGTTTGTCTTCCCGCAACTGAACCCTAGTCATTGGCCAATGAAGGAAGAAGGAGAAGGTGGGAGGAGTTTTGGATGTAGGCTAGGGTTCAGACACGGGGAAGATAGAGGAAGAAGCAGGACGAGGAGGATGAAGGAGGAAGATGAAGGAAGGGGGAGAAGGGAGGAGGCCGACGTCTTAGGTTCCAACGTGGGTAAGATAGAGAAGGAGGAAAAAAAGGAGGAGGGCAACCAGATGGGCTCGACGAGGACGGCCACAGTGGGCTCGCTAGTCGGACATGGACAATGGTGGCGATGGGTTGGGAGCGAGGACGAGTATTTTTGGTGCCAAGACCAAAATGGATTGGGGACCAAGTAAGGCTGTTAATGGGCCGGGTTCTGGTCGGTCTGCCCCATGCCCAAGCCCGGCCCAAACTTATGAGTGAGTGACCATACCCAGCCCGGGCCCAAATTAAAGTTTTCAAACTTAGGCCAAACCCAGTCCAAAACTATTTTATGAGGCCCAAGCCCAAATCCGACTCAAATTAAGCCCGTATTTCAAGCACGGTATATGCCTAAATCTTTTTGTCTTCTATTGATTAAACATTGAATAGTAAGTAACAACATTGATTATGATATACATTAAAAGGGTATATGTGATAATGTTTCATAGTCCGAGACATTGCTATTTATAAAGTGGGCCCTTTTAAAAAATTATGTATTTATTGTATATAAAAAATAAAATAAAATAATTCTGGCTTCAGGTCTGGTTATTCGTTGTCCATATGCAGCCCATAACACAGTTGGACCTGAATGTTCGAGCCCAATCCAACCCAAAATCCAAACTAACTCTATCCAAACTAGGCCTAAATCGGGCCCGGCCTGAGCCCATTAACAGCTCTAGGGCCAAGTCTGAAATGAAGGGGATGTCGGGTAGGGGTGGCAATCCTTGACCCGACCCGCCAACCCGACCCGAACCTGACCCGAAGTTAGCGGGTTTGGGTTTGGCCTAAACGGGTTCGGGTCATAAACGGGTCGACCCAATTGACCCGTTTATTTAATGGGTCGGGTTTGGGTTTGTACTTATAACCCGACTTGACCCGTTTACCAAATGGGTCGTGTCAACCCTACTCGACCCGACCCGAGCCAACTCGAACCAACCCGAACCAACCCGGCCCAATCCGACTTGTCTTGACCCTACCCGGCAAGTTTACATGGGTTTTGTTGACCCAACCCGAGCCAACCCGACCCGACACGACCCGATCCGTTTAGTAAACGGGTTAAACGGGTCGGGTCGGGTCGGGTCAACCCGTTTATTAGGCGGGCCGGGTTTATGTTTAAGTTTTTGACCCGTTTATTAAACGGGTCGGGTTCGGGTTGGGTGTTTTGCCCTTATACCTATGTCTCAACCTGACCCGACCTATTGCCACCCCTAATGTCGGGCAACTAGCAACATATGGGTTTCTTCAACTGACCAAGTCTGTCATTCATTTAAGCAATACTAATACCTCCTACAAGACCAACTGACCGAGCCAATGCACAGCGCGCTGCCTTTGTGCGACCAGGTCCACCTCTTTAGTGAGTGAATGATTCTCGTCAACACGACTACAACTCGAGTGGGATTTTGTAATACAAAGTCTACTCCCTCTTTCACACCCATTTCATTATAAATGCTCCCATCTCCTTTGCTCTCTCCAACACATCTCTCCATCTCCATCTCCATCTTCTCTCTTCTCTTCCTCTCCTTTCCATAACAATCCAAGCACTACAATGGCATCCAAGACCATCGAGAGCTACCGTGATGGAGCTGAGATCTATCACGGAGACGCCCTCTGTAAGAAGAAATCGATCGAGCTGCTCGAGGAGCTGGGGCTCCCCAAGGGCCTCTTCCCTCTGGAGGACATCGAGGAGTTCGGCTACAACCGGGACGTTGGGTTCATCTGGCTGCTCCAGAAGAAGAGCTTGACCCACACCTTCAAGCAGATCAAGCGGGCGGTGTCATACGCCACCGAGGCAGGGCCGTCTCGATACAAACTGAGGCCTAAAGCAAAAATTCTAAACGGGGCCTTTTTATTTAAAATTTTTTAAATAAAAACGAGTCCGTCGCCCGACTCGCCCGTCGGTGTTGCTGCGTGAAGGCCCGGAAGGGAGAAGTGAGAAAGAGAGAGAGAGAGAGAGAGAGAGAGAGAGAGAGAGATATGTATAAAAAGGTAAAGAATTTTTTTTTTTTGGTAACATCGTTTATGCATGGCTGACATTGAATTGCTGTTGTCTCGGAATTCAATCTCACATTCCCACCAAAACTTTGGAAAGTGTAAGGGACACTTTGCATGCCTTGATGGCTGACAGCTAAGGGAAAAAAAAATTGTAAGGCACTTTGCATGCATGATGGCTGACAGCTAAGGGAAAAAAAAATTGTTTTCTTATTTTGGTGCCATCACTGCGGGCCATGCAGGTTCTGCTGTTGACAGTTGTAGAGTGTTTTGGGCCCAAACGGGCCAAACTATAAGTGAAGCCTAAAGGCCCAATCAATGGGGGCCTTCTTCAGAAATGGGGCCTTAGGCAATTGCCTAATTTGCCTTACTATTGGGCCGGCCCTGCACCGAGGTGACGGCCTTCGTGGAGCCCCGCAAGATGAAGAAAATTACGGGGGTGAAAACCAAGGAGCTCCTCCTCTGGCTCTCCATCATCGAGATGTACATCAGTGATACCTCGTCCGGAAAAATCACCTTCAAGACCGGCACCGGGCTCTCGGATAGCTTCCCAGCCCCGGCTTTTGAGCTCGAGCAGTGAGATATCAAGAAGAGATCCGGCCTCGACCTCCTCGTCGGTTTAGCCTGGGATCTTTCGGTTCAAATGGCGTTGCTCGATCTTTTAAGCTCTCGTTATATGTTGTATACGTATGACTATTAGGTTCGTAATCTTTCATTTGGGAAATTGTTGCATGGAACAAGGGCTGATTCCAGTGTTAGCGTAACAATATTAAGTTTGAAATGATGTGTCGGTTTGAACTATGTAGTACTTTATATATATCTTGAATTTTGAGAATATATATTGGACAATTAATCACAATAGGCTATTTTCAACTTATGCTTAGGGTTGTAAATGTATATTGGTTGTCAATCTCAATATCCATGAACCAGACCTAACGAGTCCAGATGCGACTAGATCTCTAACTACGTAGAGCGGAAGCGCTATCCTACGACTCATTGAGCAGGTCATAGGATGTGGAACGTCCTGATGTAGGTTGCTTCCCTCCGACTGGTCCACGGTTCGTGTCTTCGCTATAATGATATAGCAATGGTGACAAATAAATTGCTCAAGCGATCAGTGGTTGCTGTTTGACCGAATGAGCTGGCAAGCCTGGAGGTCGTAAATTGATAGGGAAGGATCCCACAGTTGATTCCAAACTATGGGGGGAGATTATGGCTGTCGTACAGTCCCCCTCCAATAGTCGATGGAAAGTGTTGGCTAGAGACGTGGTGCACTGTAGGGTGCTGAGCTGTCGCGCTTAGCTGTCACACAGACACTGCGGAGTCGAGCGTAAGATAGGCTTGTAGATTATGTGAATATGTTTGAGAGCTTAGAGAGAGGTTAAGAGTTGACACAAGATCTGGTGATGAAATTCGGCTGAAGCCTACGTCTCCGTGGAGCAATCTTTGAATCCACTATCTTTGAAGAAGTAGAGCTACTCTCAACAGGTCGAGGTGTGCTTTTACAAGTAGACAGAGGATGGAATAGGATTGACTAGAGTCTGATGACCAGAAGACCCAGAAAGCTCGGGAAGCAAAAAGTGGGATTTTAAATAGTAAATTCTAGTCTCGATCCGGCCATCCAGAATGTTTGTCGAGTCAGCAATTTATAGAGGTTTGGGAATTTCGACGATTTTGGTAAATATCCGGAGGGATTTACCAGACCTCAAATAGTATCTGTGGGACCCAAGCAGGGCTGGTGGGTCCCATCGTTATTTTCGTGGGCCCTAGGAAGGGCTGTAGATCCCATTGTCATCTCCATGGGCCCCAAGCAGGTTATGGGTCCCCTCTGTCGTTTCTGTGGGCCCGAGATAGGGCTGCGAGTCCCACTGTCATCTCCGTGGGTGCCTAGCAAGGCTCTGAGGGTGCCACTGTCGTCTCCTTGGGCCCCAGGAAGGGCTGCGGGTCTCACTGTCGTCTCCATGGGCCTGAGGTAGGGCTGCGGGTCCCATTGTCATCTCCATGGGCCCCAGTAGGGCCGAGGGCTCCATTGTTGTCTTCGTGGGCCCCAGGCAGGGCTGCGGGTCCCACTGTCATCTCTGTGGGCCCCAGGTAATACTACGGGTCCAACTATCGGGCGTTAGCCAGATTTTGCACCCACAATGATTCCTATGGAACAGACTAAGTCTCTAAGATACCCCCTTTTACTCCACTTCCAGAGTCTTACTGACGATCCTCTACCTTTAGCCATGGAGGCCTATTGCTACTCTTGATGTCTTGTCCATCGTTGTCATATGTGTCAAATCGATGAGTTCCACGTAGCCCTCCTATATCAACCTGTAGTTTTGTAGCCAGTTTTTTCAGATGTTTTCTAGGATCAGAAAAAACAAAGGTTAAATTACACTTTACCCCCCCTAAGCCCAAAATCACTTAACCTTCGTGTAGTTTATTTTGTTCCAAATCGGTCCCTGTAGTTTTAAATGTTAGCCTAATACTTGGGTTCGTCCATTCGCACCCATGGAATTAGTGATGGCACCCGAATCTTTTAATATAAATTTTTATTCCATGTTTACTCGCATCCCCAACCTTCAGCCGGTCAGAATTAATATCAGCCCAATCACCATTTGCCACGGTCGCCGTCCTAGCCTCCATTGTCGCCTTCTTTTCCGACGACACACCCTACCGCCCTCCTCCTCCTCCTTCTTCTTCCTCTATATTTCCAGTACCGGAACCCTCAGCAGATGGCCCTCCTCCCAACCACCCCTTCATTCTTCATCCTCCTCCTCTCTTCTTCTTCCTATTTCTTTGTCTTCCCGCAACTGAACCATAGTCATTGGCCGACGAAGGAAGAAGGAGAAGGAGGGAGGAGGTCTGGATTTTGGCTAGGGTTCAGACATGGGGAAGATGGTGGAAGAAGGAGGAGGAGGATGAAGGAAGGGGGAGAAGGGAGGAGGCCGACATCTTAGGGTTCTAACGTGGGTAAGATAGAGAAGGAGGAGGGAAAAAAGGAGGAGGGCGACCAAGTGGGGCGTGGCGAGGATGGCCACAATGGGTTGGCCGGTCGGACATGGCCAATGGTGGCGGTAGGTTGGGAGCGAGGAGGGGTATTTTAGGTGCCAAGATCAAAAGGCCAAAATGGGTTGTGGACCAAGTAGGGTTGTTAATGAGCCGGGTTCTAGTCGGTCCGCCCCATGCCCAAGCGGCCAAAACTTATGAGTGAGTGACCATACCCGGTCCGAGTCCAAACTAAAGTTTTCAAACTTGGCCCAAAACCAGTCCAAAACTTTTTTATGAAGCCCAAGTCCAAATCCGACTCAAATTAAACCCGCATTTCTAGCGCGGTATATGTCTAAATCTTTTTGTCTTCTACTGATTAAACATTAAAGAGTAGAAAACAACATTGATTATGATCTACATTAAAAGGGTATAATGTTTCATAGTCCCAGGCATTGAATTTATAAAGTGGGCACTTTCTAAAAATTATGTATTTATTGTATATAAAAAATTAAAAAAAAATAATTAAGGCTTCAGGTCTGGTTAGTGGTTGTCCATATGCAGCCTATGAATAGTTGGGCTTGAATGTTCGAGCCCAATCAAACCCAAAACCCAAACTAAGTATATCCAAATTGGGTCTAAATCGGGCCCGACCCAGGCCCATTAACATCCCTAGGGTCAAGTCCGCAACTGACAATATATTGGCTTCTTCAACTGACCAAGCCTGTCAAGTCTGAAATGAAGGGGAAGTCGGCAACACGACTACACCTCGAGTGGGATTTTGTAATACAAAGTCTACTCACTCTTTCACACCCATTTCATTATAAGCACTCCCATCTCCTTTGCTATCTCCATCTCCATCTTCATCTCCATTTCCTCTTTTCTCTTCCCTTCCCTTCCATAATAATCCAAGCACTACAATGGCATCCAAGACCATCGAGTGCCACCGCGATGGAGCTAAGATCTATCACGGAGACGCTCTCTGCAAGAAGAAATCGATCGAGCTACTCGAGGAGCTGGGGCTCCCCAAGGGCCTCTTCCCTCTGGAGGACATCGAGGAGTTCGGCTACAGCCGGGACGTTAGGTTCATCTGGCTGCTCCAGAAGAAGAGCCGGACCCACACCTTCAAGCAGATCAAGCGGGCGGTGTCGTACGCCACAGAGGTGACGACCTTCGTGGAGCCCCGCAAGATGAAGAAGATTACGGGGGTGAAGACCAAGGAGCTCCTCCTCTGGCTCTCCATCCTTGAGATGTACATCAGTGATCCCTCGTCTGGGAAAATCACCTTCAAGATTGGCACCGGACTCTTGGATAGCTTTCCGGCCGCGGCATTTGAGCTCGAGCAGTGAGATATCAAGAAGAGATCTGGCGTCGACCTCCTCATCGGTTTAGCTTCGGATCTTTCAGTTCAAATGATGTTGCTCGTTCTTTAAGCTCTTGTTATCTGTTGTACATGTACGACTATTTGGTTTGTAATCTTTCATTTGGGAAATTGTTGTATGGAACAAGGGCTAATTCCAGTGTTAGCGTAACAATTTAAGTTTTAAATGATGTGTCGGTTTGAACTATGTGGTACTTTATATATATCTTGAATTTTGAGAATATATATTGGACAATTAATCACAATAAGCTATCTTCAACTTATGCTTAGGATTGTAAATGTATATTGGTTGTCAATCTCTATATCCCTGAACCAGACCTAACGAGTCCAGATACGACCAGATCTCTAACTATGTAGAGTGGAAGCGCTATCCTTCGACTCATTGAGCGGGTCATAGGCTGCGGAACGTCCTGATGCAAGTTGCTTCCCTCCGGTTGGTCCATGTGTCGTGTCTTCGCTATTATGATATAGCAATGGAGACAAACAAATTGCTCAAGCAATTAGTGGTTGCTGCTTGACCGAATGAGCTGGCAAGCCTGGAGGTCGTAAATTGATAGGGAATGATCCCACAGACGATGCCAAACTATGGGGGGAGATTATGGTTGTCGTACAGTCCCCCTCCAAAGGATGGAAGGTGTTGGCAGGAGACGTGGCGCACTGTAGGGTGCTGAGCTGTCATGCTCAGCCTTCACACAGACATTGCGGATTAGAGGATAAGATGGGCTTGTGATTATGTGAATATGTTTGAGAGCTTAGAGAGAGGTTAAGAGTTGACACAAGATCTGATGATGAAATTCGGCTGATGCCTATGTCTCCGTGCGGTAAGATGCAACCTTGAATCCACAATCTCTGAAGAAGTAGAGCTACTCTCAACAGGTCGAGGAGTGCTTATACAAGTAGACAGAGGGTGGAATAGGATTGACTAGACTCTGATGACCAGAAGACTCAGAGAGCTCGGGAAGCAGAAAGTGGGATTTGAAATAGTAAATTTTGGTCTCGATCCGGCCATTCAGAATGTTTGTTGGGTCAGCTATTTATAGAGGTTTGGGAATATCGAGGATTTTATTAAATTTTCGGAGGGATTTACCAGACCTCAAATACTATGTGTGGGACCCAAGCAGGGCTGGTGGGTCCCATCGTTATTTTTGTGGGCCCTAGGAAGGGCTATAGATCCCATTATCATCTCCGTGGGTCCTAGGCAGGCTATGGGTCCCATTATTGTTTCTATGGGCCTGAGACAGGGTTGCGGGTCCCACTGTCATCTCCGTGGGTGCCTGGCAGGGCTCTTAGGGTACCACTATCGTCTCCTTGGGACCTACGAAGGGCTACGGGTCTCACTGTTATCTCCGTGGGTCTGAAGTAGGGCTGCGGGTCCCATTGTCATCTCCCTGGGTCCCAATAGGGCCGAGGGTTCCATTGATGTCTTCATGGGCCCCAGGCAGGGCTGCAGGTCCCACTGTCGTCTCTATGGGCCCCAGGTAATACTACGAGTCCCACTATCGAGCGTTAGCCAAATTTTGCACCCACAATGATTCCTATGGAACAGACTAAGTCTCTAAGTTACCCCCTTCTACTCCACTTCCAGAGTCTTACTGGCGATCCTCTACCTTTAGCCATGGAGGCTGATTGCTACTCTTGATGTCTTGCCCATCGTTGTCACATGTGTCAAATCGATGAGTTCCACGTAGCCCTCCTATATCAACTTGTAGTTTTGTAGCTGGTTTTTTCAGATGTTTTCTAGGATCAGAAAAAATAAAGGTTAAATTACACTTTACCCCCCCCCCCCCCCCCCCCCTAAGCCAAAATCACTTAACCTTCGTGTTGTTTATTTTGTTCCAAATCGGTCCCTGTAGTTTTAAATGTTAGCCTAATACCTGGGTCCGTCTATTCGCACCCATGGAGTTAGTGATGACACTCGAATCTTTGAATATAATTTTTTTTTCCTTGTTTACCCGTATCCCCAACCTTCAGCCGGTGACAATTAATACTAGCCCAATAACCCTTTGCCTCGGTCGCCGTCCTTGCCTCCACTGTCGCCTTCTTTTTCGACGACACACCCTACCGCCCTCCTCCTCCTCCTTCTCGTTCCTCCATCTTTCTAGTACCAGAACCCTAAGCAGCTGGCCCTCCTCCCAGCCACCCCTTCCTTCTACATCCTCCTCCTCTCTTCTTCTTCTTCTTCATTTGCCTTCCCACAACTGAACCCTAGTCATTGACCGACGAAGGAAGAATGAGAAAGAGGGAGGAGGTCTCGATTGTGGCTAGGGTTCAGACACGGAGAAGAAGGAGGAAGAAGAAGGAGGAGGATGAAGGAAGGGGGAGAAGGGAGGAGGCCAACGTCTTAGGGTTCCAACGTGGGTAAGATAGAGAAGGAGGAGGGAAAAAAGGAGTAGGGCGACTAGATGGGGCGCGGCGAGGACGGTCACAGTGGGCTGGCCGGTTGGACATGGATAATGGTGGCGGTGGGATGGGTGCGAGGAGTGGTATTTTGGGTGCCAAGACCACAAGGCCTAAATGGGTTGGGCACCAAGTACGGCTGTTAATGGGCCGGATTCTGGTCGGTCCGCCCCATGCCCAAGCCCAGCCCAAACTTATGAGTGAGTGACCATACCCGGCCCGGACCCAAATTCAAGTTTTCAAACTCAGTCCAAACCCACTCCAATACTTTTTTATGAAGTCCAAGCACAAATCCGGCTAAAATTAAACCGGCATTTCTAGCACGGTATATGCCAAAATCTTTTTCTCTTATTAAACATTAAAGAGTAGAAACAACATTGATTATGATATACATTAATTAAAAGGGTATATGTGATAATGTTTCATAGTCCAAGGCATTGATATTTATATAGTGGACACTTTTTAAAAATTATGTATTTATTGTATATAAAAAATAAAATAAAATAATTCAGGCTTCAGGTCTGTTTAGTGGTTGTCCATATGCAGCCCATAACAATGTTCAAGCCCAATCCAACCCAAAACCCAAAATAAGTATATCCAAATTGGGTCTAAATCGGGCCCGGTCCGAGCCCATTAACAGCCCTAGGTTCAAGTCTGAAATGAAGGGGAAGTCGGGCAACTGACCGAGCCATTGCACAGCGCGCTGCCTTTGTGCAACCAGGTCCACCTCATTAGTGAGTGAATGATTCTCGTCAACACGACTACAGCTCGAGTGGGATTTTGTAATACAAAGTCTGCTCCCTCTTTCACACCCATTTCATTATAAATACTCCCATCTCCTTTGCTCTCTCTAACAACATCTCTCTATCTCCATCTCCATCTTCTCTCTTCTCTTCCCTTCCTTTCCATAACAATCCCAACACTACAATGGCATCCAAGACAATCGAGAACCACCGTGATGGAGCTGAGATCTATCACGGAGACGCCCTCTGTAAGAAGAAATCGATCGAGCTGCTAGAGGAGCTGGGGCTCCCCAAGGGCCTCTTCCCTCTAGAGGACATCGAGGAGTTCGGCTACAACCGGGACGCTGGGTTCATCTGGTTACTCCAAAAGAAGAGCCGGACCCACACCTTCAAGCAGATCAAGCGGGCGGTGTCGTACACCACTGAGGTGACGGCTTTCGTGCAGCCCCGCAAGATGAAGAAGATTACGGGGGTGAAGACAGAGGAGCTCCTCCTTTGGCTCTCCATCATCGAGATGTACATCAGTGATCCCTCGTCCGGGAAAATCACCTTCAAGACCGGCACCGGGCTCTCGGATAGCTTCCCGGCCCCGGCTTTTGAGCTCGAGCAGTGAGATATCAAGAAGAGATCCGGCGTCGACCTCCTCATCGGTTTAGCCTGGGATCTTTCGGTTCAAATGGTGTTGCTCGATCTTTTAAGATCTCGTTATCTGTTGTACACGTGCGACTATTAGTTTGTAATATTTCATTTGGGAAATTGTTGTATGGAACAAGGGCTAATTCCAGTCTTAGCGTAACAATATTAAGTTTTAAATGATGTGTGGGTTTGAACTTTGAACTATGTGGTACTTTATATCTTGAATTTTGAGAATATATATTAGACGATCAATCACAATAGGCCTCTTTTCTCATTGATGACCAAATGATGTCAATGTGGTTGAAGGCCACTTTGACTATACATGTGGATAAATTTAACATTTTGTTGGAAAATTAATATAGAATCGAAAACTAGAGGTTTTGAGGCACATTTTGGATACCCTTTATTTAAGGACTTTTTTGGTTGCTGTGTTTTCGGCCTATGATTTTGTAAACACATGTGCAAACAGTCTAGGGTTGTTTGGTTAGTAGGGTGTGACATGTGTAAACAGATGCACACTTGCTAAATTTGTACATCTTTTGTACATAAAACTGTGCAAATGAAGTTTTACTTAAATGCATGAAACTTTAATTGCTCATGTCGCATGTGCAAACAGATGTGCATGCATCATTTGCATCGCAACCAAACAACCCCTAAGGATGGAGTTTGCTGGAGTTTGCATTCAGCAAGAACAAAGAACTCTCTTTGACACTAAATGTTTCTAGAAATCAACGAGGGAGAGACAATCAAACTGTTGGCAATTGAATTGTTGAGGTGTCCTAAAATTTGGAATGTAGTTTTTTATGTCCGTTTGTACGACTCATTTATGATTTAAAATTAATAGTTTTCTCTCCTATCACCATGGTGGATTTCTAGATCGCTTTAGTGAATTTTAGGGTTTATTTTTCTTGTGGATTTAAGAGAACTCTTGTTGGATTTCAGGACTTTCATCACGTGTAAGATGTTTCTTATCCTCGTTTATGCTTCTGTTTTGGGCTAGGAGCATCAGAAGCATTAATATCCTTCCAAGTTAAAAGAGAATCACAAATAATAAAGAATTTTTTTGGACATCGGCGGGTTTTCCAAAACCTTTTGGCCAATGGACCCACTTCAGGCCCAGACTAATCCCTCCAGGAATACGTGCCGAACCACTCGGATGTTTCCCTACGCACTCCTGGGTAATGATGCGATCTAAACTAATCCTAAATTAAGGGGTTAATTTGATCTAAATTATAACTCGCAAGTGCACGAATCGCTTTGTAGGAGCGGTACGTATTACAAGGTCGATCCCACAGGGATTGCTAATGAGGGAGCGATCTAATCTAAGGTTATCAGTTATTTGCCTAAGCTACTATAAAAGATAATTTTAATTGGAGTTGATTTGTTGTGAGATTAAAACAAACTAATTAAGGAAAGGAAAACAAACTAGTTATGGTAAGTCGAGTTTCAAGTGGAGAAGGTACTAAGGCATTCGAATCCACCTCGGTTATTCGTAGTTACTAGGTTTATTTAGATTCATCTATGCGAATGAGTAGCATGCGGGAATACAATTCCCGTGCTCGACTCGAGAATATGATCGTTAGGCTCTTAATTAGATTGAAGACATATGTATGATTCAATTTTCATGCAAAGACGTATTAGAACAGAGCATTAGATGTCTAACTGAAGCACAACTAATCAAGATTCTAAATTTTCGTTAAATAACATGCATTGGTTACTACGATGATTCATCATAACGACAAAGGATGCATGACATACTATGTGAGAGACTTCCATCATAATAATCCAATAATTGAATCAAATATTCGATTATGAGTGCATGGCATAGACAATATAAATAAACCTAATAATTATTCATAACCGGGGTTTCATCTAAGCCTTAGCAATGTAGTTAGTTCATCATGAATTGCATTACATCAAAAGTAAGAGAAGGGAAGAACAAGATACAGATCATGCTCGAAATACGCCTTTGCTCTTCGTTGTCCTCCTCTCCGATCGATGCTCCTTCACTTTGACTCGGCTGCGACACGGCTTCGATGGTAGATGACGGCTCGGATGTGGAGGCTTAGGGTTTTCGGATGGGTTCTAAGTGGTAGAGGGTGGTGTGATGGCAAAGGTCCGGTGGTGGATGGTTTAGTCGTCCAAAAGCCTCCTCCCTTTTGATGGTTCGGATCCCCCCCCCCCTATATAGGACAGAGGTCGGTTGCTTTTTAGAGAGGAAGTCGGGCTGGGGTCGTTCGGTTAAGGGAAGAGAAGAGGTAGAGATAGAGAGAGTTTTCGGTTGGGATCCGGGGCTGATAAGGAAAGAAAGACGATAGAGAGATTCGCTAAAGAGAGAGAATCCCGGAGGTGAATGACCCGAATGGCTGCATGGGTTTTAGAGAGAAAATCAAGGATGGAGAGAGAATCAAGGAGCTCTGATCGGGTAAGGAAGAGAGGGGCTGGGCGGTTAAGGAAAGAGAGGGAGAGAAAGAGTGGATCACGGAGAGAGAACGTGGACCGATCGGGTAAGGAAAGAGAGAGATAAGTTCGGCTGGGTCCTCGGGATCCGGTTGCTAAGTTGGGCATCTAGAGAGAAGATCGGGTGAGAGTAGGAGACGCCAGACGGGATCAGCATGGGTTCGCTGTGCATGGGCTGCATCACGGAATGGACGGCCGTGATCGAGTCAGAACGAGTTGGATGGACGGTGGGTGCATGCATGTGAGTCTCGGGTTAGTGCGAAGTTATGAGTGACTCGGTTGGGATCATGACAAAACGGGACCGGGGTATTAGACAGTTGTGATGGCAAGAGAAAGTAAAATAGGGAGAATAGAGGTTGTTGGTCATCCGAGTATGTCCACCATTTGCATCATCTGAGCACGTCAACCTACATCATTCCATTTGCATGTGTGTAGTCCTCCTCTACTTTGCATCAAGCATTGCATCAGTTCATTGAAGTCTTCTTTTGTCTGAGTCATCGCTATTTTATATTTTTCATCGTTCTTCAGAATAGGCCTCCAAACGAGCTGTACAGCCTCCATCAAATTGCCGTGAGAATATCCATGGCTTGGTCATGAAGTCCTTGAGCTGACTGCATCAAAAACCGGATCAATTCCCTGAAAAACACACATGAAATGACGCTTATCATATTCAAACACGATTATCGATAAAAGGATAATTTGGACTTCCGGACTTCGTATTTTTCATGCATGCAATGTATGAAAATGAACCAATATGCCGTTGGGTTCGTATGAGAGTCTACTATATCGTATTGCAAAGAAACTAATGCAGTTTACGTGTATTATGAAAGTTTTACGTAGCAAAGTGATGCTATGTGCATGATAAAGAAGGGATAATTCGCACCAAATGGACACTCAACACACCCCCAAACTTGAATCTTTCTCGTCCTCGAGAAAACAAAATAAACTAAGAGAATAATAAAAGAATAAAAATAACTTAACTCACTTTCGCAGGAATCGCGATTGCACTTAGCACGTGCAACAAGCCGTTAAACCCCTAGGTCACCCTAGTGGACGAGTTTTGTCTTTGCAGTGAATCTACCCACAAAATTCAAACTTTTTTTTTTTAAATAAAAATATAAATAAGAAATAAAAAAAAATTCGGTTTCGTAGAATAATTAAAAAGTACTCAAAAATAGAATTTCTAAGGCACAAGACTCACAAGGTATCTAGCCCAAGCTTCGGCTTACGAAGTAAGCACTTTAGGTTCTAACTATTAGTTTCCCGCTAGAAAAGGTCAAGGTCAACTCTGCTCGAGTGCACGGTGCTGTCTGGGCTAAACACAACTGGGGGTTTGGTTCTCTACATTCATAACATTCTAACAGTCTCCTAGAACGGTCAAAGTCGACCTTATAACCTGAGTCAAAACCAGCTAATCTAGACAGGCTAGTGAGAGTTGTGGATATTCACCTTAATACCTTTCGGCTTTATATGTGATATTCCAGTTTCCCCACATTGTTTATAACGACGGCTTTCACACTATTTTCTTTTTCTTTTCTTTCTTTTTTTTTTTTTTTTTTTTTCGGTCTTATTTTTTTCTGGATCTAATTATATATCCCTTCCTAACTTGTACCATGCCAACTGCACTCTATGCCCATGACACGCTGCCAACGCTCTCATGAGTTAGGTAGCCATCCTCATGTTGCCTTTATATTTGATTCACTCTGCATCCATAGGATCATTCTCATAACCCTATCGACCAGGCTTCACTCATACTAGGGCATACAAGTTAAGACTTTTACATAATTAGTTCCTAGACCATACTAATAGGTAGCCCTTTCCGCTATACCTTAGAATTCACTGGTCGCTTTTCTAATGATATCTCTTTTTTTTTTTTAGCAAACCATGTGAATCAGATCTGCATGGTTCATCAGGACTCCAAGTGACTATTAGGTGATATGAAAGCTTTGAATCTAGACCCTAGAGGTGTAAGCCAGATGTGAAGTGAAAAGTCAAGTCTAGTTTGTTTTGACAATCTCTAAAAGGTTACTAAGGGTTAGAACCATATTATACATACTTTTTTTAGCAAATCCTTGGACTTTATACCTTGATTACCAAGTGCCTTATAGGCCTATTCGAATACAATAAAATTATACTACAAAACCTGAAATAAAGATAAAATATATATAGATAATTTTTTTTTTTTCGAAAAGATCGAAAAGGACGGCAAAAGTAATACGATAAGAAACTAAAATATGAAAACAAATAAAATAAAAACATGCAAATACAAATTCCTATAGATTTCTATATGAACGCTGTAGTTTTGGTAGGGGACTACAGACTAGACACACATACACGAAGATGTATGTGCCGAGCTGTCCCACTACAGCGTAAGTTGATGCATTATTACTATTATTCTAAAAAAAATTTATTTATTTTTTTATAAAACGTAGATAAGAACAAAAACTGATGATTTTGTAGAAACTAGATGCAAACAGGATTTATTTTGCAAAAATTATATACCACACCCCCAAACTTAAATTATACATTGTCCTCAATGTATGAATTAGATATGCTCATGAATGAGATGATAGCATTATATGATAACATTTTTGACTGACATGTATATATAAAATGAATGTACGAAGTTTTAAGGATGGATAGTACCGTATAATTTCTTTGCATCCTCGCTTCCTACAAAATATTAGTACTACAAAGAAAAGAACAACCAACTAAATAGACTAATAAAGATAAGCAGATATTAATAAATAAATAAATAGAATTACTGCTACAGTATAAATGAGTTTTTCGGCAGATGGAATTTTCAAAAAGAAAAGAGAGTAGTCATCCATTGAGAAATTATATTCTATAGTATACTTTGGGTATCTTTCTGCGTGAATCTTCTTTATTCTATTAGGGTTCATCCTATATTGTTCTTCATGATTTTTCTTTTCAAATGGAACAAGATAAGATTCATTATTGTACTCCATATTCTGCCATGTATCATGTATATTATCTTTGAAAAGTTTGCATAATTGAATTTTCTGATTTTGAATGTATTGAGGAAAAATTAAATCAGAAAATATATCTTCTTCACCCAATTGTGTATGTTGAAACTCAGATGGCATAATTTGTAGGTCAATATCTGATTTTTCGATAATAGATGGATGATCAATCATGATATTATTTATTTCAATATTCATTGATAGAGCATTGACTTCTTTAGTAAACATATCATCATCAATGTCATATGGAAGATCATGAGTGACATCAAATATAATATCAGTCAGATCATCGTTCGGGTCATCAGAATTTGTTAAGCACGCCTCCAATGGATCATTAAAAGATGATTGAAGAATCGTGTTCTCCATAAGATTGTCGATCATATTCATCTTATAGATTTTATTATCATTAGTAACATTTAAACTGGATGGAAGAACATTACTTTCATCATCGTCATAAGGGGGAGCATAGGCTTCTTCATCAATTATACTATCTATGGCGTCATCATTGATGACGTCAACGTTGGATGGGAGATCATTAGTATCCTTAAAAAGTATATCCGTATTAATATTATCAATATTGCTCGGACAATCTTCCAAAGGATTAAGAAAATCAGATTTGGCAAGTTCATCTTCTATAGGGATGTCCATCTTGGTCTCCTCATCAGCTCCATTATCTATTGAGATGTCAATTATGTTCTCATAATCCTCATAATCTTCATCGGAGTTAGACTCAAGTTGAAGTTGATCTTGAAGTATGGCCTCCTTAATGACATTAAAATGTGATTCAATTCTTTCGAACGCGTTCATTTGCTCTTGCATATTGCTTTGATGATTCTGCATAAGCTGATTGAGCATAGACATTTGTAGTGTCTCTTCAAGAGTCTCCTCATTTGGTGGCATATAATCATAAGGCTCTTGAAAATCTTGAAAATTATTTGCATGTGATTCATTATTCCAACTATAGCCTTGATGATTTTTCCAACTAGAATTTTGATAATATTGCCTACTTGGATCTTGAAAATTTTGCCATCTAGGATCATGATAATTTTGCCATCTAGAATTATGTGTGTCATAGCATGGTGAATTATATTGTATATGGCCATGTAAACTCCTAATTGGTGAATTTCTTCCAGGATATTCTAATTCAGTTGAAAAGTTTATACAATCCTGATGTCTGGTGGTTCTTGTTTGGTTCATATACTCCTTTAGGGTCATTTCTTGGGGTGAATGTGAGTTAGCCATTATTGTTGAAGATTGATCTTGATATTTTGTTGATCTTGTCAGGTTCATATATTCTTTTAAGGTTATTGTTTGGTTAGTCATTTTGGTTAAAGATTAAGAAACTGATATACTCTAAAAATTAATCTAACAAAACTGATAAAACTAACTAAGGCAAGTAAGGAATAACCTAAATTCGAAAGCTCCGTTGCAATCCCCGGCAACGGCGCCAAAAACTTGATGTGATCTAAACTAATCCTAAATTAAGGGGTTAATTTGATCTAAATTATAACTCGCAAGTGCACGAATCGCTTTGTAGGAGCGGTACGTATTACGAGGTCGATCCCACAGGGATTGCTAATAAGGGAGCGATCTAATCTAAGGTTATCAGTTATTTGCCTAAGCTACTATAAAAGATAATTTTAATTGGAGTTGATTTGTTGTGAGATTAAAACAAACTAATTAAGGAAAGGAAAACAAACTAGTTATGGTAAGTCGAGTTTCAAGTGGAGAAGGTACTAAGGCATTCGAATCCATCTCGGTTATTCGTAGTTACTAGGTTTATTTAGATTCATCTATGCGAATGAGTAGCATGCGGGAATACAATTCCCGTGCTCGACTCGAGAATATGATCGTTAGGCTCTTAATTAGATTGAAGACATATGTATGATTCAATTTTCATGCAAAGACGTATTAGAATAGAGCATTAGATGTCTAACTGAAGCACAACTAATCAAGATTCTAAATTTTCATTAAATAACATGCATTGGTTACTACGATGATTCATCATAACGACAAAGGATGCATGACATACTATGTGAGAGACTTCCATCATAATAATCCAATAATTGAATCAAATATTCGATTATGAGTGCATGGCATAGACAATATAAATAAACCTAATAATTATTCATAACCGGGGTTTCATCTAAGCCTTAGCAATGTAGTTAGTTCATCATGAATTGCATTACATCAAAAGTAAGAGAAGGGAAGAACAAGATACAGATCATGCTCGAAATACGCCTTTGCTCTTCGTTGTCCTCCTCTCCGATCGATGCTCCTTCACTTTGACTCGACTACGACACGGCTTCGATGGTAGATGACGGCTCGGATGTGGAGGCTTAGGGTTTTCGGATGGGTTCTAAGTGGTAGAGGGTGGTGTGATGGCAAAGGTCCGGTGGTGGATGGTTTAGTCGTCCAAAAGCCTCCTCCCTTTTGATGGTTCGGATCCCCCCCCCTATATAGGACAGAGGTCGGTTGCTTTTTAGAGAGGAAGTCGGGCTGGGGTCGTTCGGTTAAGGGAAGAGAAGAGGTAGAGATAGAGAGAGTTTTCGGTTGGGATCCGGGGCTGATAAGGAAAGAGAGACGATAGAGAGATTCGCTAAAGAGAGAGAATCCCGGAGGTGAATGACCCGAATGGCTGCATGGGTTTTAGAGAGAAAATCAAGGATGGAGAGAGAATCAAGGAGCTCTGATTGGGTAAGGAAGAGAGGGACTGGGCGGTTAAGGAAAGAGAGGGAGAGAAAGAGTGGATCCGGGAGAGAGAACGTGGACCGATCGGGTAAGGAAAGAGAGAGATAAGTTCGGCTGGGTCCTCGGGATCCGGTTGCTAAGTTGGGCATCTAGAGAGAAGATCGGGTGAGAGTAGGAGACGCCAGACGGGATCAGCATGGGTTCGCTGTACATGGGCTGCATCACGGAAGGGACGGCCGTGATCGAGTCGGAACGAGTTGGATGGACGGTGGGTGCATGCATGTGAGTCTCGGGTTAGTGCGAAGTTATGAGTGACTCGGTTGGGATCATGACAAAACGGGACCGGGGTATTAGACAGTTGTGATGGCAAGAGAAAGTAAAATAGGGAGAATAGAGGTTGTTGGTCATCCGAGTATGTCGCACCATTTGCATCATCTGAGCACGTCAACCTACATCATTCCATTTGCATGTGTGTAGTCCTCCTCTACTTTGCATCAAGCATTGCATCAGTTCATTGAAGTCTTCTTTTGTCTGAGTCATCGATATTTTATATTTTTCATCGTTCTTCAGAATAGGCCTCCAAACGAGCTGTACAGCCTCCATCAAATTGCCGTGAGAATATCCATGGCTTGGTCATGAAGTCCTTGAGCTGACTGCATCAAAAACCGGATCAATTCCCTGAAAAACATACATGAAATGACGCTTATCATATTCAAACACGATTATCGATAAAAGGATAATTTGGACTTCCGGACTTCGTATTTTTCATGCATGCAATGTATGAAAACGAACCAATATGCCGTTGGGTTCGTATGAGAGTCTACTATATCGTATTGCAAAGAAACTAATGCAGTTTACGTGTATTATGAAAGTTTTACGTAGCAAAGTGATGCTATGTGCATGATAAAGAAGGGATAATTCGCACCAAATGGACACTCAACAGGTAACTCCGGGTGGGGTTGGGGGGGGGGGGGGGGGGGGGGGTTGTACGTGTGTGTGTGTAGGAATTGAACGTACTAACAACCTCCTCACTAAAGCATCAGATGCTTAACAACTCTACTATCCCCTCCAAGCTGAAATATGGGTGTTGAAGGGGACATTTGAGTAGCTAGTCAGCCGGGCAACTAGTAGAATTGTTATTTTCACCGACCCTTCACAATCCAGGGATGCGTTTGTGGTTGGTAAAGGGGGAGATAATTTTTTGCTCATCACCGTTTTTTTTTTGTTGAGAACCCTAGAGGTGAGGGGGGTTTGGCATGGAGCCAACCCAGTTTATTAACTAGGCTCCCAAGGAAAAGATTAGAAACGGCTATATACTACATGGAGGCAACTCGAGAGGTTGGCGGGCATACCCACGCTCCACTCGACCACAGAACATCGAAGACACCCAACTACCTCATCCACCGAACGACGTTTTCTAGAGAACACTCTAGTGTTGCGCTCTCTCCACAAGTTCCAAACCACGGTAAATACCATAACATCCCACTCATCTCGCTGTCTCCGACTAACATAGCTCCAACGCCAAGAGGTCCACAAAACCTGTAGAGATCGATGGGGGTGGTCGCCCTTGCACTCCTATCGTTGCACAAACACGTCTCTACACCTCCCTCGCTAGCGAGCAACGAAGCAACAATTGTGCGACGGTCTCTCTTGAGCCCAAGTCACAACAAGAATAAGACAGTTCTATAATGCCGAGGTGCCTGTGTCATTGAAGATTGGCCCTCGTCAGGATGCGGTCCTAAGTGCTATCCACATAAAAATGTGAATCTTCAGTGGAACTCTCGCCTTCCACAAACAGCTCACCATTAGGTATAAATTTGTAGAACAATCGAACTGAGAAGATAACCCCTCGGTCCCAATGCCAATGAACAGAATCCCTCACACCCGAAACTGAGAAGTGACCCAAAACCTCATACAATTCTAGCAGCATCGACTGAAGGATCTAGAGTTATGGGATCACCCTTTGGAAGGACACCTGCCAAGACGTAGACTCGGCCCTAGTGTCACACTGGGATTGGATTGAAGCGTTAGGAGCCCATGCCAAGTCAAATAGGTCTGAGAATAAAACATTGAGTGGCAGTTCCCCGGTCCAATGATCTTTCCAAAATCTAATATCCTTGCCATCTCCTACGGAACAGTGACACCCACAATGATAAACGTTAAAGGTCTTCGATACCCCACAAAACAAAAAACACGCCCAGAAATCCTCCCTTGGGACTGCAACGGGGAGGTATAATGAAAGTAACGCTCCCGCACAATAGCACTCCAAGAGTCTCCACAATCAAACTGAAGTCGTCACTACCACTTCCCTAGAATCATCCGGTTGAAATCACATAGATCTAAAACACCAAATCCCCCTTGTTTTTTCGATTTGCAGACTACCTTCCAGATTACCCGATTATATGAGCCAGACGAGCCCTCCATGCCTCTCCAAAGGAAGTCCCTATGAATATGATCAATTCGCTTAACCATCCATGCGGGCGAAGATAGAAAGCGAGGAAGAAGTTGAGCAAAGTCGTGAACACCGAATTAACAAGAACTAGCCTCCCCCTAATTGATAGTGACCTGCCCTTCCATCCTGCAAGCCACCGATCCACCCTCTCAATCAGACCATGCCATTGCGCCTTTCCAAGGGATCTGTATATTTTCCAAAGGTAGACCCAGATATCGTGTTGGAAGTTTATCAAACTTACAATTCAGAAACCTGGCAAAGAATAGATCCACCGACTCCCTCTCCCCTACCAAGAATAGAGAACTCTTGGCAAAATTAATCTTGAGACTCGACACAAGCTCAAAAGCATATAAAATGGTCTTAAGAGCAATAATCTGAGCCTCATCTGCCTCATAAAATAGCAATGTATTGTCGACGAAATGCAAGTTCATTAGTCTCCATGATCCCCGCTCGATCCCTTGGATATAGCCAAGTCCAGCCGCACGTTGAGCACTCCGTCTAAGGCATCCATTATCAGAATGAAGAGGTACGATGAGAGAGGGCAACCTTGTTTTAGGCCCCGACACATCTTAAAGAACTGCCCCATCTCATCATTGATCTGACAAGGAAGGCACGAAGAAGACAGACAAGCCTTGATTCGTACGATCCAATCAAGTGAAAACCCTAGTCATATGATCCAATCATGTGAAAACCCCTTCGCCCCCATAACGTAACATCCAAGAGAAAATCCTAACGGACACAGTCGAATGCTTTCTCAAAATTCAACTTCAGCAGAATGCCAGGTCGACCCGCTTCTTTGAGATGATAAATCGCCTCTTATGCCGAGGTCACCTCATCGAGAATATTTTGCCCGTCAATAAATGCAGACTGGGAGCGCAGAATAATCTCCTCCAACACAGCTGCTAAGCTATAAGTCAATGTCATGAAATGGATCTGATACACGCAATTCGTGTGGCTAATAGGTCAAAAATCCAAAAGAGAGACTGGAGTGTCCTTCTTAGGCACTAAAGTTATCTACAAAAAGTGTCCTTCATAGCCTCGATCTACCATCTACAAACTCCAGAACAAAGCGTTGAACATCCTCCTACACACATGGCTAAAACTTCTAGAAGAAAGGAATCGAAAAGCCGTCAGAACCTGGAGCCCCATCTGCATGTATGCCCGCCACTGCCCTTGCCACATCCTCCATAGAAAATTCCACGAACACAGGACTACCAACTGGAAGGCACCTAAGCCCCAAAGTAAAAAGATAAAGACCCATTGACGATGTACACATCGTACAAAAAGCATCCCTGAAAGTCGACAAAGCTACCTCCATTATGCTCCTCGAATCAGAAAGAGTCAAATCGTCAATCACCAATTCCCACATAAAATTTCGCCTTCGTTTAGCATTTGTCAAACAATGGAAATAGCTAGTGTTAGCATCCCCTTCCCAAATTCAACGCTCCCTGGAACGTTGTTGCCATATGATCTCTTCGATAACCATAATCCTCTGAAACTCTTCACGCATTTGCACTAAAGACTTATTCTTGGTTAATATCAAGTCCCGCTCTTCTAACAAAGCCTTTAAATTCCTAATCTGCTCCAATATATCTCTCTTCTATCGAGACACTTCCAAAAGACAACTGTACCGAATTCACCAACTTCTTATGGAGGAATCAGAGTTTACAAGCCAAATTCATATCTGGCCGAGGGTGGGAAGGTGCCTCTGCCCACCACCCCGTCACTAGGCTAGACAGATCCTCTCGAGTGAGCCACATAGTCTTAAACCGGAAACACCAGGGACCAATCCGCACTGATACTATTTCTAGAATGATAGGGGAGTGATCCAAGGTTATCGAAGGCAAAGCCAATTGGGAGCTAGATGGGAAGGCCCCATCCCTTTCTGTCGAGACGAGAAACCTGTTGAGCCGAGCGAAGGTCTCATTCTCACGATGGTTCGACCATGTAAACCTCCAACCTGAGAGCGGTAGATCGATCAACCCATATCCACGAATAAACTCAGCAAACTCAACCAAGTCCCTACCACGTGTCATACTGCCATTTCTTTCGTCTAGAAATCGAGTGCAGTTGAAGTCACCCCCCAGTGTCCAAGGGGTGGAAGAAACAACCTGTGCTGCCTCCAGCTTCACCCAGAAAGCATGCCTAAGGGATAGGACTATCGGGTTGTAAACCAAAGAGCCACGGATGGTCACTCCATGAACATCCCTTAGAGTCACATAGACAGAGAACTGACCCACCATTTCATCCACCTTGCTCCAACAAGTTCCATCCCAACAAATCACAATCCCACTAGTGGTGCCAATTGCTTCCCTCACCACCCACGAGTCCAGTCGACCTGCCCCAAGATCTTGCACCATCCATTGGTCATAGATAGACAACTTAGTCTCCTACAAGTACAACAAGTCGATCCGATACAGCTGCACCAATGTCCTCACCGACCACCATTTGTTTGGCGCTCCCAACCCACGTATATTCCAAGATAACAATCGCATAAAAATTACTTGTACCCCAACCAACCACACCTGAACACCAGTTGGATCATGCTCAAACAAGCGCCCGCTCGCGCTCCAACTGGCACAGGCTTCCATAAATCCACCACATACAGCCCCATAATCACTCCCTTCAACTGAAAAGAAGCCTCAATCCTCGCCTAACCATTCCAGAACCTTACCTGGCAGAGAGCACAGTGGAAGAAGTAGTCACTCGCTACCCTGATCTTCCTTTGAAGCATGCATGGCTTCGCGGGCGCACTAAGTCTGGCAAACTCTCAACGCACCGTCGTAATCCTGCCGCACCACTCGGTGCTCCAACCACTGGATCCTCCAACACGACTGATTCTTCCGCTGCAGGATTATCCCTAAATGCCTTCACCTCCAGCTCCTGATGAGAAAACGGTATGGTAAAGCCTGGTGCAAAAGGTGGCGAATATGACCCCGGATCATTTAGCGCATGACCCAAACCCTCTCCCAATTGGATCAGCTGATTCACCAAATAGGGAGGCGACAAACACCTGCCTGGAGGAGAATCCATAATCGATCCGCTCTGATATTCTAGCTCCATATGGCTGGCAGCTTCTAAAGTTAGTAGAAGAGGATCAAAAGAGTGGCCTTGCATCCACCAATCACCCGACACCAGTCTCTCATTCACCGAGTCGACGAGTAGAGACTACCCCCAATCATCTAGCTTTACTGGCCCTCTACACCCCCCCTCCTCCTCCACTGCCGCATCTGGTAAAATCAACTAAGGGCCCAACTTCTTCGTGAGCATATCAACCAATTGAAGGATCCGAACCTCCACCTCCGAGTATGAAGGCTGGCGAAGAAATCCCTCCCTGTCACGGCTATTACGACTACCCGCAACAACCACTTTCTTTCCCACCTCGCCATGGGATCAGCCACCACCACGACCGATCTTGCACCGCACCGATTTATGACCTAGATCACGACAAGTAAAACATACCCTGGCGTTCCTGCATCCCGCCGTTCTATGGCTTTGCTCCCCGCAACAGAAGCACCTTGAGGATGCATGACCGCCAGCTACCGGACCATCTTGAGAGCCTCCCCACAAAAACGATGAACATACATTCTTCTTGTTGTTCCCGGACGAAGCCAAAGATACAGCAACACCACTCACCATGCAACCATGCGGCATTGTATCCTTAACTACATCTGTAAACAAAGCTTGCCTACGTGTGTGGCCACCAACCCCTACCTCTGTAGGACCACCCTGACCAAAATCCGACCCACTAGGTGCCAAATCGATTGGGCCAACCTCAACCGCATTATGGCCCACATTTGCCTCCTTCCCCTCACTTGACCCATCTACGTGGGAAGCCCGCCAACGCCCATTACGAAAATGATCGCTGACCAAGGGGGATTAGAAGTCGCCCTCGCCCTCTAGGCCTCATTATGTCGAAGTGGGTCCCAAACTCGACATGCCCTTACCGCACACGCGACCTCTGTTGCAACCCCCATCTCCTCCACCCTAAACCTCGTCGGACTCCCCCCGAGCAATAACAGAGTAGGCACTCCGGACGGGACACCCCCACTCCCAACCCTGCATTCACTAACATCCCCTTGATGCCTGCGATGATCCGGAACTTCAGACTCCTTAGGTACCCCTTTCTTGCCAGAAGAAACCACCACGGAACGGCTCGAGCTCGCCCCCTGCGCCTCAACCAAACTTAGAAACCCTAACACCACACCCTGCACCAGCCTCTGATTCGAAACTGGAAACCCCAACATCGTACCCTGCATTGCACCCCAATTTAGCTCCCTGCACAGAAGGGAGGCCTTTATGTCCGCTGTTCGAAACCCTAGAGCCACACGGTTTGAAACCCTCCCAGCTCCTTGCACCAGCCCTCCCATCGCTCCCTGACCGATCGAAGCCCTATCACCGCCGCCGATCGAAGCCCTCCTGTCCGCTGATTGAAGCCCTCCTGTCCAAAGCCCTAGCGCCACCGATCGAAGCCTCACATCAAGGACTACAACTCGGGCGTAATGCTCCCATTCAAAGCCCGCCTGACCAGTGACCGCCCCCGACCGAAGCTCTAGCGCTGCCGCCGATCGAAACCCTCCTGATCACTGCTGCCGATCGAAACCCTCCCGACCACTGCCGCCAATCGAAGCCCTAGCACCGCACGGTTCGAAGCCCTCATCTCTCTCACCGCCGATCTAGTCCCTCCTGACCGTCGCCGCTGATCGAAGCCTTAGCACTGCACGATTCGAAGCCCTCTCGTTGCACGGTTCGAAACCCTCTCGCCGCCGATCGAAGTCCTCTTCTATCAAAGCCCTGCAATAGAATCTCACCGCCCAATACTTGTCTGACATCCAGGTTCAATGGGTTCCGTGGGCCACTAAAGCTGGCTCAGAAACCCTCTTGCTTGGGAGAAAGGGGTTCTGGGGTAATGAGTCCTAATTGGGGATGACCTTAAGACCAAGATGTCATGATCACCGTCTCGTCCCAAAAACCAAAACGAAAAACAAACAGCACTGTAATCTGTAAACTAATTCCTACGGCCTTCTAGAAGATGAACCCCCAAGCCTGTCATTCATTTAAGTCGGAGTTGCACATCCTAACTGACCGACCAAGCCGGTCATTCATTTAAGTTGTGTGACCAGGCTCACCTCTGTAGTTTAATTTGTAATACCAAGTCCACTTCTTCTTTCGCACCCATTTCATTATAAATATCCTCCCATCTCCTTTGTTCTCTCCAACATCTCTTCGAAATCATTCATCACCACTTAGCTTTCTCGATCATCATCACTCTCCATCTCCTCTCCTCCCCTTCCATAACAATCCAAGCGCTACAATGGCATCCCAGACCATCCAGAGCCACCGTGATGGAGCTGAGATCTACCATGGAGACGCCCTCTGCAAGAAGAAATCCATCGAGATGCTCGAGGAGCTGGGGCTCCCCAAGGGTCTCTTCCCTCTGGAGGACATTGTGGAGTTCGGCTACAATCGGGACGCTGGGTTCATCTGGTACGTCCAGAAGAAGAGCCGGACCCACACCTTCAAGCAGATCAAGCGGGCGGTGTCATACGCCACCGAGGTGACGGCCTTCGTGGAGCCCCGCAAGATGAAGAAGATTACAGGCGTTAAGACCAAGGAGCTCCTCCTCTGGCTCTCCATCATCGAGATGTACATCAGCGACCCCTCATCGGGAAAGATCACCTTCAAGACCGGCACCGGGCTCTCGGATAGCTTTCTGACCCCGGCGTTCGAGCTTGAGCAGTGAGAAAATATATGGTGTTTTACCAATAGGGGAAAGATGGGTGTATCTCGATCTCATTGTTTGATATGCAACTAGGTTAAGTTTTTAATCTTTTTAAGTTCTCGTTATCAGTTGTACACGTGCAACTTTTGGGTTTGTAATCTTTCATTTGGGAAATTATTGTATGGAACAAGGGTTAATTCCATGCTTAATGTAACAATATTAATTTCTAAATGATATGTAGGTTTATACTTTGTTAATTTGTAGAGTAGTGACAGTGGAGCCCTATTATATAGGCCCCATCAGGAAGCCCTATGATATGGCAACCATCTAACAGATTAACATTCGTATATGAAAAAGATAACAAACTTCAAATGTTTTAATTGTCCTCAATAGCAGTCTCTATACACGACATGCAACTGCTCCCATATTTATCAGATTTTTTAAATAATAATTTTTGGGAGTTTGGTTTTCTACTTTAAAAAATCCATAACTTCTTATATAAATATCAAAAAAAATTAAAATTTGTATTTTTAAAATCTACTCATGGAGCTCTACAAAACTAGACCTATATTGCCTATGAAATTCTATTTTTTTTTTGATATAAGACTGCCATATAATTAAACAATATTTATCGAATTAAATGACATTTGCTGATTGTTATAAAACACTAAAAAAATATTACTTTCAAAATCTTGGTTTTCGTTAACTGACTTAATGTTACATATAAAAGCAAATGTCATGTAAAACTGATAGTTGTAAAATCAAGAGATACTTTATTAGACACAAACTACCGATAAAAGTCTCTTAATTTCATAATTATCAATTTACTTGATATTTGATTTTGAAAAGTGATATTTAGTCAATTTAGGTGATAATTTGGTTTTGAAAAGTGATATTTAATCAATTTAGGTAAAAATTTGGTTTTGAAGGTCAAATTTTATGTTTATTTGTATCAGTATGTCACTTAATTCGATAAAATGTCACTTAATTATAGGTCACTTGTATCCGGATTTTTTTTTTTTTGGAAAATGGGTGTTTAGTTCAATACAACAGATCTAGTTAACGAATACTTGCATCCGGGTTAATTATAGGTCACTTTTGGTCACCTCTGTCTACACACTTGCACTCGGTTGTACTATGAGATCAGTTAGTAGTCAAATATTATTCTAATGATGGTATTTTTAGTTTCCAACATGATCTAGTTTACTTGATCTAAGTGTGATTCTTCTTAATTGACAATTTTGTGAGTGGCTCTGAAAGAAGCTGTTGATAAAGCCTCGCTACATGGGTGACAATCCATAAAAGAAAACCAATGAGCTTCATTGTTCAGTAAATGATCAAATAAGAAATGTTTTGCAATTATTTGTCTAATATGGACGTCCGTTAATCATAGGGGTGGCGTGCACAACTTATATTGATTCGAGGGGTCAATATATAAATAGTCTAATTTGAAGGATTTTTACACAATTAAGCCTAATATGAAGGATCGATTTGCAAAAAACCCTAAGATATAGGGAGTTTTATTCATACCCCAAAAATATGTAATTAGCCCCCATTTCCAACAAACTTGAACACACCCGATTTCTTTGATCATACTTCATTTTTATCCCAAAAATATCCTTTCCCCTTACACCCCATCTTGAATACACCCCCATTTAAATGACCCACCATACCTTGATCATACCCCATTCCTTTCAAATCTTGAAGCCCCAAGAGGATAGGGAAGGAGGGAGAGAGAGAGAGAGAGAGAGAGAGAGAGAGAGAGAGAGAGAGAGAGAGAGAGAGAGAGAAATGATATTTTAAAAATTATGAGCAAAATGTTGTGAAATGGATAGGACACAGGAGCTACTTACAGATTTTGGGGTATGAAAAAAATTCCCAAGAAATAAAAGATAAAATATACTTTACCCTTGAAGTTTAGCCCAAAATCCTTTAACACTCAGGTAGTTTATTTTGTTCCAAATTGGTCCTTGTAGTTTTAAATGTTAGCCCAGTACCCCCATTTATCAACTAATAAATTTTCTTCTTTTTCTGTCTAATCAAAACTGAAATTAAGGTCAACCGACAAACCATTGGTTTGACTCAGCACAGCGCGTGCTGCCTTTGTGCGACCAGGTTCGATCTCTGTAGTGTAAGTCTCCTGATTCTCGTCAACACCGTTAGAGTTTGTAATACCAAGTCCACGCCCTCTTTCGCACCCATTTCATTATAAATACTCCCATCTCCTTTGCCCTCTCTAGCATCTTTCATTCATCACCACTTAGCTTTCTTGATCATCATCACTCTCCATCTCCTCTCCTCTCCTCTCCTCTCTTCCCTTCCAAAACAATCCAAGCATTACAATGGCATCCCAGACCATCCACAGCCATCGCGATGGAGCTGAGATCTACCACGGAGACGCCCTCTGCAAGAAGAAATCGATCGAGCTGCTCGAGGACCTGGGGATCCCCAAGGGTCTCTTCCCTCTAGAGGACATCGAGGAGTTCGGCTACAACCGGACCGCTGGGTTCATCTGGCTGGTGCAGAAGAAGAGCCGGACCCACACCTTCAAGCAGATCAAGCGGGCTGTGTCGTACGCCACCGAGGTGACGGCCTTTGTGGAACCCCGCAAGATGAAGAAGATTACAGGTGTGAAGACGAAGGAGCTCCTCCTCTGGCTCTCCATCATCGAGATGTACATCAGCGACCCCTCATCCGGAAAGATCACCTTCAAGACCGGCACTGGGCTCTCAGATAGCTTTCCGGCCCCTGCCTTTGAGCTCGAGCAGTGAGATAAGAAATGGGCGTCTGACCTCCTCATCGGTTTAGTATGGGATCTTTTGGTTCGAATGGTACCGTTTTGCGAATAATGGGAGATCGGCGTAGCTCTCATTGGTTGATCTGCAACTAAATTAAGTTTTTATCTTTTTAAGTTTCTCGTTATCTGTTGTATACTAGACTTTTAGGTTGGTAATTAATCTTTAAGTTGGGAAATTATTGTATGGAACAAGGGTTAATTCCATGCTTAGTGTAACAATATTAAGTTTTAAATGATATGTCGGATTGAACTATGTGTTACTTTGTATCTTTTTGTTAATGAAAACATTACATCTAATTCATTGAGTTGCGGATAAACACCCAACAAGAAGAATCGTGCCGAGTCAAAAAAATTAGATTCGGAGGAAAATGTCACTCCAACAAAGTGGTAGGGGAGCTGATTTAGCCCACGTGGCCAAACGGTCGGCCACTTGATTGGCTTCACGATAGGTATGACAGATACGTGTCGGTGGGGAGGACTGCAATATTGAAGATGGCTTGAGTCCAACCCTCCTCCTAGACCATGTCTTGCGCCCCAAATTTTCAGTCGTGCGCACGACATGTCCAGGTGTCTGCGCACGACCTGTAGAGGTTGTGTGCACAACTATACGAGATTATTGACACGTCCTTCCTCGCTCGATGAGCTCGAGCATAGGAAAGTCATACACACGACTTTATAAATTGTCCGCATGACTTTGTCTGGCAGTGCAAACAGACCAATCATTACACAATTTGCATGGACTTCTTTTTTGGACTGTTAGATGGAAATTTCAGGATAGATTTTATATAGACCTATTCCCTTGATATATAAAGGGGTCAAGGGTTTGGGGATCGGAACATAGAGGATCATTGTTTTCTTTGAGGAAGACTTGGTGGCTCTTAGTGAAGTTTCTCGAGGGTAAGATCAACTCGAGGGGGGGAGCATCGTGCTTTGCTCCTCCCCCTGGGCACTTGAAGGGTCGGCGAGCGGCATCCACAACATCATGTTGGAGCACCGTATTGCAGGTTCTTGGTAACCAATCTTGGAGGAATTCTACTAGAAGGATAACCTAGTGAAGACCCCTTTGGGGGAGGATGCCATTGGGCATGGTGACCGTGCCATAGAGGGTGAGGCCATGTTGCGGAGACCGATGCCATAATAAAGCGAGTCCAAAAGAAGGAGCGCAAGGTCGTTGGAAGATCCGTGGTACTTTGATGATGTTTGGTCTGACAGATATTAACTGGTGAGTATCTAGATCATTGTTTTTATGGAATCAGTGAGGGTTATCTCTACGGAGATTGCCATATGTGATCCGTTTAATCAGATCTATGGGAAAGAGTGTACAAAGAGATAAAACTTTCTTTCATCTATTATATAGCATGTTTTGTTTGTTCTTCGTTATTGGTGGTTTTTCGGAGCACTGGTGTATGTTGAAGACAGTTTGGTCTTCGTTGATGTGCATGGTTATCCTTTATGGTGGAGAGATATTATGAGGATTTATTAGAGGACACAGAGTGCCATCGAGTGTAATCATGTTTATCTCTTCATAGTGGAAGAGGTGGTTGCCGGAGAGAGGACATAGTCCCGTTTGTGGTGAACATCTATAAAATATTCTGTCTAATCTTTATCTATGATTTTCTGTGGGTTTGTGCCATAATGAATAAGTGTAGTATGGGATGCATCGATAAGATCTGATATTTCCACGATATGCGGCAATGGACTGAGATTTGCATTTTCGCCTTCTCTATGCAGACTTCGTCTCGTCCGCAACATGCAACATGTTGCTGATATCTTTGAAAAGGAAGTGATCGCCAAAGCCTTGAAGTGCTTAATTGATGACAGTTGAGGAGTCAGCCTCCACACAAATTCGTTTAGTCAAGAAGCGCTTAAAAGCACTTTTGAGACCTTCCCATAGAGATCGAGCCTCCGTGACAACCACCGACGAGGTAGAGATGGGAGTTAGACCCACCGACAAGATCCGACCGATATAATTCCTAAAGATGTAGCCTACCCCCACTACCCTTGTCCTGTGGTCGAGTGCCCCATCAAAGTTTAACTTCAATTCATCCTCTTCCGACGTTGTCCACTTGATGAAGACGGAAATAAGACATCGCGACCCCTTCTGCACAGCCATAGGGATCAAGTTAGCTTTCGAAAACTCTATAGAAGAAGCACGATACCCTTGTGCCACATGGACATGCTTATGTTTACTTCCCTCAAAAAGTTCTCTAATTCTATCAAGTCATATGCTTCAAACTGCATTGATAAGTAAGCCTCTTTGGATGTCCCGTTCTTCCGCCGTAGGTTGGGTAATCTTGATGAGATTATACCACTCCTCAATACACTTAGGGGGGGGGGGGGGGGGGGGGGGGGGGGGGAACTGACGATGGAGTTCCTCCCACACCCTACAGGAATGGGGGAACTCAAAGATAACATATTTAACCTCTTTCACATCCTCAACACAACGGCTAAAGAGCGGATCAAGCTCGATACCATGCCTAATCAATACGTCCTTGGTGGGGAGACATTTCCTCAATAGTTTCCATCCAAAGGCCAGGGCTTTAGGGGGGGCCTTACACCTCTTGAGACTCCTCCAGCATATAGTATTCGACACAGATCCAACTTGATCATGGTTTACTGCACGAGGCTCGGCAATATTCAAACTACTTCTAGTAAGGATCTGGAAAGCAATATTGGTATTAAAAGAGACTGCCCTATTTGGTCCCCAAACATAGTGATCACACCATTTGTCGGAAAAATTGGAATGTTCATGATCCTTGTGGAAAGGTCTGGGCCGAATTCTCTACTCACAGTATCCTGGCACCAGACCCCACCCGGCATCAGATCAGTGATTATTCCTATTTGGTTTCTAGCACCAATGTCTATGCTAGTCGGGTCTAGACCAAGTGGCACTGGGTCTAGCTATGCGTCATCCCAAGCATTAAGCAAGGAGCCCACATGAGTATTGAATTGGAGGTGATCCCATACAATAGCCACCCCATCAGAGACGACCATCCATATCCTGGAGCAATCCTTAGGCTTGGGTCACTTCCATAGGTTAGAGGGGACATCATATTTGATGGTACAAAAGTTGCTCCAAAGGACCCTGCTCTGAGTAGCTATTTCAAAGACCTTTTTACTCATCACGGCTTGTTTCATCAACCTCAAGGATCGAACTCCGAGGCCATATTTAGTAAACGGTTTACACACGTCGGACCATTTGACCAGATGGATGTTCTTTCCATCCTTTCTAGTTCCCCACATAAATTGACTCATCACTTTCTCCAAGGTATTGATAAGGCACTTAAGAAGTCGATCAAGTGTTGGTCATAGCAAACAACGACATAGAGTAAAGAACAGACTTAAGGAAGGTGAACTTCCCCAGAAAGAAGAGGGTCTTAACTTTCTAACTAACCAACTTGATAGTAACTTTGTTGAGAAGGTTCGCTGCAAGATCCTTCACAAAGACTTGTTTTCCCCAGCTACTAACACCCAGGTATCTAAAAGGCTCAAGGGCCTCCTGAATACCCAGCCGTCTCACAAGCATTTTTCTATGCATGTGATGAACCTTTTTAGCAAAGATCACCGATGATTTATCAAGATTTATCTTCTAGCTGGAGGCAAGACACTAACTTTTAAGAAGTTCCTTGATAGTGTCACCTTGATTCCAATCAGCTCTAGTGAATAACATACAATCATCAACAAAGGACAACATATGAAGACTGGTGGCATCAGGTTTGGGTCGCAACCTGGAGAGCGTTCCCTCTTTGTGGAGCTGGGCAATGTTGTGGTTGATAAGCTCCACATTCAAAATAAACAAGTAGGGATCCATTGATAATGATTGAGAAATTTGGTTTCATGATGCATCCCATGGTCCATCTAATCCAATTCCTATAAAACCCAAATCTGTCAAGCATGGCCCGAAATAAACTTCCAGGACATACAGTCATATTCTTGCTCCATATCAATGTTAAGGGCCATGCATCTACTGTTCCAGTCATCTGTCTCCATACAGTGGAGTGCTTCCTGAGCTAACAGAATGCTATCAGGGATGTTACAACCCTTCACGAAGGCATTTTGGTTTGTCGAGATAAGTTTTGGGAGAAGAGATTTAAGATGATTAACCAAAATTCTATAAATAATCTTATTACGAGTCGTGCAGAAACTGATCGGCCTAAAGTGCTCTGGTCTCATGGGATTAGAGGACATAGGGACGAGGGAGATGAATGTATCCTTCCAAGCCACCAGCATCTCCTCTCTCCTAAGAAAGCCCATCACCAGGTTACACACGTCTGTCCCCACTATATGCCAATTGGCGGTAAAGAATTCCACCATGAAACCATAGGGGCCAGGGGCCTTGTTTCTAGGAAGAGAGAAACATTGTAGCTCTAATCTGGCTGGAAAAAACGGGCTTGGTGAGGAAACAATTTTCGTCGGAGGATATGATAGACAGTATAAACATTGAGAAGGTTTGTCTCCAAGTCAATCTCACTCTCCGGGATCCAATGGTCTCTAAATAATTTAACTATAATGCACTCCATATCATGCCACTCATGATAGAACACCCCTTTATTATCTTCAAGAGAGAGAATTCTGTTGTAGTTTGTCTAGAGCATAGTCGACCGATGGAAGAAAGAGATATTCTGATCACCCCCCTTCAGCCAGGCGACTATCGACTTTTGTTGCCACTTATATATTCTAGCATTGCAACCTCGTAGGAGCGAAGGACAAATTACTCAAGCTAGGTAAGCGTGCGAGAACAATTCACAGCCTGAAGATCATCAATTATTTTGTTGTCTAAGGTTGACAATGTTATCCTCTAGCCTACCAACACTTTCTTGGTTCCAATGCTTCAAGGCATCATGAGTCCTGGCAAGTTTAGCAAAAAGGCACCGCACATCGAACCTAAAAGGTCGTACCCTCCTAGCAATGACCGGGCTAAGGTTGACGACCACTGGGCAATGATCAGAAGCAATTCGAGGGAGGGTGTCAAATAAAGGTTTCTGGGAACAACTCAAGCAACTTCGAGTTACAGAAAATCCCTATCAAGTCTTTCCCAGATCCTTCACTGACCTAGTTGATTGTTGCACCAAGTAAAGAGGGAGCCCCTAAACCCTAGATCAATCACTAACCACACAGAGCCCCACTTGGGGATCAAGGGATAGAACATAAATGTTACCAATTTCCTTTTGCTAGAGGAAGAGGATGCCAACTGACCGACCCGAAGAACGCCAGGATGCAGAAGTGTTACACTGTATCTTGGCTCTTGAGAGTATATATAGGACAATCAATCGCAATAGGCCTCCTTTCTCATTGATGACCAAATGATGCCAATTTATTGGTTGCCCTTTGGCTATACTTGTGGAATGTAACATTGTGTTAGAAAATTAATATCGAATAAAAAACTAGAAGTTTAGAGGCATGTATTGGATACGCTTTCTTCAAAGCATGATTTACTCCCACTAGAATAGGCTCATAAAAGTAAAAAAATATAGAGGCTAACACGAAGCAAGTACTGCGCCATATAATTTCGGCCAGATGTGCTTTTTCTATTGATGGACAGAACAATTCCTATGGAACGGACTGAGTCTCTAAGTTACCCCCTTCTACTCCACTTCCCGAGTTTTACTGACGAACCTCTACCTTTAGCCTTTGCCAAAAATCTTGTTTTTTTTTTTTTTTTTCCATAGAGGCCGACTGCCACTCATGACGTCTTGTCCATCGTTGCCATAGGTATCAAATTCACATGGACTTGATCCATGAGCCTCTTTCTATTCTCGTTCGATCACAGTGGGGAAGTTACTACGGGACCTGAGTCGCCAATCCCTTCCCCCCCCCTCATCAGTACTTTTCATTGGAAGGCTCCAAAAGCATGATTTTCTTTCTTAAGGCGATGATGAAGTGTTGGACCCTCGGTGAGTATTTGTGACACTGGTGGTAGGAAGACACGACTTTGTTCATGTGGATCCAAGGCCTTCCAAGTCATTTACGGTATGATGGCCTGAAGTGGACGACCTCAAATCGATGAGTTCCACGCAGCCCTCCTACATCAACTTGTAGTTCCATAGCCGATTTTTTCAGATGTTTTCTAGGATCAGAAAAAATAAAGGGTGAATTACACTTTACCCCCCCTCCCCCCCCCCCCCCCCCCCTCCCTCCCCCGAAATTTAGCCCAAAATCATTTTAACCCTTGCGTAGTTTTTTTTCTTCCAACATATGTCCCTATAGTATAAATGTTAGCCCAATACTCGAGTCCTTCTATTTGCACCCATGGAAATAGTGATGACACCCGAATCTTTTAATATATTTTTTTATTCTCTGTTTACCCTCATCCCCAACCACCAGACGGTTGTCATGCCCCATCGCCCTCTACCTCGGTCGCTGCCCAAGCCTCCTCTACCGCTCTCCTCTTCCTCATCCTTCCTTTTTTCCTCCTCCTCCCTCCTTCTCCTTCCTCCTTCTTCCTCGTGCCAGAACCCTAAGCAGATGTCCCTCCTCCCTCTTTCATTTTCATCCTCCTCCTCTCTTCTTCTTCTTCTTATTCCTTTGTCTTCTCATGACTGAACCCTAGTCGCTGGTGTGGGTGCAAATTTTGGCAGAAGTTTACCAACTACGACGGGACCCACCGGCCCTGCCTGGTGGGCCCACGAAGACTACCACGGGACCCACCGGCCCTGCCTGGTGGACCCACGAAGACTACCACGGGACCCACCGGCCCTGCCTGGCGGGCCCACGAAGACTACCACGGGACCCACCGGCCCTGCCTGGCGGGCCCACGAAGACTACCACGGGACCCACCGGCCCTGCCTGGCGGGCCCACGAAGACTACCACGGGACCCACCGGACCTGCCTGGCGGGCCCACGAAGACTACCACGGGACCCACCGGCCCTGCCGGGTGGGCCCACGAGGACCACCGCGATACCCACCGGCCCTACCCGGTAGGCCCACGAGCCTGTAGAATCCCCCAGAAGACGGTAGCGTGGCCCGCCAGCTTTACCTGGAGGATCCCCAGATGCTGCAGCACAGACCGCCATTTACCACCAGAGAATCCTATAAATAGCAGAGCCTTCAGGAGGAGAAGGGATCGAAACTGAGAACCAATTTCAAATCCAGAGAGAAAATCAGTGCCATGATCGTTTGATATCTATTTTCAGAAACCAGAACCTAGAAATTTCTAACTCTTTATCTTTCTCTTCTTACTCTTGAAGAGGTTAAAGAAATTTCAGTGACACTCGGCCTGTCGAGGTCACTCCAAGTGAAGTGTTAGTGAATTCGGGTTGCTCCCTATAGGACGGAGACGTAGGCTTCGGCTGAACTCCGAGATCACATCTCTTGTGTCAAACTCTCTGATTGTATCTCTTTCTATCAGCATATCAAAAGGCTTCAACTTCAATCAATAGATCGACCAACGATCTTCCACGTCAATACCTTCAATTGACTGGTGCTGTGAGAATCTTCGGGTCGGCACGAAGATTTTCCCCCACAGTTTGGCGCCGTCTAGATAGGATCCGATCAAAAAGTCCAACTCTCCGCTACTACTTGATCGGTTGAACCTACAACCGATCTTGATAGTCAAACTTCCTCGCCCTCTCGGTTGATCAGACAACTGAACGACACTCTCGTTGCACCTTTCGCTCTCTGAATGGCGAGGACGAAACATCAAGGTCAACCAGAAGGAAGTAACACTCAACAACAACCTCGTCCTGAGACTCGTTCAATGAGTCAAAGGCTCAACTTCGGACAGCCCCTTGCTGTCCCCGAGATGGGAGTTCGTTCAGGAAGTGGCAGATCTGTCGATCGACCAATCGCCCACCCCGCGCGACAGTCGATTGGGCAAACAACACCAGCTACTGCTGAAGACCCTCCATCAACTTACCAAATCTCTGCGGTCGACTTCCAGCTGCTCCAATTGGCGAAGCAAAACGCCACCCTCACCGCCGAGAGGGATGCACTTAAGAGGGCAGCTTCGGAAGCGGGAATCGCTCTTCCTATCCCCTTTACAAGTGAGAGAGTCGAGCTTCCTCGACATTCAATTCACTCCGAGCAACGGAGATCAATGGGCACTGCTGCCCTCGAGAGGATCCGACGCGACCCAACTCCCTCTGCTGCCCCCTGGAAGCAAAGTGTTTGGGATCGCCTCGAAGACGAGTCTTCCCAATCGTCTTCTGGCCGCAATTGCGACAAGAGGACACCTTCAAAACTCAACATACCAAGGAGGCACCAAATGAAAGGCGCTCCTTCAAAGAGTCGAGTTTCCCCTTCCATTCCACTTCAGCGTGGGCTTGGATCGGACCTCCGACATCGACTTCAACCGGCAAATACTACAATGCCCGAGCAAGACCTTGCGATCTTGCCTCTTGACCCACCTCTAGGTCGAGGACATGGTCGCAGGGATGGCTATTCTTCTGCCGGACCTCTACATCAAAGTCTCTTTGAGACAACATTTCCAAGGGGATGGAGAACTCCAATCCTCCCCAAATTCAACTGCATCAGAGGAGATCCTACTCTCCACATCCTTGCCTTCAAGCAAGCCTTAACGCCGCATGAAGAAGAAAATAATGTGCTCTGCCGCACCTTCGCAGGAAGTCTCGATGAACCGTCGCTCGACTGGTATCATAATCTCCGAGCTGGGTCTATCACCCAGTTCGATGTTTTGGCTAAACTCTTTGTGCAGCATTATCAGCTCAATCTGAAGCCCGAGAAGAAGCTTGACTCTCTCTATCGGCTAAGGATGGGTGCTGACGAGACTCTCCGAAGTTTCACTAGGAGATTTCGCAACGAGCATGCTGCCCTCTCTGGAAGACATCTGGACGATGAAGCCATCATGTTGGCTTTCCAGAACGCTCTCCGCTTTGATCTGCACATCTACAACGACTTCATCCGTAATCCCCCTCCTTCTCTGGGAGCTATGTTCGATCGAATCCAGAGAGAGATCGAGGTCGAAGATGATCAAGTCGCTCGGAAAGGGTGAGAGACGAAGCGAAAGCCTGCTGAAAGAGAAACTCCAAGGTATACTGCAAAGGCTCACAACGCTGAGGCAGCAGCCCCTCCAGCCAATAAACGATCAAAGAATGACGGGCGTCGATCTCCAACGAAGACCACTTTTACCGAGTGGAGTATTCCAGTCGAACAGATACTCGACCGCATTCAACACGACGAATATCTTCGGAGGCCCAATCCTCTTCAGCCAAACTCCAAGTTCACAGCAGACAAAACAGTCTACTGTGAATTCCATCGAAGTCACGGCCACTCTACCGATCGATGCTATCGGTTGAAGTTCCATCTTGAAGACTTGTTGCGAGAGGGCCACCTTCAAGAATTTGTCAACAACGGGCATGATCAACGTCGAACCTCCGCCAAGGGGAAAGAAATGTGTTGGATACATCAAATCTCTTCCAACCCATCATCTCTCACTGTGAATGCCAATATCTTTGGCATTCATGGATCGTTGCACAACCAAGTAGTGACCGGGAAAGAGGTCGATCGGCAGATTCGGCGCATCTTCCATGTTCGATCTATTGCAAATAAAGAAGATACCTGGATCGAGAAGCCCATCGAAGGTCTTGCTTGGCCATCCATCGTCTTCAACGACACTGATCTTCAAGGAGTCATACTCCACATCGAGACCCCCTGGTTTTGAAACTCATCATCGACGGAAGCACCGTCAATCGGATCCTCATCGACACGGGGAGTTCTATCGACATTATGTTCTCAGACTGCTTCAAACGTCTGGGACATAAATATCAAAGCCTCGACGTCGTCCCGACCGTGATCACCGGTTTCAACGGCGAACAGAGCATCACGGTGGGTGAGTCGAGATTCACTCTCGACCTCAGTCGAGAGACTCGAGTCTCGGTCAGGTTCGCAATTGTCGAAGGAGTATCCAGCTACAACGCCATCCTTGGGCGACCATTCCTCCACCAGATCAATGCCATCTCCTCTTCTTATCATCAACTACTCAAGTTTGCAACTGGGGAAGGCATTGTCTACATTCGAGGTGATCAGCAAGCTGGAAGGTCTTGTGAGGCTACTGCGGCTAAGACAGATCGAAAGATCAACATTGCTCCTCCAAAGCGGCCACGAGATGAAGCTGGTCCCTCTTCCAAATAGCAATCAAAGGAGATTCCGTTGACCGAACCTCCACCAATCGAATGGGAAGCATCACCTTCAATAGAAGAAATCATCCCAATCAACATAGGCAATGGAGATCTCCCTCAACAAACTTTCATTGGTACCAGTCTTAGCGACGCAGAAGCGCAAGACATGGTGTCCTTCCTCCAATCCAATATCGATGTCTTCGCTTGGTGTTTCGAAGACATGCCTGGTATCAATCCAGATGACGCTTGTCACCGACTTGCAATCAAAGAAGAGGTGAAGCCTGTCAAGCAAAAGCCACGTACCATCCGACCAGAGCTACAAGTTGCTGTTCAAGAAGAAATCACCAAGCTACTCGCAGCAGGCTTCATACGTGAAGTAGAGTATCTTACTTAGATCTCTAATATTGTTGCTGTTCCGAAGAAGAATGAGAAAGTCCGAGTCTGCATCGACTTCACCAACCTCAATAAGGCTTGTCCTAAAGACCCATTTCCCATGCCAAGGATCGATAGACTCGTCGATGCCACTGCTGGCCACGAGCTATTGTCTTTCATGAATGGGTATTCTGGATATAATCAAATTCCACTTCATCCAGACGATCAAGAGAAGACTTGCTTCGTGATTAGCCGAGGTCTCTACTGCTACAATGTAATGCCATTCGGTCTCAAAAATGCTGGTTCCACCTATCAAAGGTTAGTCACAAAAATGTTCAAAGATCAGATCGGTCGCAACGTCGAAGTCTACGTCGATGATCTCCTCACCAAGAGCTCCGTACGAAGCAAGCATCTTTCTGATCTGGCAGAAACCTTTCAAGTTCTTCGAAAATATCGTATGAAGCTCAATCCAGCCAAGTGCGCTTTCGGAGTTCAATCTGGCAAATTCCTGGGTCATCTTGTGACCAGGAGGGGTATTGAAGCCAATCCCGATCAAATTCGAGCTATCCTCGACATGCCATCACCTACCAATCGAAAGGAGGTGCAGCGACTCACTGGAAGACTTGCTGCCCTCAATCGCTTCATCTCAAAGTCTTCTGACAAATGTAAACCTCTCTTCGATAAACTACGAAAGGCGGATACTTCAGGGTGGAGTCCGATTTGTGAAGAAGCATTTCAAAGCATCAAGAAATATCTGGTGCAATCTCCTATCTTGACGGCTCCACTTCCAAAAGAAGACTTATGGCTCTATCTCGCCGTAACTGATCAAGCAATCAGTGCAGTCTTAGTCAGTAGAAGAGAAGGCTTCGAGCATCCAGTCTATTATATCAGTCACACTCTTCTTCCGGCTGAAACTCGCTATTCAAAAACTGAGAAGGTCATCCTAGCCTTACTCACTGCATCGCGTCGCCTTCAACCATACTTCGTCTCTCACCAGATCACTGTCATTTCAGAACACTCGCTCAAAGATATCATTGACAAAGCTGGTCGAGCTGGTCGAATGACCAAATGGGTGATCGAAATGAGCTCCCTAGGGATTTAGTTCGAATCTCGCACTTCTATCAAAGGTCAAGCTATTGCTGATTTTCTAGCTGATTTTCCAGTTGAAGACCCCATCACTTGGGAAGAAGATGTCGACATGCGTTTGGAAGATGAGGACAATACTCCGAACAATCTTGCAACAAAAATTGATCCAAATCTCGAAGCTACTGCTACAATTCCTCCATGGAAGCTTTATACTGATGGAGCTTCAAGTTCGATCGGTTCGGGAAATGGGATAGTATTGATATCCCCCGAACTTGATCATCTCCAGAAGGCCACTCTCCTCGGATTCACTGCCACCAACAACGAAGCCGAATACGAAGCACTCATTTCTGGACTCGAGATGGCAAAATCCCTGGGGGTAGATCGAATCATCGTCTACAGCGACTCCCAATTGATCATAAGGCAAATCAATGGAGAGTACACAGCTCGCGAAGAAAGAATACAACTCTACTTGGCCTTAGTACGACGTCTTCAACAAAGTTTTATTGATGCTGAATTCATTCAAATCCCCCGAGCAGAGAACCGAGAAGCAGATGCCTTAGCCAATGCTGCCTCAGTTCTTGAAGACTCACTCGGAGGAAGGCAAATACAGATCGATTATCAAGAAGTGCCCAAGACCACCCCCGATCAACAGATCCTTACTACTACAAAAGAATCTGGGGGTGGAGATCAGCTTGAAGACTGGAGACGATCAATTTTCGACTTCTTCAAGCATGGAAAAATGCCGGAAGATCCAAATCAAGCCCGAAGAGTTCAAAGGAAGCTCCCATGCTACATTCTACAAGGAGAAGATCTATATTTCAAATCTCACAACGGGATGTTGCTCAAGTGCCTTGGTCCCGAGCAAGCACAGGCAATCCTTATTGTTATCCACTCTGGAGCTTGTGGAAATCATTCGGGAGGAAGATCTCTTGAAGCCAAGACTAAGCTACAAGGGTACTACTGGCCAACAATGGCAAGGGATGCTCAACAAATTGTTCAAAGGTGCGAACCTTGCCAACGACACGCTCGAGCTATCCATCTCCCTGCAGATGAACTTCATCAATTGTCAAGCCCCTGGCCTTTCCATCAATGGGGGTTAGATTTCCTGGGTCCTTTCCCTCCAACCCCGAGCAAGAAGAAGTATCTATTGCTGGCCACTGATTACTTCACCAAATGGGTTGAAGCTGTGCCCCTCTTCCGAGAGACTGACGACGAAGTGATCAAATTCATTCGGCACAACATTTTCTCAAGGTTCGGCACACCTCAAGTTCTCGTTGCTGACAATGGAGCTCAATTTGACTCCGACAAATTCCGAGAGTTCTGTCTGAACAACGGTATCAAGCTATTCTATTCAACTCCAAGATATCCTCAATGCAATGGTCAAGCTGAAGCCTCAAATAGAGCTATTCTGGGTATACTCAAGAAGAAACTCAACGACAAAAAAGGATTGTGGGAGCAAGTCCTACCTGAAGTTCTTTGGGGGTATCGCATAACTCCGAGAAGATCATCAGGGTTCTCACCCTTTCGTCTAACATAAAATATATCAAGTACTCCCAACAGAAAATATATCAAGTACTTTGAAGACCAAAGCAGTTGAAGAAGGAATCAACGAAGAACTACGAATCAATGATCTAGACTTCTCAGAAGAACTACGAGATCAAGCATCCCTTCGTGTGGCCAAGTACCAGTAGAAGATCAAAAGAGCCTACGATGAGAAAGTCTATAAGAGACAATTCCCAGTGGGCAGCCTAGTTCTCAGAGCAGTTTTTTACAACACTAAAGAACATAGCAGTGGAAGTTTGCTCCCAACTGGGAAGGCCCATATATCGTCGAATCAGTAGGAGGCAAAGGTTCATACAGACTGATCACACCAGAAGGAGATAGATTGCCTCGAGCTTGGAATTCTAGGCACCTCAAGATGTTCTATCCATGATGTAAATTCTGTGATAAATAAAGACCTCTTTCAAGTATTCAAATGTGCCAGTATTCAGCTTTTCAATTCAAGTTCTGAAGCAGTTTCAAGTTATCCATATTCAAATTACCAGGTCTTTTAACAAGTTTGGGTGTTAGAGTTGCGACTCAACCCCTTACTAGCAAATGTTAAAAACTGACCATATTCAAGTTACCAAGTCTTTTTAACAAGTTTGGGTGTTAGAGTTGCGACTCAACCCCTTACTGGCAAATGTTAAACTGACTTTAAAATTTCAATATTCAATTTCAATCAATTTCGATATCGTTTAACATGTTTGGGTGCTTGAGTTGCGACTCACCCCCTCACATACAAGTGTTATACAAATTCCAATTCAATTTTCAAGTCACAAGTTTGGGTAATCAAGTTGCGACTCGATCCCTTACATTCAAAAGATTGTATCTATTCCAATGCTACCCAGTACATGGTATTAAAGACATTCAATTCAAGAGATCCAATTTTCAAACACCAAAAAGATTTCTATTAATTATCAAAATGTGTCAAGTACAGGAGCAAGCTACTATATGTCAAGAGTTTACAAGCATAACAACTAAAAAGAAGAAAAGTCTCAAGGCTTGGCCACACTATGCGCACGCGACTTCTCCCCCTCAGATCCAGCACGAGCTTTGCTCGCCACTGAAGCCTTAGAAGATTGGACGCCGACAACATGGACCCTGAGTGCTTCTGCTGCCTTCTCAGCTGTTTCCCTGTAGCTCTTGCACTCGCTCCGCATATGCTCCAGCTCCTTCTTATGGGTCTCCTCCTTAGCCGCTGAAGCAGCAACTTGAGCCTCCAGTTCCTTTATTTTAGCCGCACGGTCAAAGCCCAAATTCTCGATCCTGAAGAATCGATTCTTCAACGCTTCAAGCTCGTGACCCCGGGCCTCGTATCCATTCTGCCAGCCCTTGCTCTCCAACTTTTCCTTGCGAAGGGCCTCGGTCTTGGCCTTCAATGCCTCCTTCTTTGAGGTTAGAGCCTCCCTCAGCTTATACCTCTCCTCACTTACAACCTCCAGTGTAGCAGCTAAGCGGGATACTTCAGCTGAAGCTTCTTTTGCTCCCGCCTTCATGGAGAGCTTGGTTGCGACATTCAAAACTGCTGAGTTCTGCAAAAGAACTAAAGAGTTAGAATTATTCTGAAGACAACTCAAATGATCGATCGAGCAGATGCACCTACCAACAGTTCAAGCCTGTCGAAGGCTTCATCCAGTGTAGCCCCCGGAAGATTGCAGAGTTTCCGGATTACAGCTGTGGGGTGGTTGATGTCAACATCACCCAAACTCTTCATCTTCGGGGTCGAGCCAACAGGCGCACCTGCAATCAAAACACGAGAGGTCAAAGTGTTAGATTATTTCCAAGCTTCAAAGGCAAGACAAGCAAGGCAAGTTGGTACAATTACCTGAGGCTTCAACCCTCGGCTCCTTACCCTTCCGGCGATCGGAGCCTCCCTGAGGGGTCGATTTCTCCTGAGTAGGAGTCGGCGCTGACTGAGGTTGAGGAGCTCCATCGCCCACGCGACTTTCCCTCGCCAAGTGGATAGGGGAGGAGGCATCCCGAAGAGGTGAGCCTCTTTCTTCCTCTTGTGGCCCGCCTGGCTGGATGAGTCCCGCCACCATGGCAGCCACCTCCTCAGCCAGAGACTGAGAGGGGGGTGGGGGTTGCTCAACCTCCACACCCCCGCTCGTTGTCGCTCCTTCGAGACGGGGTACTTCAGGAGGAATTTGATCGAGGGGCGTGGGGTTGCTTCCAACCCCACCACTCCTCGACAATTTTATTTTAAAGCGCAGTGGCTTCTTCAATTCATCGAATTTATAGGTGGGAACCACCTTTTGGCCATCACCTTCTATATCAATGACTTCTTCCATTTGACGGGCTTTAGCCTCGTCAATGGGAATAGGAAGTGAATCTTCCTCTCTTGCATCACCAGTGGGGGTGGGAGGAATTTCTTCCTTACCACCCCCATTCCCATAATCTCCACCAGAGGGTGTGGAAGAGAAATCATTCTCGCCGTCCCCATCCTCGTCTTCGTCGTTGCCACTGTTGTCGTGGCTGACATCCTCAGTCTCTTCATCTTCCTCGTCGCTCCCATTCTTTTCTTTCTCTTCTTCATCTTGATCTTTCTTTTCTTCATCTTCGTCTTTCTTTCCTTGGTCTTCATTTTCCTTTTGCTTGATAAGGGTTTTTCTTTTCTTCTTCGCTGGGCCTCGTTGTATCACCAGCTTCTCATCCACAGTAGGCAATCGGCGCCTTGCAGTATAAATTTTCTTCTCGGCCCGAATCTTCCGGATGATCTTACCCGAATGAGGATCCTCCTCATAGTCAGAGTATAGAACTTCGTTATCCTCGTATCTGTCTCGCGATCGGTGGAGGAGATTGGCCTTGCCATATCTCACTGGGCAGTTGGAGAACTGCTTCCATGACCTGGTCCCGCAGGTCAACTCGAGGAATAAATAGTCTATAGCTCCAGCCCTCTCGGAGGTCCAGGCAAAGATGCCTCCCTCGCAGTACATCTTCATTGCATCGTGCACATCACTTCGAGGGGTATCGGGCACGGAGATGGGAGTCCATGCACCAGAGACAGAGATGGGCCAGTCTGTATATAGTTTGTCCGAAGGGACTGTATCGGTAAGCGGGCGCAGCGGAGATACGCCAGTCAAGTTGTAGAACGGACTGTCCCTCCTGTAAGCCCATCAAAAGTGGAAGAAAAAATATCCAAGCTCGATCCGGGCATCTTCACCTTCTGGAATACTGGAGTAACATTCCCTCAAATCCTCCTGGAAATCCGACTCTACGCGGCAGAAAGCGTAGATAATTCTCCAAGCATTCCTTGTGACCTGCCCCGGGCAAAGGCCAGAAGTGTTCAATAACCTTGCCGCGAAAGGTGGCAACGGAAGGCGCAGACCGCAGTTGAGTTGGTCGATGGTCACAATGGTTCCCATGACCTTTTCATTACTGGCAAATCTGGTGAAGACGGTCTTCTTATCAATACCAAACGCAGTCCGGATACTTGGGAGCGAAGGCTGCACTTTCCCTTCTGTGAAGTAAGAGAGCAGCAATTGCCACTTCTTTCTCTTCGAATCTGTGAACTCACCTCCGGTATTGTACGCATACTCCGTTTCCTCTGATAGAGACATGAGCGGGCCCAAAACAAACTTTACCTTAGGGATGTACTCTGGCCTTGATGGCGCCGAAGCAAACCCTACTCCTTGGTGTCTTTTGCCCAGCTGTCCGAGTTCGGCAAGCACGGCCTTGCCCTTGCCACGACCCTTCGGAGGGGATGGAACCTCAACAATCTCCTTCCCTTTCCTCTTCGAAGGGACCCCGCCAGACTTCTTCGAACTTCCAGAAGACGCCATCTGATCGATCGAGCAAGAGCAGAAATCGGGAGCAAAAGAGTCTGGACTTCGAAAAATTTTGGAAGCGTGAGGCAAAAATGACAGTCAGTGAAACTTATATACCCAGGGTAAAACAGGTATGCAAATCGAGAAGACACGTGTCTTCACCGTATCAAATCGCGTGTTTTTGCAGGAACGCGTGGCATCCATCCACAGCAAGCGCAAAATCAGGCGAACCGTAGGACCAGACGAAACATCGGACCACCGGTCCACACGAACCAACGGTCCAAACGAGCCACCGGTCTGAGTAAACCGGACCGCCGGTTAAAAGCCTCATTCAAGCCAACCAAAGACTCAAAACAGGAAGGATCAAGCTCCATCAATGTTCAAAACTATAAAGGGCAGGTTCAAAATTTTTAATTTGATCAGATAATTTATGACTGGATCTGGCAAAAAACCAAGGTCAAACTTGACCGATCGGTTAAAATCATTCGATCGGTTAAATTTCTACTAGATCTGGCAAAAAACCAAGGTTTTTTGCCGATCACTCGAACCTTGACCGGATATTTTTTAACCGATCGGTCAAACTTGACCGATCGGTTAAAATCATTCGATCGGTCAAATTTCTACTGGATCTGGCAAAAAACCAAGGTTTTTTGCCGATCACTCGAACCTTGACCGGATATTTTTTAACCGATCGGTCAAACTTGACCGATCGGTTAAAATCATTCGATCGGTCAAATTTCTACTGGATCTGGCAAAAAACCAAGGTTTTTTGCCGATCACTCGAACCTTGACCGGATATTTTTTAACCGATCGGTCAAACTTGACCGATCGGTTAAAATCATTCGATCGGTCAAATTTCTACTGGATCTGGCAAAAAACCAAGGTTTTTTGCCGATGACTCGAACCTTGACCGGATATTTTTTAACCGATCGGTCAAACTTGACCGATCGGTTAAAATCATTCGATCGGTCAAATTTCTACTGGATCTGGCAAAAAACCAAGGTTTTTTGCCGATCACTCGAACCTTGACCGGATATTTTTTAACCGATCGGTCAAACTTGACCGATCGGTTAAAATCATTCGATCGGTCAAATTTCTACTGGATCTGGCAAAAAACCAAGGTTTTTTGCCGATCACTCGAACCTTGACCGGATATTTTTTAACCGATCGGTCAAACTTGACCGATCGGTTAAAATCATTCGATCGGTCAAATTTCTACTGGATCTGGCAAAAAACCAAGGTTTTTTGCCGATCACTCGAACCTTGACCGGATATTTTTTAACCGATCGGTCAAACTTGACCGATCGGTTAAAATCATTCGATCGGTCAAATTTCTACTGGATCTGGCAAAAAACCAAGGTTTTTTGCCGATCACTCGAACCTTGACCGGATATTTTTTAACCGATCGGTCAAACTTGACCGATCGGTTAAAATCATTCGATCGGTCAAATTTCTACTGGATCTGGCAAAAAACCAAGGTTTTTTGCCGATCACTCGAACCTTGACCGGATATTTTTTAACCGATCAGTCAAACTTGACCGATCGGTTAAAATCATTCGATCGGTCAAATTTCTACTGGATCTGGCAAAAAACCAAGGTTTTTTGCTGATCACTCGAACCTTGACCGGATATTTTTTAACCGATCGGTCAAACTTGACCGATCGGTTAAAATCATTCGATCGGTCAAATTTCTACTGGATCTGGCAAAAAACCAAGGTTTTTTACCGATCACTCGAACCTTGACCGGATATTTTTTAACCGATCGGTCAAACTTGACCGATCGGTTAAAATCATTCGATCGGTCAAATTTCTACTGGATCTGGCAAAAAACCAAGGTTTTTTGCCGATCACTCGAACCTTGACCGGATATTTTTTAACCGATCGGTCAAACTTGACCGATCGGTTAAAATCATTCGATCGGTCAAATTTCTACTGGATCTGGCAAAAAACCAAGGTTTTTTGCCGATCACTCGAACCTTGACCGGATATTTTTTAACCGATCGGTCAAACTTGACCGATCGGTTAAAATCATTCGATCGGTCAAATTTCTACTGGATCTGGCAAAAAACCAAGGTTTTTTGCCGATCACTCGAACCTTGACCGGATATTTTTTAACCGATCGGTCAAACTTGACCGATCGGTTAAAATCATTCGATCGGTCAAATTTCTACTGGATCTGGCAAAAAACCAAGGTTTTTTGCCGATCACTCGAACCTTGACCGGATATTTTTTAACCGATCGGTCAAACTTGACCGATCGGTTAAAATCATTCGATCGGTCAAATTTCTACTGGATCTGGCAAAAAACCAAGGTTTTTTGCCGATCACTCGAACCTTGACCGGATATTTTTTAACCGATCGGTCAAACTTGACCGATCGGTTAAAATCATTCGATCGGTCAAATTTCTACTGGATCTGGCAAAAAACCAAGGTTTTTTGCCGATCACTCGAACCTTGACCGGATATTTTTTAACCGATCGGTCAAACTTGACCGATCGGTTAAAATCATTCGATCGGTCAAATTTCTACTGGATCTGGCAAAAAACCAAGGTTTTTTGCCGATCACTCGAACCTTGACCGGATATTTTTTAACCGATCGGTCAAACTTGACCGATCGGTTAAAATCATTCGATCGGTCAAATTTCTACTGGATCTGGCAAAAAACCAAGGTTTTTTGCCGATCACTCGAACCTTGACTGGATATTTTTTAACCGATCGGTCAAACTTGACCGATCGGTTAAAATCATTCGATCGGTCAAATTTCTACTGGATCTGGCAAAAAACCAAGGTTTTTTGCCGATCACTTGAACCTTGATCGGATATTTTTTAACCGATTGGTCAAACTTGACCGATCGGTTAAAATCATTCGATCGGTCAAATTTCTACTGGATCTGGCAAAAAACCAAGGTTTTTTGCCGATCAATCGAACCTTGACCGGATATTTTTTAACCGATCGGTCAAACTTGACCGATCGGTTAAAATCATTCGATCGGTCAAATTTCTACTGGATCTGGCAAAAAACCAAGGTTTTTTGCCGATCACTCGAACCTTGACCGGATATTTTTTAACCGATCGGTCAAACTTGACCGATCGGTTAAAATCATTCGATCGGTCAAATTTCTACTGGATCTGGCAAAAAACCAAGGTTTTTTGCCGATCACTCGAACCTTGACCGGATATTTTTTAACCGATCGGTCAAACTTGACCGATCGGTTAAAATCATTCGATCGGTCAAATTTCTACTGGATCTGGCAAAAAACCAAGGTTTTTTGCCAATCACTCAAACCTTGACCGGATATTTTTTAACCGATCGGTCAAACTTGACCGATCGGTTAAAATCATTCGATCGGTCAAATTTCTACTGAATCTGGCAAAAAATCGAGGTTTTTTGCCGATCACTCGAATCTTAACCGGTTGAATTTAAACCGATCGGTTAAAAATTAACCGATCGGTCAAATTTCAACCGATCGGTCAAATTTCCTACTGGATCGGTCAAAAAACCATGTTTTTTGACCGATCACCCGATTCTTGACCGGTTGAATTTTGACCGATCGGTCAAAATTTGACCGATCGGTCAAAACTGACCGATCAGTCAAAATTGACCGATCAGTCCTTTTTTGTGCTAACACTCGACAAGCTTCTTCGTGCCTTTTGCGACAGGGGGTTGCTATTTTTTGCACCAAATCCAAGCCAGCCAGAACGAACTCTAGCTAACTTGGAGGGGGTAACTGTGGGTGCAAATTTTGGCAGAAGTTTACCAACTACCACGGGACCCACCGGCCCTGCCTGGTGGGCCCACGAAGACTACCACGGGACCCACCGGCCCTGCCTGGTGGGCCCACGAAGACTACCACGAGACCCACCGGCCCTGCCTGGTGGGCCCACGAAGACTACCACGGGACCCACCGGCCCTGCCTGGCGGGCCCACGAAGACTACCACGGGACCCACCGGCCCTGCCTGGCGAGCCCACGAAGACTACCACGGGACCCACCGGCCCTGCCTGGCGGGCCCACGAAGACTACCACGGGACCCACCGGCCCTGCCTGGCGGGCCCACGAAGACTACCACGGGACCCACTGGCCCTGCCGGGTGGGCCCACGAGGACCACCGCGATACCCACCGGCCCTGCCCGGTAGGCCCACGAGCCTGTAGAATCCCCCAGAAGATGGTAGCGTGGCCCGCCAGCTTTACCTGGAGGATCCCCAGATGCTGCAGCACAGACCGCCTTTTACCACCAGAGAATCCTATAAATAGCAGAGCCTTCAGGAGGAGAAGGGATCGAAACTGAGAACCAATTTCAAATCCAGAGAGAAAATCAGTGCCATCATCATTTGATATCTATTTTCAGAAACCAGAACCTAGAAATTTCTAACTCTTTATCTTTCTCTTCTTACTCTTGAAGAGGTTAAAGAAATTTCAGTGACACTCGGCCTGTCAAGGTCACTCCAAGTGAAGTGTTAGTGAATTCGGGTTGCTCCCTATAGCACGGAGACGTAGGCTTCGGATGAACTCCGAGATCACATCTCTTGTGTCAAACTCTCTGATTGTATCTCTTTCTATCAGCATATCAAAAGGCTTCAACTTCAATCAATAGATCGACCAACGATCTTCCACGTCAATACCTTCAATTGACTGGTGCTGTGAGAATCTTCGGGTCGGCACGAAGATTTTCCCCCACAGCTGGCTAGCGAAGGAAGAAGGAGGAGGAGGGAGGAGGATTGGACAGAGGCTTACGTTCAAATGCAGGGAAGACATAGGAGGAAGAAGAAGGATGAGGAGTATGAAGGAAGGGGGTGAAGGGAGGAGGCCGACGTCTAAGGGTGTCTGGATGAGGAGCGGCGGGGATTGCCATAGTGGGCTGGCCTATTGGATATGGACAATGAAGGTTGACGGTGCCCGAAAAATAGCACCAACTCGCCATCCGAACATATGAGATCGCCCCTATTAGGAAGATTGTCCAGCACGAGGACTTCCTCGGAGGCCACCCATCCTATTACGGCTTTGGCCCCAGCACGCTTAACCGCGTAGTTCAAAAGGGAATCGATGCTTTAGTGCTAGACCACGTCGCCCATAGCCAGCTCGGAAATCACACATTGCCCGCAGTCAACTCGGAGATCACACGTCGCCTGGAGTCAGCTCAAGATCACACATCGCCTGCAGTTAGATCGGAGATCACACGTTGCCCGCAATCAGCTCGGAGATCACACGTCGCTCGCAGTCAGCTCGGAGATCACACTCATCTACAACTAGCTCACAGACACGGGAAATATTGCCTTTTGCCTGTCGAAACTGAAAATGATATACGTGAAGTACGAAGCCAGCTCGTAGACATGGGACGTCGCCTTTTGCCTGTCCAAACTGTAAAGGATATCCGCGAAGTCCGTAGCCTGCACGCAGATGTGGGATATCATCTTTGCCTGTCGAAACTGAAAAGGATATCCATGAAGTCCTTAGTCAGCTCATAGACGTGGGTTGTTGCCTTTTGCCTGTCGAAACTGAAAAGAAAATCCGCGACGTCCATAGCCAACTTGCAGACGTGGGATATTGCCTTTTGCCTGTCGAAACTGAAAAGGATATCTGCAAAGTCCGCAGTCAACTCGTAAACGCGTGATATCGCCTTTTGCCTGTCAAAACTGAAAAGGATATATGCGAAGTTCGCAACCAGCTCGCAGACGTGGGATATCGCCTTTTGCCTGTTGAAACTAAAAATGATATATGCAAAGTCTGCAACCATCTCGCAGACGCGGGATATCATGCACCTTTTGCCTATCGAAACTGAAAAGAATATCCGCGAAGTCCGCAACCAGCTCGCAGACGGGAGATATCACCTTTTGCCTGCTGAAACTAAAATGGATATCCGCAAAGTCCGCAACCATCTCGTAGATGCGGGATATCACCTTTTGCCTATCGAAACTAAAAAGAATATTCGCGAAGTCCGCAAACAGTTAACAAACGCGGGATAGCGCCTTTTGCATGTCGAAACTGAAAAGGATATCTGCGACGCTTGCAGCTAACTCGTGGATGATAGATGACCAAACTTTTGCTCCCATCTCGTCCTCCAGTCTGTACAGTAAGGCGGTAATAAAAATGACAGATGTCAAATACCCTCATGGAACTACGTGGGCACTTGTGGGCTAAGTTTGCCCTGTACTCCACTTACAAGCCCAATCAGTAGCCGCCTTTATCTAGGGCCTTCCAGAGTGTTCACCTGAGACGAATGAGACCGGTGCACCCCTCCTCCACCCTAAGTCACCAGCTGGCCCGCAAAACTACAAGTCCCTTTAAAGACCTCGTGGGCTCACACGAGGGTGCATAGAAGACGTGGATATGAGAAAGTACATGTCGACCTCCTATGGACGGTAAAGTGCTATAAAAACACGACACTAGACTCCTAAGTATAGATTCGAATTCTGAAACACTCCTTGATCGTTGATCTTCTCGTTCAAATCTTCACTGACTTGAGCGTCGGAGGGTCTACTGCTCCATAGGGAGCCAGCCGTTCACATCTTTCGTATCTTGCAGGTCGTCGAAGAAGCCTAACGAGATTTTTCTCCAATAGTGGCGGTGGGTTGTTGGGAGCAAGGAGGGATATTTTAGGATTATTATGGGTGCCAAGACCAAAATGCCAAAATGGATTGGGGGCCAAGTCAGTTTCAGGTGCCATCACTAATTCTATGGGTGCGAATAGACGACCCCCCCATACCCATTTTGTCAACTAAATTTCCTCTTCTTTGCCTAATCAAAACTGAAATGAAGGGGAAGTCGGGCAACAGACAACACATTGGCTTCTTCAACTGTAATCTGTAATCTAATTTCCTCTAATAGATGACCTTCTAGAAGATCAACCGACCAAGCCTGTCATTCATTTAAGTTGGAATTGCACATCCTAACTGAACAAGCCTGCCGTTCATCCTAATTGTACTTCGTACAGGACCAACTGACAGAGCCATTGCACAGCGCGCTGCCTTTGTGCGACCTATTCTCGTCAACACGACTACAGCTCGAGTGGGATTTTGTAATACAAAGTCTACTCCCTCTTTCACACCCATTTCATTATAAATACTCCCATCTCCTTTGCTCTCTCCAACAACATCTCTCCATCTCCATCTCTATCTCCTCTCTTCTCTTCCCTTCCCTTCCATAACAATCCAAGTACTACAATGGCATCCCAGACCATCCAGAGCCACCGTGACGGAGCTGAGATCTACCACGGAGACGCACTTTGCAAGAAGAAATCGATCGAGCTGCTCGAGGAGTTGGGGCTCCCCAAGGGCCTCTTCCCTCTGGAGGACATCGAGGAGTTTGGCTATAACCGGGACGCTGGGTTCATCTGGCTGCTCCAGAAGAAGAGTCGGACCCACACCTTCAAGCAGATCAAGCGGGTGGTGTCGTATGCCACCGAGGTGACGGCCTTTGTGGAGCCCCGCAAGATGAGGAAGATTACGGGGGTGAAGACCAAGGAGCTCCTCCTCTGGCTCTCCATCATCGAGATGTACATCAGCGATCCCTCGTCTGGGAAGATCACCTTCAAGACAGGCACCGGGCTCTCGGATAACTTTCCAGCCCCGGCCTTTGAGCTGGAGCAGTGAGATAAGAGATGGGTGTCGACCTCCTCATCGGTTTAGCACCTGGTTCTTTCGATCGGTTCGAATAATGTTTCTCCAATTGGGGACGATGGGTGAAGCTCGATCACATTAATTGTTTGATCTGCAACTAGCAAGATCAAGATTTTAATCTTTTTAAGTTCTACTTATCTGTTGTACACGTACGCTTTTACGTTGGTTATCTTTCAGTTTGAAATTATTGTATGGAACAAGTGTTAATTCCAGGCTTAGTGTAACAGTATTATGTTATAAATGATATGTAGGTTCACTATGTGTTACTTTGTATCTTGGTTATTGAGAATGGGGAAATTTTCAGCACAACTGTTGTACCATACAACTGCGGTGCCCACTACCCCCACAGCCTATTAGCACGCTCAGAGTGCTGGGGAACCACTACCCCCATGTGCTAGGGCCCGCTATCCCATATCTCTTGGATCGCAATGGGCCCCACAGTTGTATGGTACAACGTTTGTGTGAAATTTTTTGCCTAGAGAATATAGGCAATCAATCGCAATAGGCCTCCTTTCTCATTGATGACCAAATGATACCTAACTAGATATTTAAAAAATTAAATAAATTTATTATTTTAATAAAAATTTACGTATTAAATTAATGAAATTATTAAATTATTTAATAATCAAATAAACGATTAATATAATTTAAAAAATTATAGTAACATTACTATGATAATCTTAATAACGTTGAGATGATACTATTGAAAAGTGGAGTTTTATAATTTAGATTACTTCTTATTTCACACCTATACCCGTGGCCAATGGATTGGAGTAGGAATTCTTTTCTCTTCTCTCTTCGTTTATTTCTCCATTCTCATCTCTATTCTTCTCTCTCATCTGTCTTCGTTTCTCTCTCCGTTTTCTTGCGACGGGTCAGCTGGGCTCGACATGTTCATGCTGATAACGTGTTGTGAGATGTGAGAAAGAAAGAGCCGTCAAACGTGCTCCACCCTAAAGGGGTCGTATATTGTTTATAGGGTAAGCTTACTTAGGGCCTAATCAATCTATGGAAAACCTTATTCCTTGGGAAGAGATCCGACGGTAGACAGCCATCTAATCGAATGATCACATACATTTGTAATGTTTTAAATTTTTTTAAAGAAAAATATAAAATTTTTTTAAAGCAAAAATTTCGGGTGTTCCTCATCTTCCTTCTTTACTTCCTATTATTTACTTAATTTAATTAGTTTAATAAATAAAATAGTTAAATAATTAAATAAATATTTAATTATCTATATAATTCAATTATTTAAATAATTTATTCATTATTTAAATATTAAAATAAATAAATATTTATTTGATTATTTAATAATATATTAAGTTATTTAAAAAAATATTTTATTATTTATATATTCATATAATTAACTAATTATTTCAATAAAAAGTAAATAGTTATTAAATTATTTTTTTATTTAATTGCCTTATTAAATAATTATTTTAATTAATATTTTATAGTTTAATAAAATAAAATTTTAATTATCTAATTACATAATAATTTATTTAAACTATTATTTATTTAATTATAAATTATTTAATAATTAAATTAATTATTTGTTTAAGTAAATAATCTATTTTATATATTTCTTCACTAAATAAGTTTTTTAATATTTAAATAATTGATTAATTATTTATTTATTTAAAAAAATTATTTTTTAAATAATTCTTAATATAATTATCTAAATAATGAAATTCTAATTTTATAATTATTTTAAAAAATAATTATTTAATACTTTATTTAATTGATAATCTAAATATATATAACATAATAATTTAGTTATGAAATTATTTATTAAATTATTTTATTATTTCAAAAAATAAATAATTAATATAATTTATTCTTTAAATTATTATTTAAATATTTAAATAATAAAATACTAAAATTATTTTATTAAAATATAATATTATTATATAATTGAATTATTTTATTAGAAAATAATAATAATAAAAAGAAATAATTAAATTATTTAAATTTTTTATAAAATGAATAATTAATTATTTGAATCATTATTCCATAAATTATAATTAATTAAATATTTGCATTATTTACTTATTGAATAATTCAATAATGAAATAATTATTTCAGAAATAATTATATAATTCCATATTTATTTATTTCAATAATTAATTAATTAAAAACTTAATTAAATTATTCAATAATGAAATAATTCATTCGTACGAATGCATGCCGCTGCCGCCGGTGGCATAGTCCGCGGTCGTTCGCGTGTTCTGTAGCCGCTCGCGTGCAGGACGCTGCTGACGGTGGGGTAGCCTGCCGTTCGCCGCATACTGGTGTAGCCCACCATTGCTGCACTTGCTTACGAGGTGTAGCCCGCCGTCCCCGCACTGGCCGAAGAGAAAATTTCGTTCGGGGTCTCGGCTGAAACTTCGTGCGCACAGCCTCGCCGGCTACTGTGCGTAGGGGAGGTCTGACCGGGTATTGTAAGGTATAAGAGAAGGAGGTTCTCGAGTGTACCTTACGTTCAGGACTCACTGTTGTGATGGGCTAGAGCAAGATTCTTCTCTCTTCCCTCTTCGTTTATCTCTTTGATATCTTCTTTCTTCCACTCTCTATTATGTCTTCGTTTCTCTCTCTGTTTTCTTTCGACGGGTCGGCCGGGATCAACAAGTTCATACTGATAACATGTTGTGAGATGGGAGAAAGAGAGAGCCGTCAAATATGCCCCACCCTAGGGGTCGTATATTATTTATAGGGTAGGCTTACTTAGGGCCCAAGCAATCTATGGGAAACCCTAATCCATGAGAGAGATCTGACAGTGGACATCCACCCTATCGAACGATCTCATAACAGTTGTAATGTTTTAATTTTTTTTAAAGAAAAACGTAAATTTTTTTGAAAGCAAAAAATTCGGTTGTGCCTCATCTTCCTCATTTACTTCCTATTATTTAATTAATATAATTAGTTAAAAAAATTAAATAGTTAAATAATTATTTAAATAAATAAATAAATATTTAATTATCAATATAATTAAATAATTAAATTATGAAAATAATTTATTCACTATGTAAATATTAAAATAAATAAATATTTATTTTATTATTTAAAAAAATATTAATTAATTTAAATAAATATATTATTATTTATATATTGAATTAATTAAATAAATATTTAAATAATAAGTAAATAGTTATTGTATAATTGCATTATTTTATTACTTTATTAAATAAATAATTTAATTATTTAATAAAATAATTAAATTATTATTATAATAATTATTTCGTTAAAGGTAATTAATTAAATATTTTAATTAATTACTTATTTAATAATAAAATAAGGGAATAATTAATTATTTAATTATTTCAATAATTAATTATTTCCGGTGGTTTTTGATAGTTTCGGCAAATTCGACAGTTTTGGTAGTTTCGACGGTTTCAGCAGTTTCGACAGTTTCGACGGTTTCAGTAGTTTCAGTAATTTTAGCTGTTTTGGCAGTTTCGGTGGTTTCGATAGTTTCGACGGTTTCGGTAGTTTCGACGGTTTCTGCAGTTTCGTTAGTTTCAGCGGTTTATGCGGGTTCAGCAGTTTCGACGGTTTCGGCAGTTTCGGTTGTTTCGGCGGTTTCGGCAGTTTCGGCAGTTTCGACGGTTTCGACGGTTTTGGTAGTTTCGGTGGTTTCGGCACTTTCGGTAGTTTCGGCGGTTTCAGTCATTTCGGCAGTTTCGGCGGTTCCGGTGGTTTCGGTAGTTTCGGCAGTTTTAGGCGTTTAAGTAGTTTCGGTTATTTCGATGGTTTCGGCAATTTCGGCGGTTTCGGCAGTTTCAGTAGTTTCGGCTATTTCGGCAATTTCAGCTGTTTCGGTAGTTTCGACGGTTTTGGCAGTTTCTGCCGAATTTATAGCCAAAACTACGAAAACCGTCGAAACTGCCAAAACAGCCGAAACTGCCGAAACCGCCAAAACTGTTGAAACCGCCGAAACTGCCGAAACTACCAAAACTACCAAAACCTCCGAAAATACCGAAACCGTCGGAACTGCCAAAACCGCCGAGACTGCCGAAATTACCGCCAAAACTACCAAAACCGTCGAAACAGCCGAAACTGCCAATATCGCCGAAACCGCCGAAACTGCCGAAACCGTCAAAACTGTTGAAACCGTCGAAACCGTCGAAACTGCCGAAACTGTCGAAACCGCCAAAACCGTTGAACCTACCGAAACTGCAGAAACTATCAAAACCGCCGAAACCACCGAAACTGCCGAAACCGCCAAAACCGCTGAAACTGCCGAAACTACTGAAACTGCCAAAACCGTCGAAACTTCCGAAACCGCCGAAACTACCGAAACTATTGAAACTGTCGAAACTACTAAAACCATCGAAACTGCCAAAAACTGCCGAAACTACCGAAACCACCGAAACCGTCGAAACTACCGAATCTGCTGAAACCGCCGAAACCTTCGAAACTGCCGACCTTATCGAAATTGTCAAAACTACCGAAATCGCCGAAACTACCGAAACTGCTAAAACCGCCGAAACTGCCAAAACTATCGAAACCTCCGAAACCGTCGAAACTACCGAAACTGCTGAAACTGTCAAAATTGTCAAAACCGTCGAAACCGTCGAAATTGCCGAAACTACCGCCAAAACTACAAAAACGTCAAAATTGTCGTACCTGCAAAAATAGCTGAAACCGCAGAAACTGCCGAAAGTACCGAAATTGCTGAAACAGTTGAAAATGCCGAAACCGCCGAAACTACCGAAACTGTTGAAACTGCTGAAACGCTAGAACTGTCGAAATCGCCTAAACTGTCGAAACCGCCAAAACTGTTGAAACTGTCAAAACCGGCAAAACTACCGAAACTGCCAAAACCGCCAAAACTACCAAAACCGCTGAAACCATCGAAACTGCTGAAACCGCCGAAACTGTCGAAACTGCCAAAACTACCGAAACTACCGAAACTGCCGAAACTATAGAAACCGTTGAAACCGCTGAAACTACCAAAACTACCAAAACCACCGAAACTACCAAAACTGCAGAAACTGCCGAAACTACCGAAACTATCGAAACCGCTGAAACTGCCAAAATAGTTGAAACCGTCGAAATTGTTGAAACTACTGAAACCACCGAAACCGTCAAAACTGTCAAAACCGTTGAAACTACCAAAACCGTTGAAACCGCCAAAAATGCCAAAACAGTCGAAACCGCCAAAACTGCAGAAACCGTAGAAACTACCGAAACTGCCAAAACTATTGAAACTACCGAAGCTGCTAAAACCGCCGAAACAGCCAAAACTGCCATAACCGTCGAAACTACCAAAACCGACTAAACTACCGAAACTACCGAAACTACCGAAACTGTCAAAACTACAGAAACTACTAAAACCGCTGAAACTATTGAAACTGTTGAAACCACCGAAACAATTGAAACCGTCGAAATTGCTGAAACTACCAAAACTACCGAAACTGTCGAAACTTTCGTAACGGCCAAAACTGCCGAAACTGTGGAAACTATCGAAACTACCAAAACTATCAAAACCGCCAAAATTACTGAAACTATTGAAACCACCGAAACTATCGAAACTGTAAATACCGCCGAAACCACTGAAACAGCCGAAACTGCTAAAACTACTGAAACCGCCGAAACCGTCGAAATTGCCGAAACTATCAAAAACATCAAAACTGCCAAAATCGTTGAAATTGTCGAAACTATAGAAACTGCCAAAACCGCTGAAACTATTGAAACCGCCGAAACTACGTAAACCGCTAAAACTATCAAAACTGTCGAAACCGTCGAAACTGCTGAATCTACTGAAAGTACTAAAATTATCGAAACCTCCGAAACTATTGATATCATTGAAACTATCAAAACCATCCAAACCGCCGAAACTACCGAAACTACCAAAACCACCAAAACTATCGAAACAACCAAAATTACCAAAACTTCTGAAACCATCGAAACTACCAAAATCGCCAAAATTACCGAAACCTTCCAAACCGTCAAAACAGTCGAAACCATCAAAATCAGTAGTTTTGGCAGTTTCGATAGTTTCTGCGGTTTAGGTGATTTTGGCCATTTTAGTGGTTTTGATGGTTTCGACAGATTCAGTGGTTTTGGCGGTTTCAGCAGTTTTGGCAGTTTCGATGGTTTTGGCGGTTTCGACGGTTTCAGCAATTTTAGTAGTTTTGGCAGTTTTGGCGATTTCGACAGTTTTGGTGGTTTTCGTAGTTTCGGTGGTTTTGGCAGTTTCGAGTGTTTCGTAGTTTTGGCAGTTTCGACAGTTTTAGGCCAGAGCTTCGGTGGATTTGGTAGTTTCAGCGATTTTGATAGTTTCAAAAGTTTTTATGGTTTTGGGAGTTTCAAAAGTTTCGGTAGTTTCAGCATTTTTGGCAGTTTTGACGGTTTCGGCAGTTTCGGCGGTTTTGGCATTTTCGACGGTTTTGACAGTTTCGGTGGTTTCGGTAGTTTCGGTGGTTTCTGCAGTTTTGGCGGTTTCGGTCAGTTTCGACAGTTTCGATCGATTTCGATCAGAGTTTCAGCGGTTTCGGATGTTTTGAATGTTTTGGCGGTTTCAACAGTTTTGGCTGTTTCGACGGTTTCAGCAGTTTCGGCTGTTTCAGTAGTTCGACAGTTTCGGCGATTTTGGTCGTTTAGGCAGTTTCGGCAGTTTCGACGGTTTCGGTTGTTTCGGTGGTTTAAGCAGTTTCGGTGGTTTCGGTGGTTTCGGCCGTTTCGGTGGTTTCAGTAGTTTTGGTAGCTTCGGCGGTTTCGGCCGTTTCGGTGGTTTCTGCAGTTTCGGTAGTTTCGGCGATTTCATTGCAGTTTTGGCGGTTTCGACAGTTTTGACGGTTTCGGCGGTTTTGGGTCATTTTCGGTGGTTTCGGCAGTTTCGGTAGTTTCGACGGTTTAGGCTTATAGAACGATTTAGGCTTAACCTTATAGGGTGACCAACTCAAATAAGAGCCGAGAACGATTTAGGCTTATAGAACCAATCTACTGTGTCTCCCTCTTAGATGGACTACTATATAGCCATGACTCTTTTAAGTTCGGTACACAGAACAGGTACAAAGATACGTACCATAAAGTAAAATATCAACTTATTTATTAATCAACAAAGTTTTTACATGCCCTAGATCACATTATATACAACAGTAAATACTGCTGCACTATATGTAACAGTGCTCCCAGAAAAGAACATTAAGGCCTCTGATCTTGTCACCCTTCATAACAGTCAATATCCCACGAGATACCTTAAGAACTCCACCTTTAGTGGTGAACTTCCATACAAAAGAATCTAGAGTACCAAGAGAGATAAGATTCTTCTTCAAATCATGAATGTTCCGAATATCAGTCAAATTCCTAACAATGTCATCATGCATACGGATTTTGATTTCTTTTTTACCAATGGTCTTGCATACGAAATCATTCCGCATTAAGACAGAACCACTATTCACCTTTTATAGGAGGATAATCAATCCCAATTGGAACACATATGGTAGGAGCAACCATAATCTAGAATCCACTTATTATTTAGATCCCCTCGAACTATGATTGATAGAACTGCATCATCTGAAAGATCCTTCGCTTCGTGAGCCTCATCAGACGATACCTCACAATATGCACTCTTCCCAGACGTACTCCCCTTTGTCTTTAGCTTAGGACAACCAGACTTGATATGACCCCGTTTGTGACAGTAATAGCACTCAACGTCTTTCCTTTATCTAAACTTAGATTTAGACTTTCCCTTGGAAGAGGCCTTAGTATCTAACATTCCTCTCTCCACAAGCAAGCCAGAACCCTCTACCTATAACTCTGTAACAGATAGCTTCTTCCTGACATCATTGGATAGGAGGGTCGATGTGTGACTTCCTCTAGTTCATTGGTGTCCTTTTGAAATGATAGATAAATGTGTATGAAATGAGATAAAGTATGAGAGATGCTGATCATTATGGGTGTGGGGCTTGCTCTGGTTGAGACCTAAAAGAAACCTAGCTGTGGGGCTAGCTTTGTCTTTGTGACTAAAAAAAACCCAAGTGTGGGGCTAGCCTTGTCGTTGTGACTAAAAGAAATCCAGGTGTGAGACTAGTCTTATCTTTGTGACTAAAAAAACCCAGATGTGGGGCTAGCCTTGTCTTGAGACAAAAACGACCATGGGTAAGATTCCTACTCTGGTTTGAACCAAAAAAAAAAATCGGATGATCAGTAACTATTTTATAAATACTCATGAATATATTTACTATTAATTTCAGTATATTAATAAACTTATCTTGAATAAGCTAGGTTTATCGGTGAGTCGGTGGATTAGACTTGATGGTACTAACAAATATCACCAGTTCATCATCCACGTAGCAGCAACGAGGAAGACCGCCTTTGTCCTGGGGAACACTCTGGGCGAGCTCGGGTGTCCTAAGAAAAAGTCCCCTCCCCCCAAGATGGGTTCAAGATTCAAGGCTACCCCTGCTTTTTGGGTAAGTAATATTATGACCCAAACAAGTCTTGGAACTTGACACCCACGGACAGCTCGCACGCGGTCAGAATGGGAAACAGCTGGCACGCGGTTAGCTCGCACGTAGCTAGAATGGGAAACAGCTCGCACATGGTCTGCTCGCACGCAGCTCACCCAAGGTAACAACTCGCACGTGGTTAGCTCGCACGTAGCTCACCCAAGGGAACAGCTCGCACACGGTCAGTGCGCAAGCAGGTCAAATAGAGATCAAACCGCACGCGATCAGCTCGTATGCGAAGAGATCGTCTTTTGCTGATAGGGGTCGTAGATCGCAAGGCGTCTCACAGCACACCGGACGTACGTCACCCCCCTCAAGATCGCCTAGACCATACACGATCAGCTCGTATGCGAAGAGATCGTCTCTTGCTACCAGAAAGCTTAGAAGGATATCCGTGAACAGCCACAGCTCACCTGATCATTTAATAATGAAGAAGGTTACCTTCTTGCCCGCAGAGGTCACCTACCGTAAGGTGGTACCAAATCTACAGATGTCACCACCCCTGTGGAACTATATGGGCAACTGCGAGTCACATGAGCCAGCCAGAGTCAGTCTAGAGCACCCCAGACTGGAGCCTTCCAAAATATCCACCTGGCGCAGACAAGATCGGTGCGTCCTCCCCCCCCCGCCATCGCCTGGTAGGCTAAACGACAAAGGTCATTAAGGGCCCATGTGGGCTGGCACGTGAAGATATAGAAGGTGCGAGAAAGAGCGGCCACGTGTCAAACTTTGGCAGTCTGCAAAAGGTCTATAAAGGTATGACTCCCGGCTCCAAAGTATAGATTCGAAACTCAAAAACCCTGACATTTTTTGACTACTACAGCTCTCCTTTGTTCGAACCACCACTGACTTGAGCGTCAGAGAGTTTGTGCTCCTTACAGAGCCAACCATTCTCATGTTTTCTTTGTCTTGTAGGTTGAACGACCAGGTTAGAGATTTTTCCCTCGACAAAACTCACATTCCTACAGATTTCATACCTCCTTCAGAAACTAACCCTGTAGGACCTGCATAAGAAAAAGCTGGGGAGAATATCGAGAAGGAGCCGGAGGGAATAGAGGATCCACTTTATACTCCTTTCTATGAGGAAGTGGGAGCGAAGATCTGAAGAATCGGGGATCTAAATATTTTCTTATTCTATAATAAGCCGTGTATCGAAATCTATATTACTATTTGGTTTTTAATAAATAAAGAGGCTCCAATCATTTTCTTATTCGATGGAAATTATTATATCAAGTTTTTTCCTTAACACCCTAGTGTTATACGGGTTGTCTAAATCCGTAAAATAATTTGGCGTTACAACTTGGTATCAGAGCTTAGGTAATAGATCCTAGGGAATTAAAAGATTAGTAAAAAGGACAATAGTAGGATAGTCACTTAACCTAGAGGACAAGTTAGGTTCATGTGAATTAGATTAAGTTTATCAAACTCTAGAGTTAGTGACATCGATAATCTGGTCCCTTAATCTGGATAACAGAGTATATACGCCTTAAATTAATTATAGGATCTTTCTTTTAAATATGTTTTAATAGCCTTCGATGCATAGGTCTAAGACAAAAGCATGATACGTTGAGGAGTTAGTCAACCTAGAATACAATGTAAGTGCATCAAAAATTAGAACATATAGTGAACTAGAAACTAACTAGATATATAGGATGTCTTTTTAATAAGTCACCTCTTAGTATTTAATTTTTGCAAAAACATGGTAAGATATGAGTTGAATTATTAGTGCATCGAGAACTGATTTCAAGTATATATTTAACTTATAATTTATAACATGTTCTGTGATATTTAGGATCATGGCTAATCATGGCATCTTGAATTCGAGTTCAAAAGAAAGAGCTACCTGGGATTAGGTGGAGCCGTTCCATGGGGAAAAGGGCTGCCAACTGCCAGTGGGGAGCCACCTAAGGTGGAGCCGCTCAGGACTTTAATTTTGAGAACATGATGGTTACCTCCGCAAACCCTAAATAATCAGAGTTCAATAAATTGAAAGTTTAGCACGAGTTATTTTGGACCTCGTTACTGATCAACCTAGGAGCACCTTATAGAAAATTTAATATCCAAGAAAAAGTAATAATTTCAATGTTGTATATAAGACTAAGTCCACTCACTACACACACCGAGATTTTGAATTCACTTAGTAAGCCCATTATCAGAAGAAGCAGAATCCGAAACAAATATCCTCCGTTGTTTCATTTTGCAAATTTCGAGAACAAAATTTTTTAAGTGGAGGATGTAACATCCCAAAATTTTAAAAAAAATATTTTATTAAATAGCAAGACATTGATATAAGTAAGAATCGAATCGTACATTTCTCAAACCAAAAATCGAATTGCGCCAATGCGTTCGGATCGTCGAAATGATTAAAAACCATTATAAATCGTTATCATTCGACCTATTATTTACTATGTTAAAATTAAAATTAAAATAAACCTTTGTAGGTGTTTGATCCCTAACCCAACTTTAGATATGCTCAAAAAATCTCCACTACACTAATAGTTAGCTATAAAGACAAAACCAGAAAAATAATGTAAAAACCAAAATAAAAACCAAAGGTTGGCAACATTTAAAGCCCGACATTTAAAGACTATTAAATAATGCTTTTAGTATTTTGAGCAGATTAACTTGGCTTTTGGGTTTCTTAACCGAAATTATTTAAAGGATAATTTAATGGCTATTTTGCAATTAAACCCCCCAATCCTTGGTATTCTGAAAAAGTCTACATAAACCCCCCATACACCTTTCATCACACCAATCCCAGGGTGTCTCAGGATTCGTGCCAACCCACCACCCAACCACCCCACCCGTTGCCAACCATCGCCAGTCGCCACTACCAGCCACCACCTCTGGTCAGCGCCGTTGCCGACCGCCGCTGACCACCACCTCCGGCCATCGCCGGGTTAGTCGGATTTGAATTTGAACCCATTATTTATTTTATCTTATAATTAGTTGCAAAAAGATTTAGATAACCAAAACCATAACCTTCTCCTCCTGAAAAGAATAACCTAAGTCCAAGTCTTTTAACCAATAGATCATTATAGATTTCATGCTTATAAGTACCGATAATTATATAGATTATAAGGGATATGCTATATTGATCATATTTTACCCATACAAACTCTGAATTGGGCTTCGTCAATGGACTTGGACTCGTAATAACAAAATGCACCTGCTGATGCCATAAAATGTCAGAACCAACGCTTAAAAAGTGAATTTATTATTTTACCCCTATAATGTAAAAGGTTATAACGTTTCTATTCGGACTCGGAATCGAGTTTCGTCTATGATCACATGTTTGTGGTTACGATTAGGACCCACTGATATTATAAAACCCTAAACCATGGCCTTAGGGTAAAAGACCTTTTTACCCCTATATTGCATTTAGACCATAAGTTCACCAATTGGACTCAAAATTTGATTCCAATTGCAGCCACATGCTTATGATATCGAGTTCTATGTTTTTTATCAGGAAATTATAGAATATTATAATAAATATTAATGAATATATTTACCATCACATGACATAAAAATCTATCATATATAACAAATGATGAATCATTTAAGAAGTAACTAAAATACCATTATAGGGAAAATAGCTCTAATAGGTTGAACTTTCAACCATAACTTGACCTTTGATATCGGAATTTGATTTTGTCAATCGCGCTAGAAACATTACAGAATAAACTCTCAAGTTGACTAAGTACGAAAAACCAACTAATAAATTAAAAATATATTGATTTCAGGACATAATCGTATTAAAGGATTATCCGCTGAGAAAGGATACTACAACCCATCAGGTAGGGATCTAAATCCAGTAAATTCTTGTTAAGATTATGACATTGAAATGATAGATAAATATGTATGAAATGAGATAAAGTATGAGAGATGCTGATCATTAAGAGTGTGGGGCTTGCCTTGGCAGAGGCATAACAAAAACTTAGGTGTGTGGCTAGCTTTGTCTTTGTGACTAAAAGAAACCCAGGTGTGGGACTACCCTTGTCTTTGTGACTAAAATAAACCACGATGTGGGGCTAGTCTTATCTTTGTAACTAAAAGAAACACACGTGTGGGGCTACCTTTGTCTTGAGACAAAAATGACCCTAGGTAAGATTTCCACCCTGCTTTGAGCCAAAAAAATAATCGGGTGATCAGTAACTCTTTTATAAATGCTTATGAACATATTTACTATATATTTCAGTACATTAAACTTATCTTGAATAAGCTAGGTTTATCGGTGAGTTGGTGGATTAGACTCATCCCCTTACAGGTTTCATGCCTCCTATAAAAACTAACTTTGTAGGACCTATCGAAGAGGAATTAAGCTAAGGATATCGAGAAGGAGCCTGAGGGAATAGAGGATCCACGTACTCCTTTCTATGAGAAAGCGAGAGCAAAGATCTGAAGAATCGGGAAACTAAATGTCTTCTTATTCTAGAATCAAACATGTATCAAAATCTATATATTGTACTATATAGTTTTTAATAAATAAAAATGTCTAATTATTTTCTTATTCGATGAAAACTATTGTATCAAGTTTTTTCCTTAACACCTTAGTGTTATACGGGTTGTCTAAATTCGTAAAATACCGAGGCATTACACCTTCCCATAGAGCATCATCGTAACGAGGTGTTCGTACAACTCAGGTAGAGAATAGAGAAGGATAAGGTCTTTGTCTTCCTCTTTAATGTCGACTTCGTACTTTAATAATTCAGACGTGATCTGACTGAATTCATTAAGGTGATGATGGATGAAAGTACCTTTCTTCATGCGAAATTTGTAAAGTTATTATTTCAAGAACAACTCCTTTGTAATATATTTCATTATGTATCGACTTTTTAGTTTTGTCCAAATCACCGCTGCGGAACTTTCAAACATGACGAGAAACTTGATCTCCTTCCCCAGACAAAATCAGATCGAGCTACAGGCATGAAGATCAAACACTTCCCAATCATATGTTGACATATCTATAGGCTTCGCCTTCAAACCATAAATAGCTTTATGAAGACCCTATTGAATCAACAGATCTCTGACACTAACTTGCTATAAGACGGAATTAGTATTCCCCATAAATTTCTCTATGTGGATCTTGAGATTCGACACCTTCGAATGGTTGGTTGCTATAGCAATTGATCAAGAATTATGAAGAGCTACTCTGATACCAGTTTGTTGTGAATCCTCCACCAACGGTACCTGATGAACAATCCGATATAGAATTGCTCCAACCGCATGGGTCAACAAATATCAATCGCAAAAAATGATTCTCCGACAAATCGATGTAGAACAAGCAATCCAACCACAAATGAAGAATAACAAAGCAAAAAAGAAACAACCACAAAGCAATCAGAGAGAGAGATGCGAGATTTACATGGAAACCCTTGCGGTAAAAACCACGAGCGAAAATGATCGGTCGATCCACTCGAACGAAGAACGAGATGGGATTACAAGCAAACGCCAAACTCCAATGAGATGCACTCCCCTTTGCCGAGAGCACCTTCTTCTTCTCCAAAGCCTCTCAAAATCTCTCCAAAGTTTCTCTCAAGTTTCCTCTTCAATTCAATAGCAATGCTCTCTTATCCCCAAAACCTAGACCCCTTTATATAGTAGAGGAATATGTTACATAATCTTAATTTTGAGATTCTTCCAAAATAGCCAAATCTGGAAAGTCCAATCGTGCAAGACTAGGTCAAACCCGTGTCTGTTAAGCACAGTTGTGTGCACGACTGCCTGGAGCCAGACTCGTCTTTTCACTGAATGACGCGTCGATAATCTCGGGGAGCAGTTCGTGCGCACGATCCCTCAGTCAAGCAATATCTCAACACGGGTCGTGTTTTCGAAGTCCATTGCCACCACTAAGGATGTGCCTCGTGGATCGTTAAAGGGAAATAGTAGGTGCTATACTTGTTATCGGAAATATTCTAACTGTACTTGCAACCGCATTATTCCTGTTAATGAGAGAGCAACTTCAATGAGAAGGCCTTACCGGATAGCAATTAACATGGGGATGCCTATCATGGCGCACCACATTGAACAATGCGGTGTCCTTGACAAGCCAATGATCACCTGCCACTATTTTTTTATCATGTGATTTACTGGAAACATGTTGTTACAACAAATATCGATGGCAAAAAATTTGATATGCGCGTACGCTCCCAAACATGAACACTGATATATAAAGAGAAACTTGCTATGCAGAATGGGAAGAAATGGGTGCCAACTGGGAAGGTTTTAGATGATGGCGCTCTTTCAAAACTTGCTCCTTTGGACACCAACCAGTGGATTCATGTAGGTCCAAAGCATAATGGTTCGGCAAAGGAAGTGGGGGCAGAAGGAGATGGTGGGGTTGCGACTGAAATATTAGGTTCCAGCATCAAGATTGGGAGTGCTTCTCGATATGCAGTCTTGACAAATCAAGGGGAGGACGAGGACAGAGCTATGGGTGATGTAGTGGGTGAAGATTCCTCTATAGATGTTGATGATGCTGCACCTGTAGTTGGGGCTAGGGATGATGGGATCTCTGATGCTATGGCTGCCGTGGAAGGTGCTTGTGAAGTGGATGCTGGTGTGGCATCGGATGTCATTATGCAGGCTGTTTGTGATGAAATGGACTATACTGCAGCCGTTTCTGACCCAGTAGCTGATGCTGTTACGCGACTTGCAATCGCAGAGGATGTTACGCAAGCAAAGGTGGCTGCTGTGTGGTCTGTGGATGATGTTACAAAAGGAGATGATACTGGTGGTTCATCTGTTGCAGTAGGTGCGACTTGTGCTGATGTTATGCGAGGTGCTACTGCTGATTTGCATGCAGAAGTTCACGTTACGAGAGCAGAATGCACAGCTAGCGAGGGGGAGAGACCGATTGTCCTAGCGCTTTCTAATGAGTGTGGAGCCTCTATTGGAGGAGCTAAGAAGTACTCTGGTCGATGGAGCTAATGCGAACGAGAGGGAAGCCCCAGCCATATTATTCCTGCTCTTAATTGATCTCGTCGGAAGAAGGTTTCGGGGGATCAAATTTGTCAGGGTGCTACGGGGATAGCTGGAGGACAGGCCTCAAGTGAACCACTGGAACCCTTTGAGGATATTGGGGAATATAATCCAGCTCGAGTGGAGGGAGCGGGCAAAGATTTTCAAGATCCCTTAGCTCAGTTTAAGAAGTTGCCCCCGCATCTTGCCAATTTCCCCTCAATTTCTTACCATGCCGAATCCGGCGTTGGAGACCTCTTCCCGATCCAAAGAATCTTGGCCTAAGGGTCATTCTGATAAGGTCACTAGGAGTAAGGGGGCTAGTTAAAATTGTCAGGGCAATGTTGGTTTTGTTCTTTTGTCTTAGTCTTAGAGTTGGTCCTCTGTATTGCGTTGTTTTATTCCTCATGGCAGAGGGCTGCCATGTTGGCCTGCTACCCGCGTGGGATAAGTTAGGGTATGGAGATAAGGTGGCCCTTTTTGGCCGTGTGTCCTGCTTTCTCACTCGAAGACAAGCTGTGATCTGTAACTGCTTTTCTTTTTCAGTAATATATTCGTTTGTTACCCCTAAAAAAAAAAATTATATATATATATATATATATATATATATATATATATATATATATATATATATATAGGGGTATGCTATAATGCGGTACGCGGTTCGTGCGGTACTGTACCGTAGCCGTCTGATGCACGCGCTGCGTGCATGCGATGCACGTAGCGCGTGCATCAAACGGCTACGGTGCGATGCCGCACTTACCGCATGCCGCATTATAGCATTTTTCTATATATATATATATATATATATATATATATATATATATATATATATATATATATATATATATATATATATATATATATATATATATATATATATATATATATATATATATATATATGTGTGTGTGTGTGGGCTGGGATCCGTTGACAACCCATCATTTGATGGGGCTAGAGGTTTTAGAATTTGCTGATTTTTTGTGAGAATGCTATGCATAACAATGAGATCATCCTTACAAAAAATCAAAAAAATCCAAAGTCTCTAGCCCCATCAAATGTCCTCCTCAAATATAGACAGCCCATTTTGATATATAATTTGAATAGTATATTTGATGGGTCTAGAGGTTTTAGAATTAGTTGATTTTTTGTGGGTGTGCTATCTATAGTAAGAGACCATCCTCACAAAAAATCAGCAAATTCTAAAAACTCTATCCCCTTCAAACGATGGGTTGTCAGCGGATCCCAGTCCTATATATATATATATATATATATATATATATATATATATATATATATATATATATATATATATATATATATATATATATATATATATATATATATATATATAGAGAGAGAGAGAGAGAGAGAGAGAGAGAGAGTAGTAATATATTGCGGTCGGTAATATGCGGCACTCTCTTTCGGGGCATTTTTGGAATTTTTTTTTGGGGATTGATCACCCACCCTTGGATAGCACACACAAAAAATTTCAGCCCGATCCAAGACCTGTAGGCCGTCCAAATGTGTTGATCAAAATGACGACAAAAATGAACGACCGATAAAAGTCAATCACATTTGGACGGCCTACAGGTCTTGGATCGGGCTGAAATTTTTTGTGTGTGCTATCCAAGGGTGGGTGATCAATCCCTAAGAAAATTTTTTTTCAAAAATGCCCCGGAAGGGGGTGGCCGCACGTTAAGCCGCACATTACCCGGCCACAATGTATCACAACTCTCTCTCTCACTCTCTCCCTCTCTCTCTCTGTATATATATATATATATATATATATATATATATATATATATATATATATATATATATATATATATATATATATATATATATATATATATATATATATATATATATATATATATATATATATATATATATATATATATATATAGAGAGAGAGAGAGAGAGAGAGAGAGAGAGAGAGAGAGAGAGAGAGAGAGAGAGAGTAGTGATACATTGTGGCCGGTAACATGCGGCCTTAACGTGTGGCACCCCCTTCCGGGGTATTTCGGGAATTTTTTTTTTGGGGATTGATCAACCACCCTTGGATAGCGCGCACAAAAAATTTCAGCCCGATCCAAGCCCTGTAGGCCATTCAAATGTGTTGATCAAAATGACGAAAAAAATGAACGACCGATAAAAGTCGATCACATTTGAACGGCCTACAAGACTTGGATCAGGCTGAAATTTTTTGTGTGTGCTATCCAAGGGTGGGTGATCAATACCTAAAAGAAAAAAATTCCCAAAATACCCCGGAAGGGGGTGGCCACATGTTACCCGGCCGCAATGTATCACTACTATATATATATATATATATATATATATATATATATATATATATATATATATATATATATATATATATATATATATATATATAGAGGAATGGGATGTTGCCTATCAAAGGAGCGTTTTTTGCTGCTTTGAGACATTGTTTGACCATCCTAGAAGTTTTGGAATTTGATGAAATTTGGTGAGGGTGTTGTCTAGGGTAAGATGATCATCCTCACAAATTTTCATCAAATTCCAAAACTTTTAAGAGGGTCAAATGGTCGAAGCAAAATGCTACAGATTTTAACGGTGACTGCAGACGACAGCATTTTGCTTCGACCATTTGAACCCCCTAGAAGTTTTGGAATTTGATGAAAATTTGTGAGGATGATCATCTTACCCTAGACAACACCCTCACCAAATTTCATCAAATTCCAAAACTTCTAGGATGGTCAAACAATGTCTCAAAGCAGCAAAAAATGCTGCTTTGATAGGCAGCATCCCATTCCTCATATATATATATATATATAGAGGAATGGGATGCTGCCTATCAAAGCAGCGTTTTTGCTGCTTTGAGACATTGTTTGACCATCCTAGAAGTTTTGGAATTTGATGAAATTTGGTGAGGGTGTTGTCTAGGGTAAGATGATCATCCTCACAAATTTTCATCAAATTCCAAAATTTCTAAGAGGGTCAAATGGTCGAAGCAAAATGCTGCAGATTTTAACGGTGACTGCAGACGACTGATTTTGCTTCGACCATTTGAACCCCCTAGAAGTTTTGGAATTTGATGAAAATTTGTGAGGATGATCATCTTACCCTAGACAACACCCTCACCAAATTTCATCAAATTCCAAAACTTCTAGGATGGTCAAACAATGTCTCAAAGCAGCAAAAAATGCTGCTTTGATAGGCAGCATCCCATTCCTCATATATATATATATATATATATATATATCTAGAGAGAGAGAGAGAGAGAGAGAGAGATAGAGAGAGAGAGAGAGAGAGAGAGAGAGAGTGAGAGAGAGGAATGTTACAGTGAGCTGTGAGCTACGGGTGGAGAAAATGAGCTGCCCTCATTTTGATCCCCCTAGGTGGTTTGGAATTTGATGAAATTTGGTGAGGGTGTTATCTAGGATAATATGATCATCCTCACCAATTTTCATCAAATTCCAAAACTACTAAGATCATCAAATGGTAGAAGCAAAATTAACGGTAACTACGGACGGTAGATAATGCTTCTACCATTTGATGACCCTAGAAGTTTTGGAATTTGACAAAAATTGGTGAGGATGATCATCTTATCCTAGATAACACTCTCACCAAATTTCATCAAATTCCAATACTCTTAGGGGGATCAAAATGAGGGCAGCTCATTTTCTCCACCTGTAGCTCACAACTCAACGTAACAGCCCTTTCTCTCTCTCTCTCTTTCTATATATATATATATATATATATATATATATATATATATATATATATATATATATATATATATATATATATATATATATATATATATATATATATATATAGGGGCATGCTATAATGCGGCGTGCGGTACGTGCGGCATTGCATAATAGCCGTCTGATGCACATGTTGCGTGCAGGTGATGCACGCAGCGGTGCATCAGACGGCTACTATGCGGTGCCGCACTTACCGCATTCCGCATTATAGGATGCCCCTATATATATATATATATATATATAGGAATGTTATAGTGAGCTATGAGCTACGGAAGGAGAAAATAAACTACGATTATTTTGACCACCCTAAAAGTTTTGGAATTTTATGAAAATTGGTGGGTGTCTTGTCTAGGGTAACATGATCATCCTCACCAAATTTTAAGGAATTCCAAAACTTCTAGGATCATCAAACGGTAGAAGCTTTATCCACCATCTGTAGTAATTGTTAATTTTGCTTCTACCATTTGATGACCCTAGAAGTTTTGGAATTCCTTGAAAATTTGTGAGGATGATCACGTTACCATAGACAACACACCCACCAATTTTTAAAAAATTCCAAAACTTCTAGGGTGGTCAAAATGATCGTAGCTCATTTTCTCCTTCCGTAGCTCATAGCTCACTGTAACATTCCCATATATATATATATATATATATATATATATATATATATATATATATATATATATATATATATATATATATATATATATATATATATATATATATATATATATATATATATATAGGGGGCTGTTACGTTGAGCTGTGGGCTGCGGTAGGAGTAAATGAGCTGCGGGCATTTTGACCCCCCTAGAAGTTTTGGAATTTGATGAAATTTGGTGAGGGTGTTTTCTAGGGTAAGATGATCATACTCACCAATTTTCATCAAATTCCAAAACTTCTAGGGGGGTCAAATGGTCGAAGCAAAATCTGCAGATTTTGCTTCGACCATTTGACCCTCCTAGAAGTTTTGGAATTTGATGAAAATTGGTGAGTATGATCATATTACCTTAGAAAACATCCTCACCAAATTTCATCAAATTCCAAAACTTTTAGGGGGGTCAAAATACCCGCAGCTCACTTTCTAAAACCATAGCTCACTGCTCACTGTAACATTCCTCTCTCTATATATATCTATCTATGATAAAATGCAGCATGCGGTGTCGCACCGCAGCCGTCTGATGCACCGCTGTGTGCATCGCACGCACTGTAGCGGTGCATCAGGCGGCTGCGGAGCGACGCCGCACGCACCGCACGCCGCATCCTAACAAGCCTCTCTCTCTCTCTCTCTCTCTCTCTCTCTCTCTCTATATATATATATATATATATATATATATATATATATATAGGGGCATCCTATAATGCGGCATGCGGTAAGTGCGGCACCGCGTAGTAGCCGTCTGATGCACCGCTACGTGCATCGCATGCACGCAACATGTGCATTAGACGGCTGTTGTGCAGTGCCGCACGTACCGCACGCCGCATTATAGCATGCCCCTATATATATATATATATATATATATATATATATATATATATATATATAAAGAGAGAGAGAGAGAGAGAGAGAGAGAGAGAGAGAGAGAGAGAGAGAGAGAGAGAGAGAGAGGGGGCTATTACGTTGAACTGTGTGCTACAGGTGGAGAAAATGAGCTGCCCTCATTTTGACCCCTACCAATAAAATAAAATAAAAGGGAGTGTATATAAAAGGGACTTTAACTTAGCCAGTTAGCTTGCCGTCCGGGTTCAATACAATTAATTGGCCTGTGCGGGTGTAATAGACGGCTCTGATTAGGACACCCACGGATGGATAGTTGCAATGAAATATAGAATTAAACAAAAAATAGATATATAAATGTGTCTTAGCGGGTCTATCTGTCTATAAACAGGTCGGGTACGGATTTATGGTCTACACATGATTAGTTAAATGGGTCGGTATTGGGTTTAGGGGTTCTGGACGTACACGACCCGAGCACAACACAACACCACCCATTGCGAGTCCTACTTTGGGATTAAACTGAAATTAATTAGCTAGTCAAATTTTTTGACCCGAGAGAACAAGCACAAAAATAGCAAGAGGAACATGGGGAACTTTTTATAAGAAGAATATACATAATCTGTTGTGCGCAGCGGAAGCTACTGCAGCGTATACAAAACCTGGAGCATAATGATAAACCAGAACATCCAGAGAAGACACAATTAGGTGCATTTTGCACTTCGTATGTTGTGAACCGCTTGAGATGTGTTTACTTTTTTGGCTAGGATCCGCTTGGATTGGGTTGACTCGAGTACGAATCGGATTTGGTTCATAGTTGACTTGGTTGTATTCAACCGTTAGGATGGGTCTGGGTGACCTAGTAGACTCGGAAATTTCCATATGTTGGCCCAAACAGTTAGTGGGTGATTGGCCCAATAGGTGCCTCTGCCCAAAACCCGGCCGGAAAGCAATACTTACAATACTCCTACAGAACTGCGCCGACCAACAGATGTGTAACATACGACCATCGGGGCATAGCAATCAGTACTCCTCAGTGCTATCATGTTCCATTACCTAATACAAAAGAGCAAATTAGTACTCCTTAGGATCTTTGCAACCCTCTTGAGGCAGAAACTATAGCAATGTTTTATATCTGGTTTGGTGCATTAACGGGTGCTTGGCTTCATGGCAAACTTGGCCACGATGGCACGCCTGTGTGGAGACAAGTGTGCGGAAGGTTTCAACGGACGTGGGGCGAGTGCGGTTAGCAACCCCGAGGCCATTGGCATGTTTGCAATCAGAAACGTGCGGATCGAGGGCGACAAGGGACGCGGGGCGAGTGCGGTTGACCGACAACTGCTGAGGTCATTGGCATATTTGCAGTCAGCAACGTGCAGAGAGCATCAATGGACACGGGTTGTGTGCGATTGACAACCGTCGAGGTCATTGGCACGTTTGCAGTCGGCAGCGTGCAAAGGATGTCAACGGATGCGGCGCGAGTGCGGTTGGTAACCGCCGAGGTCATTTGCACATCTGTAGTTAGCAGCTTGCATGCAGAGGGTATCAATGGACGCAACGCAAGTGCTTAGCAACGTTGACGGACGGTGGTTTGAGAGCGATAGGCGCAAGAGGTGTCGGACGCAAAGCACGAACTGCAATGTTATAGCAGATCATCGACGGACGATGGACCAAAGCGTTAGAGCATGTTTTTTTTTTTTTTGGTACATATCATGGGGGTCACTCCATTATGACCTGTAGATCTTCATATACAAGACCAGACAGTTCAGTGGGGAAATCTTTCTCCCAATACCCTACTTTTCCACGAATCCTTGCTTCCTGGGCGAGCCAATGAGCAGTGCTATTGCTTGTCCTGGGGACCCACTTTATCCGCACAGTATCTAATTGGTACCATATCATTTGACAATCCCTTATAAGTGGCCCTAATTCCGCATTACTCCCACGACCCAACACAATGGCGTCTCGGGCATTGGATGAATCCGTCAGAATAACAACATTCCCGTAATCCTTCTTAACCACTTCCTCCAAAGCACCCTTGAGAGCCCATATCTCTGCCTGAAGAGGAGATCCAACCCGACACCTATGCGCAGCCGCCATACAAATCTGACCACCTGAAGAAGCAGCCACCCAAGCTCCACTTGCTATCTCCGTAGGATATTTAAATGCACCTTCAACCCACATAAAAGTGTCGACCTTGTGAGTTCCCTCCCCTGGATGATTTGGTATTTGCTGAAAGTATTGCCTGATCAACGAGCACCCCTGTTGAACCAGACTTCTCATAGGCTCCACCTTGCGCGTTAGAGCATGTCTGAGCATGTTAGATGATCAGACAGACCTTTATAGTGGGCGTGGTGTACACCATGAAAAAATTATAATTTGTAAATATAGTGGGCGTGGTGTACACCGATGAGTTTTCAGATAAGGAAGGCGAAAGTGACTATGCAATAACTTACAATCATATTATTATTAGTTTTTTTGTATCGCTTTAATACTTTGGCACAAAATATGTAGGTCCCGAACACTTATTCCATAAGGTTAAACCGATAAAGGAGGGCTACAGCTCTCTTAGTGCACGAGCTCGAACGCGGACGTTGGGAAGCTATCCGAGAGCCCAGTGCTGGTCTTGAAGGTGACCTTTCCCGACGAGGGATCGTTGATGTACATCTCGATGATGGAGAGCCAGAGGAGGAGCTCCTTGGTCTTCACCCCCGTCATCATCTTCATCTTGTGCGGCTCCACGAAGGCCGTCACCTCGGTGGCGTACGACACCGCCCGCTTGATCTGCTTGAAGATGTGGGTCTGGCTCTTCTTCTGGACCAGCCAGATGAATCCAGCTGCCCTGTTGTAGCCGAATTCCTCAATGTCCTCCAAGGGGAAGAGGCCCCTGGGGAGCCCCAACTCCTCGAGCAGCTCGATCGATTTCTCCTTGCAGAGTGCATCTCCGCGGTGGACCTCAGCGCCCTCCCGGTAGCTCTCGATGGTTTGGGATGCCATTCTGGTGCTGGGATTAACCTGGAAGAGAAGAGTGGAGAGAGGATGGAGATGGTGATGAGAATTCTTAAGTGCTGATGATGAGAAGTTGGAGAGAGAGCAAAGAGGGTATTAAGTATTTACAATGGAATGTTAAGACTCTCGCGTGCATAGACGTAGAAGTTGATGGGCGACGGTGGGCGTTGGGATTCCAGGAGATGGGCCTGGTCGCACAAAGAGACCAAGCTGAAAACGAAATGAAGCAAACTTTATTTGTGGAGATATCCTGCCTCCCTTGTTTCGATCTCCGGACCTTTTTAAAGCCCTTGCTCTAGCGCCCTGTCCTCTAGAGGTACAACTCGGGTCGGGTTGGTTCGGCCACCCCCTTCCGGGGTAACATTGCGGCCGGGTAACGTACGGCCACTCCCGTCCGGGGTATTTTGGAAATTTTTTTTTTTTGGGGATTGATCATCCACCCTTGGATAGCACACACAAAAAATTTCAGCCTGATCCAAGTCCTGTAGGCCGTCCAAATGTGATCAACTTTTATCGGTCGTTTATTTTTTTCGTCATTTTGATCAACACATTTGAACGGCCTACAGGGCTTGGATCGGGCTGAAATTTTTTGTGCGCGCTATCCAAGGGTCGGTCATCAATCCTCAAAATTTTTTTTTTTCAAAATACCCCGAAAGGGGGTGCCGCACGTTAAGACCGCATGTTTTTTTTTTTTTTGAGAACCCCTCCTCTTTGGAGGGAGGGTTTGGCGGACCCCAACCAGAAGTCATTACGAACTGAGATAGGATGCCGCAACAAAAGGCATCAACACCCAAGTACGCCCCCTTCCAACACGGGCTAACAAAATTGCCCTACACAACGAGCAAGAGAAAAAACAACAAGCCGAAAGTCCTAAGGCTCAGAAGCCCTCGACCTTTCCATGTCGCGGAAAAGAGCTAGGAGCGATCCTGATTCTTTCTCCTTGATGGAGAAGCCGACAGCCGAAGCTAAATCAAGGATGGTTCTGTCCTCCAGCAGGTTGATGGATAGACCCAGATCCGCTCCATCAAGATTAGACAGCTGATTCTTAAGATCCTGCAAGAGTGGGATCTTAGGCCGTGGTGGACGGCAGTGCACATTAGATTCAAGGGCTCGAGATTTGGCCCGGAGCGAAGCCCTGGCCTCAATCGTGTCAGATCCTCGGTTAGCTAGTCTGGGACTACGGCGAGTTAGCCCCCCCTCCACTAGGCCTCCAGCCTGTGTAACCCCGTCATCTGAGGGTGGGGCCCCCCCAACAGAGGCTCCACACTTACTAGAAAGCGCTACAACAGTTGGTCTCTCCTCCTCGTTGGCTGTGCTTTCTGCTCTAGTAACAAGAACATCTCGCGTGGCATCAGCACAAGCCGCACCTATTGTACTAGAACCAGCAGCACACTCTGCTTGCATAGCAGTTTCCATTTGCCGCTCAACAGTAGCCTGAACAACATCAGTCTCTACATGCGTAACATGAGCGGTCGCTTCCTGAACTGCCAAAGTAGCAGCAGATTTAGCCTCACCAACTTCTTCAGCAGCTTCAGCAACAACTCCTGCACACTCCACCACACCAACAAACACAGCATCTACAGCATTAAAATCTCGTGTAACACCAACAGGTTCAGCTAAAACAGCATCTCTGGATCCAGAAATAGCAGCATCACATGCAACTCCCGCCGTATCACTTACATCCGCGACCCTAGACTCGTCACCCAACACATCAAAACGAGACCCAGTCTGCACAACCACAGGAATTGGAGATTCCTTCACCCTGGATGAATGAGCCCTGCCGATAGTATGCCATCCACCATCCACAACGTCCTTACCTTTGGATGAGGAGGGATCACTCCTCCTACCAAAAAATCTATCCTGCACAATTTTTGGTTGCCAAGTTTGGCTAACCCTAGCATTGACCAACTTGGGATGCTTCGTGCAATCTTCCCCACTATGGTCGAAAGTCTTGCAAGGTTTACAGCGGGTTGGGATCCAGTCGAACGTGACCGGTTGCCAAGAAAGAAACTCACCCTTCTCATTGCGAGCTTGAACCCGGCTTGGAAGCGAGTCTTCAACATTGATCTCAACGCAGATCCTCGCAAATTGAGCCCGAGTGCCTCTAGCTGTAGCTTGATCTATATAGATGGGGGTCCCAAAAGTGCTCCCCAACCGACTAAGCATGGGCTCAGTCCATAAGTCCCCCTCAAGGTTGGGAAAGTTAGCCCAAATTGGGATTTTTGGGACAACCTCCCTATCCCTGCACATACCTCTTTCCCATTTCCTCACTATTAGAGGTCGACCTTGAAAATGCCACATTCTTCCTTCAAGAATTCGGTTGAAATCGGCCTCTAACTCAAATTTAAACCAAAAAACTCCATTATCTCTAGATAAGATGTCCAAACCTCCTGTTGGTTGCCAGGTGCGCATTATAAAATTTTTGAGATGTTGGTAGTATGGCCTCCTCCCTAACACAAAGCCAACCAACGTATGCTCCCATCGCTTCGCATTGGCTTCTAGTTCGGTAGTTGGGCAAATAGCCACCTTTTGCCCTTCAAAGACTCCGGGTTCTATGAAACGCAACCGAAGCTTCTCCGGGGGAAGCAAAGGCGAAGAGGGCACTGGATTACCCTCCCAAACGCCCATTCTACGACTCCCTGCTCCAACCCTACCTGTTGGATTAACCTTAACTGCAGAACCTGAAACCTGGGCTGGTTCAGGCATTTCAGCATACACCTGGCATCCTGCAGATTTGCAAGCAGCGTCGCTGGAAGGAACAGGATCTTGGCCATGGCCAGAGCGCTTCCTATCGTCAGAATGGGGACTGACACTGTTGGAAGACAAATTCTCGAGATTCCCACCTGATTGAGTCATCTTCTCGAACAATAGGTGTGCATCAACCCCAGAACCCGAACCCCAGCAAACTTCCTTCTCACCACCCTTCAACACAGCATGACCTTTCTTCTTTGGGCTGTATTGGGAGTACTGGAGAGGTGGAAACTCCTCCTCTTCCAGAGCCGCTACCGCTGCTGAATCTCTCGCTAAAGAAAACCCTGAAGCCAAGCGAGATGTAGCTGAGCTCCCAACAGAACCTGAACCGGCTGTACCACATCTGTCTCCCGTTGGCTTAGCATCAAGAGCTGCAACAATGAATCCATCAAGACCAGGTGCAGCCGGTGGGGAAAATCTGTCTCGGATCTCCCGATCTTCAGAAATAGGGCTTGAAGGTCTAGAGGAGTTCGGCTCTGGTACCTTGCTCCCCACCATCGGAGGTGAGGGGGAGCAGCCATGGCTACCCGCCGCTAACACCGAAGCCTCCTGGACCGAGAGGGTAGGAGGCACAAGCGGAAGCCTCCTACACACGCCCCTCCCTCCGTCTGGAGGGGGCTCTGGATCAGGGGCCAACAACGGGAGCCGGACGCTTCTCGACGAGCCTCGGAGCTGGCTCCTCGACCTCGGCCACCCTCTCCTCAATCGCTTCGCCGAGAGCTTCGTCAAGGCCGCAGGGGTACCCATCGCCCTCAGGAGCCCCTCTTAAGACCGCATGTTACCGGCCACAATGTATCACTACTCTCTCTCTCTCTCTCTCTCTCTCTCTCTCTCTCTATATATATATATATATATATATATATATATATATATATATATATATATATATATATATATATATATATATATATATATATATATATATATATAGGGGCATGCTATGCTGCGGCATGCGGTGCGTGCGGCACCGCACCGCAGCCGTCTGATGCACATGCTGCGTGCATCAGACGGCTACAGTGAGGTGCCGCACTTACCGCATGCCGCATTATAGCATTTCTCTCTCTCTCTCTCTCTCTTTATATATATATATATATATATATATATATATATATATATATATATATATATATATATATATATATATATATATATATATATATATATATATATATATATATATATATAGAGAGAGAGAGAGAGAGAGAGAGAGAGAGAGAGAGAGAGAGAGAGAGAGAGAGAGAGATAGAGAGAGAGAGAGAGAGAATTGTGATATATTGCGGCCGGGTAATGTGCGGCTTAACATGCGGCCACCCCCTTCCGGGGCATTTTTGAAATTTTTTTTTAGGGATTGATCACCCACCCTTGGATAGCACACACAAAAAAATTCAGCCCGATCCAAGACCTGTAGGCCATCCAAATGTGATCGACTTTTATCGGTCGTTCATTTTTGTCGTCATTTTGATCAACACATTTGGACGGCCTACAGGTCTTGGATGGGGCTGAAATTTTTTGTGTGTGCTATCCAAGGGTGGGTGATCAATCCCCAAAAATTTTTTTTCAAAAATGCCCCAGAAGGGGATGCCGCACGTTACCGGCCGTGTCCGCAATATATCACTACTCTCTCTATCTCTCTCTCACTCTCTCTCTCTCTCTCTCTATATATATATATATATATATATATATATATATATATATATATATATATATATATATATATATATATATATATATATATATATATATATAGAGAGAGAGAGAGAGAGAGAGAGAGAGAGAGAGAGAGAGAGAGAGAGAGGAAACGGGAAATGAGCTGCCAGCCTATTTCGGAAAAATGGGCAGCCACCCATTTGATGCCCTTAGGAGTCTTAGAATGTGCTGACTTTTTGTGAGCATAATTATCTTATCTTATATAGAACACCCACAAAAAATCAGCACATTCTAAGACTCCTAGGTGCATCAAATGTTAGAAGTTTTATCGAGCGTTCGTTGTCACCGTTAATATGAAATATTACATTTGATGCCCCTAAAAGTTTTAGAATTTGCTGATTTTTTGTGGGTATTTTATCTAAAATAAGATGCTTATGCTCACAAAAAATCAGCACATTCTAAGACTCCTAGGGGCATCAAATGGGTGGCTGCTCATTTCGTCGAAATAGGCCGCCAGCCTATACCCTGTATCCTCTCTCTCTCTCTCTCTCTCTATATATATATATATATATATATATATATATATATATATATATATATATATATATATATATATATATATATATATATATGGTTGGGATCCGTTGACAACCATCGTTTGAAGGGGAATATATATATATATATGGTTGGGATCCGTTGACAACCATCGTTTGAAGGGGATAGAGTTTTTAGAATTTGCTGATTTTTTGTGAGGATGATCTCCTTACTATAGATAGCACATCCACAAAAAATCAACTAATTCTAAAACCTCTAGCCCTATCAAATATACTATTCAAATTAAATATCAACATAGACGGTCTATATATGAGGAGGACATTTGATGGGGCTAGAGACTTTGAATTTTTCTGATTTTTTGTAAGGATGTTCTCATTGTTATTCATAGCATCCTCACAAAAAATTAGCAAATTCTAAAACCTCTAGCCCCATCAAATGATGGGTTGTCAACGGATCCCAGCCCATATATATATATATATATATATATATATATATATATATATATATATATATATATATATATATATATATATATATATATATATATATATATATATATATATATTTGGAGGGGTAAAAAATGAATATATTAATGAAAAAGAAAAGCAATTATAGATCACGGCTTGTCTCCGAGTGAGAAAGCTGGACACACGACCAAAAAGGGCCACCTCATCTCCATACCCTAACTTATCCCACACGGGTAGCAGACCAACATGGCAGCCCTCTACCATGAGGAATAAAACAGCACAATACAGAGGACTAACTCTAAGACTAAGACAAGAGAACAAAACCAACATTGCCCTGACAATTTTAACTAGCCCCCGTACTCCTAGTGACCCTATCAGAAAGATCCTTAGGCCAAGATTCTTTGGATCGGGAAGAGGACTCCAGCGCCGGATTCGGCATGGTAAGAAATTGAGGGGAAATTGGCAAAATGCGGGGGCAACTTCTTAAACTGAGCTAAGGGATCTGGAAAATCTTTGCCCGCTCCCTCCACTCGAGCTGGATTATCTTCCCCAATATCCGCAAAGGGTTCTGGTGGTTCACTTGAGGCCTGTCCTCCAGCTATCCCCACCGCACCCTGACAAATTTAATCCCCCGAAACCTCCTTCCGACGAGATTGGTTAAGAGCAGGAATAATAAGGCTGGGCTTCCCTCTCGTTCGCGTTGGCTCCACCGACCAGAGTACTTCTTAGCTCCTCCAACAGAGGCTCCACACTCACTAGAAAGCACTAGGACAATCAGTCTCTCCCCCTCGCTAGCTGAGCTTTCTGCTCTCGTAACGTGAACTTCAGTATGCAAATCAGCAGTAGCACCTCGCGTAACATCAGCACAAGTCGCACCTACTACAATAGATGAAGCACCTACATCATCTCCTTTTGTAACATCATCCACAGACCACACAGCAGCCACCTTTGCTTGCGTAACATCCACTGCGATTGCAGGTCGCGTAACAGCATCAGTTACTGGGTCAGAAATGGCTACAGTATAGTCCATTTCATCACAAACAGCCTCCGTAATGACATCCGATGCCACACCAGCATCCACTTCACAAGCACCTTCCATGGCAGCCATAGCATTAGAGATCCCATCATCCCTAGTCCCAACTGCAGGCATAGCATCATCAACATCTATAGAGGAATCTTCACCCACTACATCACCCATAGCTCTGTCCTCGTCTTCCCCTTGATTTGTCAAGACATCATATCGAGAAGCACTCCCAATCTTGATGCTGGAACCTAACATTTCAGTCGCAGCCCCACCATCTCCTTCTGCCCCAACTTCCTTTGCCGAACCATTATGCTTTGGACCTACATGAATCCACTGGTTGGTATCCAAAGGAGCAAGTTTTGAAGGAGCGCCATCATCTAAAACCTTCCCAGTTGGCACCCATTTCTTCCCATTCTGCATAGCAAGTTTCTCTTTATATATCAGTGTTCATGTTTGGGAGTGTACGCGCGTATCAAATTTTTTGCCATCGATATTTGTTGTAACAACATGTTTCCAGTAAATCACATGATAAAAAAATAGTGGCAGGTGATCATTGGCTTGTCAGGGACACCTCATTGTTCAATGTCGTGCGCCGTGATAGGCATCCCCATGTTAGTTGCTATCCGGTAAGGCCTTCTCATTGAAGTTGCTCTCTCATTAACAGGAATAATGCGGTTGCAAGTACAGTTAGAATATTTCTGATAACACGTGTAGCACCTACTATTTCCCTTTAACGATCCACGAGGCACATCCTTAGTGGTGGCAATGGACTTCGAAAACACGACCCGTGTTGAGATATTGCTTGACTGAGGGGTCGTGCGCACGAACTGGTCCCCGAGATTGTCGACGCGTGATTCAGTGAAAAGACGAGTCTGGCTCCAGGCAGTCGTGCGCATGACTGTGCTTAACAGACACGGGTTTGACCTAGTCTTGCATGATTGGACTTTCCAGATTTGACTATTTTGGAAGAATCTCGGGATTAAGATTATGTAACATATTCCTCTACTATATATAGGGGTCTAGGTTTTGGGGATAAGAGAGAATTGCTATTGAATTGAAGAGGAAACTTGAGAGAGACTTTGGAGAGATTTGGAGAGGCTTTGGAGAAGAAGGAGGTGCTCTCGGCAAAGGGGAGTGCATCTCATTGGAGTTGGGCGTTTGCTTGTAATCCCGTCTCGTTCTTCGTTTGAGTGGATCGACCGATCATTTTCTCCCGTGGTTTTTACCGTAAGGGTTTCCACGTAAATCTCGCATCTCTCTATCTGATTGCTTTGTGGTTGTTTCTTTTTTGCTTTGTTATTTCTTCATTTGTGGTTGGATTGCTTGTTCTACATCGATTTGTCGGAGAATCATTTTGTGCGATTGATCTTTGTTGATCCATGCAGTCGGAGCAATTCTATATCGGATTGTTCATCCGGTGCCGTTGGAGGAGGATTCACAACAAACTGGTATCAGAGTAGCTCTTCATCATTCTTGATCAATTGCTATAGAAACCAACCATTCGAAGGTGTCGAATCTGAAGATCCACATAGAGAAATTTATTGGGAATACTAATTTTGTCTTATAGCAAGTTAGTGTTAGAGATCTGTTGATTCAATAGGGTCTTCATAAAGCTCTTTATGGTTTGAAGGCGAAGCCTATAGATATGTCAACAGATGATTGGGAAGTGTTTGATCTTCATGCCTGTAGCTCGATCTGATTTTTTCTGGGGAAGGAGATCAAGTTTCTTGTCATGTTTGAAAGTTCCGCAGCGATGATTTGGACGAAACTAGAAAGTCGGTACATAATGAAATTGTTAGAATTGGTGAGGTCTATAGCTCATAAAAACCTTGTGTTTAGCTTTGTATGGTTGATAGTATAAGATTGCATCTTGGTACATAGCTTAGTACGTGTTCTGATTACAGAACAGAGAGCCATGGCTACATGGTAATCCACTTGAGTGGGAGACTCAAGGGACTGGTCCCATGTAACCTTAATACGTTCGCAGCTCTGATTAGGGTTGGTCGCCCTATCAGGATAAGCTGTTGGGATGACAGAGCGTGGGATCTCTACCACGGTCATTACCAGGCACAGTGTCTGTGGCCGAACGGAACCAACACGGTGCATAGATCGGTGAGCAGACACCGGTGCACTAAACCGTGTTTCTGCTTAGGGTAAAACGGTCCTAGACCCTGAGGAACCATATCTGGTGGACTAACCAGTTGTGTGGTGCTTTGACGCACCAATGTGTGAGGATCCGAATGCAGTGATCCAAAACCACGGTGTACTGGGTTACCCGGCTGGCGTTGCATCAGCATGTCACTCCTGCAGGCTATCCATACCCCTAACGGGAGGTGCGTTCCTTGGTCTAACCTATATCATATTAAACCCTGGCCAGGTGGTCATCAGTTGGACTGGTGACGGATCCGATTACTTGGCAGAGTAATCGGAGGTACGATATATGTGGTCAACTTGGAAGGAACCGAGTCATATAAGCACTCGAGTCTGACGGTATTCTCCATAGCTCGAGTTGCATCATGGTACCAGATGGAGGGACAACGGGTTTACCATACTAAGCGGAGAGCAGGGGTATGAGGGAGAATATAGTAAGTCCGGGGGAATTGGAGTGCAGCCTGCGTCGCACTCTGGGTGGCTACGCAGGTTAACTCGGACTCAGAGGATTGATGGTACACTCGGGTAGTATGTCAATCGAGTCTGAGTTGGAAGCCATGAACCCTGGTCCCTGAAGGTTCCACCTTATCGACATTATGTACGGTTCTTATACCATCTCATCGAAACATAGAACGTAGTTAGAGGAAGCGAGAAGTCCAAGCCTACGCTCCGTGAGTGCTTCGCATTAGTGCACGGTAGATGCATAGCTATGTGTGTGCACTAAGGGGAAACCCTAGGTTAGTGCAGAGACGCATGTAGCAATTCCTTGTCATAAGTGGACTTTGCCACATGGGTGCGATGAACCGGGACATGTTGCGAGTTGACTAGTTGACTTCACTGGGGACACCCTACGGGAACCTCAGAGAATAGTGAAATCACTGGTGCACTTCACTTATGTGTGCCTTGCAAAGTCTCGTACACGAGGAACGGCCTACTAGTGTCATAAGAGCGTTTTGGTCATAACATGCGTCACTATGTACTAAGGGGGCCGGCCAGGAGGCGCAGAAAATGGGCTGGTTTTGACCGTTTTAAAAAACAAGGAAAAGATCTTTATAAAAGAAGAGATATATAGGGAGAGGTTTGAATCAGTCAATCCTATCTGCACTAGGCTTATCCATAAGCCTAGGGCCGGCCATATATAAGGGATAGGGGAGAGGGGGGGCCGGATATACATGGTTCCAAGCCTAGGGCCAGCCATGCAAGGCATGGGGAAACCCTAGCCGCCCCTCTCCTCTCTTCGTATCTCCTCTCTCGTCTCTCTCTCCCTCGCTTGCGCCATTGGATGGCGACTCGTCTTCCTCGCGTGGTGTTTCATAGAAGGAGAAGGCTCGTCGTATAGAGGCACTCAGAGATCCATCGACGAGGTGCCGTGCATCGTGTGAGATCGGGTGAACAAGAAGGCATCTCCCGCAACCTTTTGCTGTCCAGTATCTGTACAGAAAATCAGCATTGTTTCTGCGATTCCGGGAGTTACAAAAGTCCAAACGATGTGAAACTTATTGTAAAAGTTGCATCTCGAAGTTGGCTACTTGGAGTCCAAATTTCAGCCCAATCCGAGTTCAGAGCAGAAAGTTATAGCCGTTGCATCGAAGCTATATCGAGCAGATCCGAGCCCGTCTCCATCGATAAAGAAGAAATTTGTCGCGGTGAAAGAATCCGCATGCAGGTCTGATCTCTAACATGTAGATCTAGCATAGATAGAATATGCATACATGCTAGATTGTTCTTTCACGTTAGATCGTCGTTAGGGGTTCGCGTAGATGCCATGCTAGATTCATACACGCATATGTAGATCGTTTCGATAAAATTTTTGATATGTAACGCACACCGCTCACGGTCCTCGGACCTTCACTTCGCTTCCGCTGCGGGCCTCTGCCATGGATTTATTTCCAACAGAAATATATTATAAATTATTTGTTCTTGAAACAATAACTTTACAAATTTAGCATGAAGAAAGGTACTTTCAACGATCATAACCTTAATGAATTCAGTCAGATCACGTCTGAATTATTAAAGTACGAAGTCGACATTAAAAAGGAAGACAAAGACCTTATCCTTCTCTATTCTCTACCTGAGTGGTACGAGCACTTCATTACGACGATGCTCTATGGGAAGGTATAATGCCTCGGTATTTTACGAATTTAGACAACCCGTATAAAACTAGGGTGTTAAGGAAAAAACTTGATACAATAGTTTTCATCGAATAAGAAAATAATTGGACATTTTTATTTATTAAAAACTATATAGTACAATATATAGATTTCGATACATGGCTGATTCTAGAATAAGACGACATTTAGTTCCCCGATTCTTCAGATCTTTGCTCCCGCTTTCTCATAGAAAGGAGTACGTGGATCCTCTATTCCCTCCGGCTCCTTCTCGATATCCTCAGCTTAATTCCTCTTCGATAGGTCCCACAAAGTTAGTTTTTATAGGAGGCATGAAACCTGTAGGGGGATGAGTCTAATCCACCGACTCACCGTTAAATCTAGCTTATTCAAGATAAGTTTAATGTACTGAAATAAATAGTAAATATGTTCATAAGCATTTATAAAAGAGTTAATGATCACCCGATTTTTTTTTTGGCTCAAAGCAGGGTGGAAATCTTACCCAGGATCATTTTTGTCTCAAGGCAAAGCTAGCCCCACACGTGTGTTTCTTTTAGTTACAAAGATAAGACTAGCCCCACATCGTGGTTTATTTTAGTCATAAAGACAAGGCTAGCCCCACACCTGAGTTTCTTTTAGTCACAAAGACAAAGCTAGCCCCTCACCTAAGTTTTTGTTATGCCTCAGCCAAGGCAAGCCCCACACTCATAATGATCAGCATCTCTCATACTTTATCTCATTTCATACACATTTATCTATCCTTTCAATGCCATAATCTTAATAAAAATTTACTAGATTTAGATCCCCTACCTGATGGATTGTAGTATCATTTCTCAGCGGATGATCCTTTAATACGATTATGACCCGAAATCAATATATTTTTAATTTATTAGTAGGTTTTCCTTACTTAGTCAACTTGAGAATTTATTCTGTAAGGTTTCTAGCGCGACTGACAAAATCAAATTCCGATGTCAGAAGCCAAGTTATGGTTGAAAGTTCGACCTATTAGAGCTAATTTACCCTATAAGGGAATTTTAGTTAATTCCTAAATGATTCATCTTTTGTTATATATGATAGATTTTTATGTCGTGTGATGTCAAATATATTCATTAATATTTATTATAATATTATATAATTTTTTGATAAAAAACATAGAACTCGATATCACAAGCATGTGGCCGCAATTGGAATCAAATTTCGAGTCCAATTGGTGAACCTATGGTCTAAATGCAATATAGGGATAAAAAGATCTTTTACCCTAAGGCCATGGTTTAGGGTTTTATAATATCAGTGGGTCCTAATCGTAACCACTAACATGTGATCAAAGACGAAACTCGATTCCGAGTCCGAATAGAAAAGTTATGACCTTTTACATTATAGGGGTAAAATAATAAATTCACTTTTTAAGCGTTGGTTCTGTCATTTTATGGCATCAGCATGTGCATTTTGTTATTATGAGTCCAAGTCCATTGACGGAGCCCAATTCAGAGTTTGTATGGGTAAAATATGATCAATATAGCATACCCCTTATAATCTATATAATTATCGGTACTTATAAGCATGAAATCTATAATGATCTATTGGTTAAAAGACTTGGGACTTAGGTTATTCTTTTGAGGAGGAGAAGGTTATGGTATTGGTTATCTAAATCTTTTTGCAACTAATTATATGATAAAATAAATAATGGGTTCAAATCCAAATCCGACTAACTCGGCGGTGGCCGGAGGTGGTGGTCGGCGGCGGTCGGCAACGGCGCTGACCAGAGGTGGTGGCTGGTAGTGGCGACCGGCGATGGTTGGAAACGGGTGAGGTGGTTGGGTGGTGGGTTGGCACGAATCCCGAGACACCTTGGGATTGGTGTGATGAAAGGTGTATGGGGGGTTTATGTAGACTTTTTCAGAATACCAAGGATTGGGGGGTTTAATTGCAAAATAGCCATTAAATTACCCTTTAAATAATTTCGGTTAAGAAACCCAAAAGCCAAGTTAATCAGCTCAAAATACTAAAAGCATTATTTAATAGTCTTTAAATGTCGTGCTTTAAATGTTGCCAACCTTTGGTTTTTATTTTGGTTTTTACATTATTTTTTTGGTTTTGTCTTCACAGCTAACTTTTAGTGTAGTGGAGACTTTTTGAGCATATCTAAAGTTGGTTTAGGGATCAAACCCCTACAAAGGTTTATTTTAATTTTAATTTTAACATAGTAAATAATAGGTCGAATGATAAATATTTATAATGGTTTTTAATCGTTTCGACGATCCGAACGCATTGGCGCAGTTCGATTTTTGGTTTGAGAAATGTGCGATTCGATTCTTACTTATATCAATGTCTTTCTATTTTATAAAATATTTTTTTTTAAATTTCGGGATGTTACATTCTCCACTTAAAAAATTTCGTTCTCAAAATTTGCAAGATGAAACAATGGAGGATATTTGTTTCGGATTTTGCTTCTTTTGATAATGGGCTTACTAAGTGAATTCAAAATCTCGGTGTGTGTAGAGAGTGAACTTAGTCTTATATACAACGTTGAAATTATTACTTTTTCTTGGATATTAAATTTTCTATAAGGTGCTCCTAGGTTGATCAGTAATGAGGTCCAAAATAACTCGTGCTAAAATTTCAATTTATTGAACTCTGATTATTTAGGGTGTGCGGAGGTAACCATCATGTTCTCAAAATTAAACACCTGGGCGGCTCCACCTTAGGTGGCTCTCCACTAGCAGTTGGCAGCCCTTTTACCCATGGAACGGCTTCACCTAATCCTAGATAGCTCATTCTTTTGAACTCAAATTCGAGATGCCATGATTAGCCATGATCCTAAATATCACAGAACATGTTATAAATTCTAAGTTAATTATATACTTGAAATCAGTTCTCAATGCACTAATGATTCAACTCAGATCTTACCATGTTTTTGCAAAAATTAAATACTAAGAGGTGACTTATTAAAAAGACATCCTATATATCTAGTTAGTTTCTAGTTCACTATATGTTCTAATTTTTGATGCACTTACATTGTATTCTAGGTTGACTAACTCCTCAACGTATCATGCTTTTGTCTTAGACCTATGCATCGAAGGCTATTAAAACATATTTAAAAGAAAGATCCTATAATTAATTTAAGGTGTATATACTCTGTTATCCAGATTAAGGGACCAGATTATCGATGTCACTAACTCTAGAGTTTGATAAACTTAATCTAATTCACATGAACCTAACTTGTCCTCTAGGTTAAGTGACTATCCTACTTTTATCCTTTTTACTAATCTTTTAATTCCCTAGGATCTATTACCTAAGCTCTGATACCAAGTTGTAACGCCAAATTATTTTACGGATTTAGACAACCCGTATAACACTAGGGTGTTAAGGAAAAAACTTGATATAATAATTTCCATCGAATAAGGAAATGATTGGAGCCTCTTTATTTATTAAAAACCATATAGTAATATAGATTTCGATACACGGCTTATTATAGAATAAGATAATATTTAGATCCCCGATTCTTCAGATCTTCGCTCCCACTTCCTCATAGAAAGGAGTATAAAGTGGATCCTCTGTTCCCTCCGACTCCTTCTCGATATTCTCCTCAACTTTTTTCTTATGCAGGTCCTACAGGGTTAGTTTCTGAAGGAGGTATGAAATCTGTAGGAATGTGAGTCTTGTCGAGGGAAAAATCTCTAGCCTGGTCATTCAACCTACAAGACAAAGAAAACATAAGAATGGCTGGCTCCGTAAGGAGCGCAGACCCTCCGACGCTCAAGTCAGTGGTGGTTCGAACAAAGGAGAGCTGTAGTAGTCGAAAAATATCAGGGTTTTTGAGTTTCGAATCTGTACTTTGGAGCCGGGAGTCATACGTTTATAGACCTTTTGCAGACTGCCATAGTTTGACACGTGGCCGCTCTTTCTCGCACCTTCTGTATCTTCACGTGCCAGCCCACATGGGCCCTTAATGACCTTTGTCGTTTAGCCTACCAGGCGGTGGCGGTGGGGGGGGGGGGGGGGGAGGACGCACCGATCTTGTCTGCGCCAGGTGGATATTTTGTAAGGCTCTAGTCTGGGGTGCTCTAGATCGACTCTGGCTGGCTCATGTGACTCGCAGTTGCCCACATAGTTCCACAAGGGTAGTGACATCTGTCAATTTGGTACCACCTTACGGTAGGTGACCTCTGCGGGCAAGAAGGTAAACTTCTTCATTATTAAATGATCAGATGAGCTGTGGCTATTCATGGATATCCTTCTAAGCTTTCTGTTAGCAAGAGGCGATCTCTTCGCGTACGAGCTGATCGCATGTGGTCTGGGTGATCTTACGGGGGGCGACGTACGTCCGGTGTGCTGTGAGACGCCTTGCGATCTACGACCCCTATCAGCAAAAGACGATCTCTTCGCGTACGAGCTGATCGTGTGCGGTTTGATCTCTATTTGAGCTGTTTGCGCGCTGACTGTGTGCGAGCTGTTCCCTTGGGTGAGCTACGTGCGAGCTAACTGCGTGCGAGTTGTTACCTTGGGTGAGCTGCGTGCGAGCTGACCACGTTCGAGCTGTTTCCCATTCTAGCTACGTGCGAGCTGATCGCGTGCGAGCTGTCCGTGGGTGCGAGTTCCAAGACTTGTTTTGGTTACAATATTGCTTACCCAAAAAGCAGGGTTAGCCTTGAATCTCGAACCCATCTTGGGGAGAGGGGACTTTTTCTTAGGACACCCGAGCTCACCCAGAGTGTTCCCCAGGACAAAGGCGGTCTTCCTCGCTGCTGCTACGTGGATGATGAATTGGTGATATTTTTTAGTACCATCAAGTCTAATCCACCGCCTCACCGATAAACCTAGCTTATTCAAGATAAGTTTATTAATGTACTGAAATCAATAGCAAATATGTTCATGAGTATTTATAAACCAGAGTAGGAATCTTACCCTTGGTCGTTTTTGTCTCAAGACAAGGCTAGCCCCACATCTGGGTTTTTTTAGTCATAAAGATAAGACTAGTCCCACACCTGGATTTCTTTTAGTCACAAAGACAAGGCTAGCCCCACACTTGGGTTTTTTTTAGTCACAAAGACAAAGCTAGCCCCACAGCTAAGTTTTTTTTAGGTCTCAGCCAGAGCAAGCCCCACACCCATAATGATCAGCATCTCTCATACTTTATCTCATTTCATACACATTTATCTATCATGTCAAAAGGACACCAATGAACTAGAGGAAGTCACACATCGACCCTCCTATCCAATGATGTCAGGAAGTAGCTATCTGTTACAGAGTTATAGGTTGAAGCTATCTGTTACAGAGTTATGAATTAGAATGGATTGTACGAGTAAATTAGAATGGATACGATTCTACGACTGAATTAGAATGGATCATACGAATGAATTAGATTGGATACATTTGTGCGAATGAATTAAAATGGATCGTTTAAATAAATTAGAATCGATACATTCGTGCGAATGAATTAGAATGGATCGTATGACTGAATTAGAATGGATCATACGAATGAATTCGAATGGATCGTACGAATGAATTAGAATTGATCATACAAATGAATTATAATGGATACATTCGTGTGAATAAATTAGACTGGATACATTCGTATGAATGAATTAGAATGGATCCATTCATATAAATGAATTAGTATGGATCGTACGAATGGATTAGAATGGATCGTACAAATGAATTAGAATGTGGATCATACGAATGAATTAGAATGAATCGTACGAATGAATTAGAATGGATACATTCACACGAATGAATTAGAATGCATCGTACGAATGAATTAGAATGGATACAATCGTGCGAATGAATAAGAATGGATAGTACGAATCAATTAGAATAGTTAGTACAAATGCTGATCCATTCTAATTTTTTCGTACGATCGATTCTAATTCATTCGTACGATCCATTCTAATTAATTCGCACGATCCAATCTAATTTATTCGTAGGATCCATTCAAATTCATCCGAACGAATGCATCCATTCTAATTCATTCACACGAATGTATCAATTCAAATTTATACGTACGATCCATTCTAATTCATTCGTACGATCCGTTCTAATTCATTCGTACGATACATTCTAATTCTTTTGCACGAATGTATCCATTCTAATTCATTTGTACGATCCATTCTAATTCATTCGTACGAATGTATCCATTCTAATTTATTCGTATGATCCATTCTAGTTCATTCATACGATCCATTCTAATTCGTTCGTACGATCCATTTTAATTCATTCGCACGAACGAATGTAGCCAATCTAATTTCGTACGAATGAATTAGAATGGATACATTGTGTGAATGATTTAGAATGGATCGCACGAATAAATTAGAATGGATCATACGAATGAATTAGAATGGATACATTCGTACGAATGAATTAGAATGGACTGTATGAATGAATTAGAATGGATACATTCGTGCAAATGAATTAGAATGGATCGTACGAATGATATAGAATGGATCATACGAATGAATTAGAATGGATACACTCGTGCGAATGAATTAGAATGGATCATAGGAATGAATTAAAATAGATACATTCGTGCGAATGAATTTGAATGGATCGTTCGAATGAACTAAAATGGATACATTCGTGCGAATAAATTAGAATGGATGCATTCGTGCGAATGAATTTGATTGGATCGTACAAAAGAATTAGAATGGAACGTACGAATAAATAAGAATGGATACATTCGTGCGAATGAATTAGAATAGATCGTACGAATGAATTAGAATAGATCGTACGAATGAATTAGAATGGATACATTCGTGCGAATGAATTAGAATGGATCGTACGAATGAATTAGAATGAAAACATTTGTGCGAATAAATTACAATGGATCATACGAATGAATTAGAATGGATCGTACGAATGAATTATAATGGATACATTCGTGCGAATGATTTTGAATAGATCGTACGAATGAATTAGAATAGATCGTACGAATGAATTAGAATGGATACATTCGTAAGAATGAATTAGAATGGATACAATCGTGCGAATGAATTATAATGGATTGTACGAATGAATTAGAAAGGATCATGGGAATGAATTAGAATGGATCATACGAATGAATTAGAATGGATATATTCGTGCGAATTTATTAGAATGGATCGTACGAATGAATTAGAATGGATTTTATGAATGAATTAGAATGGATCATGCGAATGAATTAGAATGGATCATGCAAATGAATTAGAATGAATCGTACGAATGAAATAGAATAGATACATTCGTCCGAATGAATTAGAATGGTTCGTACAAATGAATTAGAATGGATTGTACGAATGAATTAGAATGGATCATGGAAATAAATTAGAATAGATCGTACGAATGAATTAGAATTGATACATTCCTGTGAATGAATTAGAATGGATCGTGCGAATGAATTAGAATGGATCGTGCGAATGAATTAGAATGGATCGTGTGAATGATTTAGAATGGATCGTACGGATGAATTAGAATGGATCGTACGAATGAATTAGAATGGATCGTGCGAATGAATTAGAATGGATCGTACGAATGATTTAGAATGGATACATTAATGCGAATGAATTAGAATGGATAGTACGAATGAATTAGAATGGATCGTGCGAATGAATTAGAATGGATCGTGCGAATGAATTAGAATGGATCGTACGAATGAATTAGAATGGATACATTCGTGCGAATGAATTAGAATGGATCGTACGAATAAATTAGAATGGTTACATTCGTGCGAATGAATTATAATGGATCGTACGAATGAATTAGAATGGATCGTACTAATGAATTAAAATGGATATATTCATGCGAATGAATTAGAATGGATCGTACGAATGAATTAGATTTGATAGTACAATTGAAATAGAATGGATCGTACGAATGAATTAGAATGGATCGTGTGAGTGAATTAGAATGGATCGTACAAATGAATTAGGATGCATCCATTCGTGCGAATGAATTAGAATAGATCGTACGAATTAATTAGAATAGATCATACGAATGAATTAGAATGGATACATTCGTCTAAATGAATTAGAATGGATCATACGAATGAATTAGAATGGATTGTACGAATGAATTAGAATGGATTGTACGAATGAATTAGATGGATCGTGCGAATGAATTAGAATGGACTATACGAATGAATTAGAATGGATACATTCATGCGAATGAAATAGAATGGATCGTATGAATGAATTACAATGGATTGTACGAATGAATTAGAATGGATACATTCGTGCGAATGAATTAGAATGGATCGTACGAATGAATTAGAATTGATCATACGAATGAATTAGAAAGGATCATACGAATGAATTAGAATGGATACATTCGTATGAACGAATTAGAATGGATCGAATGAATGAATTAGAATAGATCATGGAAATGAAGTAGAATGGATCGTACAAATGAATTAGAATGGATACATTCTTGGAAATGAATTAGAATGGATAATACGAATGAATTAGAATGAATCATACGATTGAATTAGAATGGGTCGTGCGAATAAATTGGAATGGATCGTACGAATAAATTAGGATGTATCCATTCGTGCGAATGAATTAGAATTGATCGTACGAATGAATTAGAATTGATCGTACGAATGAATAAGAATGGATTGTACGAATGAATTAGAATGGATCATAAGAATGAATTAGAATGGATACATTCGTGCGAATGAATTAGAATGGATCATACGAATGAATTAGAATGGATCATACGAATGATTTAGAATGGATCGTTCGAATGAATTAGAGTAGATCGTGCGAATGAATTAGAATAGATTGAACGAATGAATATATACAACCGTGTAAATGATTTAGAATGGATCATACGAGAGAATTAGAATGGCTCGTACCAATGTATTTGAATCGATCATACGAATGAATTAGAATAGATCGTGCTAATGAATTAGAATGGATATATTCGTGCAAATGAATTAGAATGGATCATAAGAATGAATCAGAATGGATTGTTTGACTGAATTAGAATGGATACATTTGTGCGAATGAATTAGGATGGATCGTAGGAATGAATTAGAATGGATACATTCGTGCGAATGAATTAGAATGGATCGTACGAATGAATTAGAATGGATCATATGAATAAATTAGAATGGATCGTGCGAGCGAATTAGAAAAGATCATATGAATGAATTAGAATGGATACATTCGTGCGAATAAATTAGAATAGATCGTACAAATGAATTAGAATGGATCGTACGAATGAATTAGAATGGATTATGGGAATGAATTAGAATGGATCGCACGAATGAATTAGAATGGATCCATTCGTGCGATTGAATTAGAATGGATCGTACGAATGAATTAGAATGGAAAGTATGAATGAATTAGAATAGTTACATTCGTGCGAATGGATTAGAATGGATCAGACAAATAAATTAGAATGGATCGTATGAATGAATTAGAATGAATCATGCGAATGAATTAGAATGGATCATACGAATAAATCAGAATTGATACATTTGTGTGAATGAATTAGACTGGATCGTACAAATGAATTAGAATGGATCGTACGAATGAATTAGAATGGATCGTGCAAATGAATTAGAATAGATCGTACGATTGAATCTGAATGGATACATTCGTTCGAATGAATTAGATTGGATCGTACGAAAGAATTAGAATGGATTATACGAATGAATTAGAATGGATCGTTCGAATGAATTAGAATAGATCGTGCGAATGAATTAGAATGTATCTATTCTAATTCATTCGTATGATACATTCTAATTCATTCATACAATCCATTCTAATTCATTTGTCTATTCTAATTCATTTGCATGAATGTATCCATTCTAATTCAATCGTACGATTCATTCTAATTCATTCGTGCGATCCATTCTAAATCAGTCGTATGATCCATTCTAATTCATCCGTACGATCCATTCTAATTCATTATGATCCATTCTAATTCATTCGTATGATCTATTCTAAATCATTCGTACGATCCATTCTAATTTATTCGTACGATCCATTCTAATTCATTCGAGCGAAAATATCTATTCTAATTCTTTCGTACGATCCATTCTACTTCATTCGTATGATCCATTCTAATTCATTCGCACGAATGTATCCATTCTAATTCATTCGTATAATCAATTCTAATTCATTCGAATGAATGTATTCATTCTAGTTCATTCGCACGAATGTATCCATTCTAATTCATTCGTATGATCCATTCTTAGTCATTCGTACGATCCATTCTAATTCATTACAGTCCATTCTAATTCATTCGTACGATCCATTCTAATTCATTCGTATGATCCATTCTAATTCATTTGAAAGAATGTATCCACTCTAATTCATTCGTACGATCCATTCTAATTCATTCACATGAATGTATTCATTCTAATTCATTCGTACGAATGTATCCTTTCTAATTCATTCGTATGAATGTATCCATTCTATTTCATTCATGCGATCCATTCTAATTCATTCGTACGTTCCATTCTAATTCATTCGTACGAACGTATCTATTCTAATTCATTCGCACGAATGGATCGTACGCATTCATACGATCTATTCTAATTCATTCATACAATCAACTCTAATTCATTCGCACGAATGTATCCATTCTAATTCATTTATACGATCCAATCTAATTCATTCGTACGATCCATTCTAATTCATTCGCACGAATATATCCTTTCTAATTCATTCGTACGATCCATTCTAATTCATTCGCACGAAGGTATCCATTATTATAATGGATCGTACAAATAAATTAGAATAGATCGTACAAATTAATTAGAATGGATATATTCGTGCGATTGAATTAGAATGGCCCGTACGAATGAATTAGAATGGATCATATGAATGAATTCGAATGGATCATATGAATGAATTAGAATGGATCGTACAAATGAATTTGAATGGATCGTACAAATGAATTAGAATGGATATATTCGTGCGAATGAATTAGAATGGACTGTACAAATGAATTAGAATAGATACATTCATGCGAATGAATTAGAATGGATCATTAGATTGAATTAGAATGGATCATACGAATGAATTAGAATGGTTCGTATGAATGAATTAGAATGGATATATTCATAAGAATGAATTAGAATGGATTGTACGAATGAATTAGAACGAATCGTACGAATGAATTAGAACGGATCGTACGAATGAATTAGAATGGATACATTCAGACGAATGAATTAGAATGGATCGTACGAATGAATTAGAATGGCTCGTACGAATGAATTAGAATGGACCATACAAATGAATTAGAGTGGATCGTACGAATGAATTAGAATGGATCGTGCGAATGAATTAGAATGGATCATACGACTGAATTAGTATGGATACATTCGTACAATCCATTCTAATTTATTCGTACGATCCATTCTAATTCATTCGCACAAATGTATCCATTCTAATTCGTACGTATGATCCAATCTAATTGATTCATACGTTCAATTCTAATTTTTTCATACGAATGTATCTATTCTATTTAATTCGTACAATCCATTCTAATTCATTCGTACGATCCATTCTAATTCATTCGTACGATCCATTCTAATTCATTCATACGATCCACTCTAATTCATTCATATCGTACGATCAATTCTAATTCATTCGCACGAATGTATCCATTCTGATTCATTCGTACGATCCATTGCAATTCATTCGTATGAATGTATCCATTCTAATTCATTCGTTCGATCCATTCAAATTCTTTCATACGATCCTTTCTAATTAATTCACAGGAATGTATCCATTCTAATTCATTCATGTGATCTATTCTAATTCAATCGTACGATCCATCCTAATTTATTCGTGCGGATGAATTAGAATGTATACATTCATGCGAATGAATCTGAATGGATCGTATCCATTCTAATTCATTCGTATGATCCATTCCAATTCATTCGTACGATCCATTCAAATTCATTCGCACAAATGTATCCATTCTAATTCATTCATACAATCCATTCTAATTCATTCGTACGATCCATTCTAATTCATTCATACATTGAATTTGAAAGGATACATTCATGCGAATGATTTAGAATGGATCATACGAATGAATTAGAATGGAAATGGATCGTTCGAATGATTTAGATTGGATACATTCGTGCGAATGAATTATAATGGATCATGCGAATGAATTAGAATTGATACATTCATGTGATTGAATTATAATGGATTGTATGAATGAATTTGAATGATTGTATGAATGAATTTGAATGGATACATTCGTACGAATGAATTAGAATGGATCGTACGAATGAATTAGAATGGATCGTGTGAATGAATTAGAATGGATACATTCGTGTGAATGAATTAGATGGATCGTATGAATGTAATATAATAGATCGTATGACATTACTGTAAATGAATTAGAATGGATACATTCGTACGAATGAATTAGAATAAATATATTCGTGCGAATGAATTTGAATGGATCGTACGAACGAATTAGAATGGCTACATTTGTTCGTATGAATTAATTTGAATGGATCGTACGAATAAAATAGAATGGATACATTCGTGTGAATAAATAAGAATGGATCGTACGAATGAATTAGAATGGAAGAATGAATTTGAATGGATACATTCGTACGAATGAATTAGAATGGATCGTACGAATGAATTAGAATGGACACATTCGTGCGAATGAATTAGAATGGATCGTACGAATTAATTAGAATGGATCGTATGAATCAATTAGAATGTATCGTACGAATGAATTAGAATAGATACGATCGTACGAATGAATTAGAATGGATCGTACGAATGAATAAGAATGGATCAAATGAATGAATTAGAATGGATACATTCGTGTGAATGAATTAGAATGGCTCGTACGAATGAATTAAAATGGATCGTGCGAATAAATTAGAATGAATCATACAAATAAATTAGAATGGATACATTTGTGCGAATGAATTAGAATGGATCGTATGAATGAATTAGAAGGGATCATTTGAAAAAATTAGAATGTATCGAATGAATTAATTAGAATGGATCGTGCGAACGAATTAGAATAGATAGTACGAAAGAATTAGAATGGATACATTCGTGCGAATGAATTAGAATGGATCGTACGAATGAATTAGAATGTATCGTACGAATGAATTAGAATGGATCGTACGAATGAATTAGTATGGATCATGTGAATGAATTAGAATGGATCGCACGAATGAATTAGAATAGATACACTCGTGCGAATGAATTGGAATGGGTCGTACGAATGAATTAGAATGGATAGTAGGAATGAATTAGAATGGATACATTCGTGCGAATGAATTAGAATAGATCATGCGAATGAATTAGAATGGATCGTACGAATGAATTATAATGGATAGTACGAATGAATTAGAATTAATACATTCGTCCGAATGAATTAGAATGGAACATACGAGTGAATTAGAATGTTTCGTACGAATGAATTATAATGGATCGTACGAATGTATTAGAATGGATCATATGAATGAATGAGAATGGGTCGTACGAATGATTTAGAGTGGATCATGCGAATGAATTAGAATGGATCGTACGAATAAATTAGAATGGATATATTCGTGCGAATTAATTTGAATGGATTATACGAATAAATTAGAATGGATCATACGAATGAATTAGAATAGATCGTACGAATAAATTAGAATGGATACATTTGTGCGAATGAATTAGAATAGATTGTACGAATTAATTTGAATGGATCGTTCGAATGAATTAGAATGGATCGTGCGAATGAATTAGAATGGATTGTATGAATGAATTAGAATGGATACATTCGTGCGAATAAATTAGAATGGATCGTACAAATGAATTAGAATGGATCATACGAATGAATTAGAATGGATCGTGCGAATGAATTAGAATGGATCGTACGAATGAATTAGAATGGATATATTCGTGCGAATAAATTAGAATGGATCCTACGAATGAATTAGAATGGATCGTGCGAATGAATTAGAATGGATTGTACGAATGAATTAGAATGGATACATTCGTGCGAATGAATTAGAATGGATCGTACGAATGAATTAGAATGGATCGTACGAATGAATTAGAATGGATCATACGAATGAATTAGAATGAATACACTTGTGCGAATGTATTAGAATGGATCATACGAATGAATTAGAATGGATCGTGCGAACGAATTTGAAAGGATCATACGAATGAATTAGAATGGATCGTATGAATGAAATAAAATGGATACATTCATGCGAATAAATTAGAATGGATCGTACGAATGAATTAGAATGGATCTTGCGAATGAATTAGAATAGATCCTACGAATGATTTAGAATGGATACATTCATTCGAATGAATTACAATAGATCGTACGAATGAATTAGAATGGATCGTGCGAATGATTTGGAATGGATCGTACGACTGAATTAGAATGGATACATTCATGCGAATGAATTAGAGTGGATCGTACGAATAAAATAGAATGGATCAGAGGGATGAATTAGAATGGATCGTACGAATGAATTAGAATGGATCGTGTGAATGAATTAGAATGGATAGTACGAATGAATTACATTGGATACATTTGTGCGAAAGAATTAGAAAGGATTGTACGAATGAATTAGAATGGATTGTACGAATGAATTAGACTAGATTATACGAATGAATTAGAATGGATCGTGTAAATGAATTAGAATGGATCGTACGAATGAATAAGAAAGGAAACATTCGTGTGAATGAATTAGAATGGATCGTATGAATAAATTAGAATGGTTCATACGAATGAATTAGAATGGATCATACGAATAAATTAGAATGGATCGTACAAATAAATTAGAATGGATCGTACGAAAGAATTAGAATGGATACATTCGTGCGAAAGAATTAGACTGGATCGTACGAATGAATTAGAATGGATCGTATAAATGATTTAGAATGGATCGTGTGAATGAATTAGAATGGATCGTACGAATGAATTAGAATGGATCCATTCGTGCGAATGAATTAGAATGGATTGTACGAATGAATTAGAATGGATCATACGGTTGAATTTGAATGGATACATTCGTGCGAATGAATTAAAATGGATCGTACGAATAAATTAGAATGGATCGTACGAATGAATTAGAATGGATCGTGCGAATGAATTTGAATGGATCATACGAATAAATTAGATTGGATCATGCGAATGAATTAGAAGGGATGGTATAAATGAATTAGAATGGATACATTCATGCGAATGAATTAGAATGGATCATACGAATGAATTGGGATAGATCGTGCGAATGAATTTGAATGGATCCAACGAATGAATTAGAATGGATACATTCGTGCGAATGAATTAGAATGGGTCGTACGAATGAATTAGAATTGATCGTACGACTGAATTACAAAGAATCGTACGAATGAATAAGAATGGATAGTACGAATAAATTAGAATGGATTGTGCGAATGAATTAGTATGGATCGTACGAATGAATTAGAAAGGATACATTCGTGCGAATGAATTAGAATGGATCGTACGAATGAATTAGAATGGATCGTGCAGATGAATTAGAATGGATCGTATGAATGAACTAGAATGGATAAATGGGCGAATGAATTAGAATGGATCGTACGAATAAATAAGAATAGATCGTACGAATGAATTAGAATGGTAAGTATGAATGAATTAGAAAGGATCATGCAAATGAATTAGAATGGATCGTACGAATGAATTAGAATAGATACATTCGTGTGAATGAATTAGAATGGATCGTACGAATGAATTAGAATGGATCGTACGAATGAATTAGAATGGATCATGCGAGTGAATTAGAATGAATCGTTCGAATAAATTAGAATGCATCCATTCGTGCGAATGAATTAGAATGGATCATACGAATGAATTAGAATGGATTGTAGGAATTATTTAGAATAGATCGTACGAATGAATTAGAATGGATACATTCCTACGAATGAATTAGAATGGATCGCACAAATAAATTAGAATGGATTGTAATAATGAATTAGAATGTTTTGTACGAATGAATTAGAATGGATCGTACGAATGTATTAGAATGAATCATGCGAATGAATTAGAATGGGTCATACGAATTAATTAGAGTGGATCATCTGAATTAATTAGAATGGATCGTACGAATGAATTAGAATGGATATATTCATGCGAATTAATTAGAGTGGATAATACGAATAAATTAGAATGGATCATACAAATAAATTAGAATAGATTGTATGAATGAATTAGAATGAATACATTTGTGCGAATGAATTAGAATGGATCGTACGAATAAATTAGAATGGATCGTACGAATGAATTAGAATGGATCATGCAAATGAATTAGAATGGATTGTATGAATGAATTAGAATGGATACATTCGTGCAAATAAATTAGAATGGATCGTACGAATGAATTAGAATGGATCGTACGAATGAATTAGAATGGATCATGCGAATGAATTAGAATTGATCCACTCGTGCGAATGAATTAGAATAGATCGGACGAATGAATTAGAATGGATCATACGATTGAATTAGAATAAATCGTACAAATGAATTAGAATGGATACATTTATGCGAATGAATTAGAATGGATCGTACGAATGAATTTGAATGGATATATTCGTGCGAATAAATTAGAATAGATCGTACGAATGAATTAGAATGGATCGTACGAATGAATTAGAATGGATACATTCTTATGAATGTATTAAACTAGATCATACGAATGAATTAGAATGGATCGTATGATTGAATTAGAATGGATCGTGCGAATGAATTTGAATGGATCGTGCGAATGAATTAGAATGGATCGTACGAATGAATTAGATTGGATAGATTCGTGCGAATGAATTAGAAACTATCGTACGAATGAATTAGAATGGATCATACGAAAGAATTAGAATGGTTCATGCGAAGGAATTAGAATGGATACATTTGTGCAAATGAATTAGAATGGATCGTACGAATGAATTAGAATGGATCATGCGAATTAATTAGAATGGATCGTACGAATGAATTAGAATGGATCATAAGAATGAATTAGAATGGATCGTATGAACGAATCAGAATAGATCGTACGAATGAATTAGAATAGATAGATTCTTATGAATGAATTAAACTAGATCATACGAATGAATTAGAATGGATCATACGATTGAATTAGAATGGATCGTGCGAATGAATTAGAATGGATAGTGCGAATGAATTAGAATGGATCATAAGAATGAATTAGAATAGATTGTGCGAATGAATTAGAATCGATCGTACGAATGAATTAGATTGGATAGATTTGTGTGAATAAATTAGAAAGGATCGTACGAATGAATTAGAATCGATCGTACGAATGAATTAGAATGGATCATGCGAACGAATTAGAATGGATACATTCATGCGAATGAATTAGAATGGATCGTACGAATGGATTAGAATGGATCGTACGAATGAATTAGAAAGGATCATGCGAATGAATTAGAATAGATCGTACGAATAAATTAGAATGTAAACATTCGTGCGAATTAATTAGAATGGATCGTACGAATGAATTATAATGGATCTTACGAATGAATTAGAATGGATCGTGTGAATGAATTAGAATGGATCGTACGAATAAATTAGAATGGATACATTCATGCGAATAAATTAGATTGGATCGTACGAATGAATTAGAATGGATCGTGCGAATTAATTTGAATGGATCGTGCGAATGAATTAGAATTGATCTTGCGAATAAATGAGAATGGATCGTACGAAGTAATTAGAATGGATACATTCAAGCAAATGAATTAGAATGGATCGTACGAATGAATTAGAATGGATCATAAGAATGAATTAGAATGGATCGTATGAATGAATTAGAATGGATCATACGAATGAATTACAATGGATTGTACTGAAGTAGATTGGATACATTCATGCGAATGAATTATAATGGATCGTATAAATGAATTAGAATGGATCATACGAATGAATTAGAATGAATCGTGCGAATGAATTAGAATGGATCGTACGAATGAATTACAATGGATACATTCAAGAGAATGAATTAGAATGGATCGTGCGAATGAATTAGAATGGATCGTGCAAATGAATTAGAATCGATCGTGCGAATGAATTAGAATGTATACATTCATGCGAATGTATTAGAATGGATCGTACAAATCAAATAGAATGGATCATAGGAATGAATTAGAATGGTACGTATGACTGAATTAAAATGGATCGTACGAATGAATTAGAATGGATTGTGCGAATGAATTAGAATAGATACATTTATGCGAATGAATTACAATGGATCGTACTAATAAATTTGAATGAATCATACGACTGAATTAGAATGGATCGTATGAATGAATTAGAGTGAATCGTGCGAATGAATTAGTATGGATCATACGAATGAATTAGAAAGGCTACATTCGTGCGAATGAATTAGAATGGATCGTACGAATGAATTAGAATGGATCGTACGAATAAATTAGAATGGGTCATGCGAATGAGTTAGAATGGATCATACGAATAAATTAGAATTGATACGTTCATGTGAACGAATTAGATTGGATCGTACGAATAAATTAGAATGGATCATATGAATGAATTAGAATGGATCGTTCGAATGAATTAGAATGGATTGTACGAATTATTTAGAATGGATAGTATGAATGAATTAGAATGGATCGAACGAATAAATGAGAATGGATCGTAGGAATGATTTAGAATGGATCGTACGAATGAATTTAAATGGATTGTACAAATGAATTAGAATGGATCATACAAATGAATTAGAATGGACACATTCGTGCAAATGAATCAGAATAAATCGTATGAATGAATTAGAATGGATCGTACGAATGAATTAGAATGGATCGTGCGAATGAATTAGAATGGATCGTTCGAATGAATTAGAATGGATCCATTCGCGTGAATAAATTAGAATGGATCATATGTATGAATTAGAATGGATTGTACGAATGAATTAGAATGGATTGTACGAATAAATTAGATTGGATCATAATAATGAATTAGAATGGATACATTCGTGTGAATGAATTAGAATGGATCGTGCGAATGAATTCGAATGGATCGTACGAATGAATTAGAATGGATCGTACGAATGAATTAGAATGGATACATTCGTGCGAATGAATTAGAATTGATCGTACGAATAAATTAGAATAGATCGTACGAATCAATTAGAATGGATCGTACGAATGAATTATCATGGATCGTGCAAATGAATTAGAATGGATTATACGAATGAATTAGAATGGATACATTCGTGTGAATGAATTAGAATGGATCGTACGAATGAATTAGAATGGATCATACGAATGAATTAGAATGGATCATACGAATGAATTAGAATGGGTTGTACGAATGAATTAGAATAGATCGTACGAATGAATTAGGATGGATCGTGCGATTGAATTAGAATGGATCGTACGAATGAATTTGAATGGATACATTCGTGCGAATGAAATAGAATGGATCGTACGAATGAAGTAGAATGGATCGTACGAATGAATTAGAATGTGTGGGTGCAAATTTTGGCAGAAGTGTGCCAACTACCGTGGGACCCACCGGCCCTGCCTGGTGGGCCCACGAGGACCACCGTGGGACCCACTGGCCCTGCCTGGTGGGCCCACAAGGACCACCGCGGGACCCACCGGCCCTGCCTGGTGGGCCCACGAGGACCACCGTGGGACCCCCCGGCCCTGCCTAGTGGGCCAACGAGGACTATCGCGGGACCCACCGGCCCTGCCTGGTGGGACCAAGAGCCTGTGGAATCCCCAAGAAAACGGTAGCGGGGCCCGCTAGCTTTACTTGGAGAATCCCCTGATGTTGCAGCAGAAACCGCCATTTACCACCAGAGAATTCTATAAATAGTAGAGCCTTCGAATGTAAATGGATCCAGAATTTTTGATTTCCACTTTGAGATCTGCTTTTCCGAACCAGAGCTCTGGAATTTCTCAGCTTCCCATCTTCCACCTCTCTTTGATCTTCTTCTCTCTTTCAAAGAGATCAGAGTCTTTTCAGTGATACTCGGCCTGTCGAGATCACTTTAACATAAGTGTTAGTAAATTCGGGTTGCTCCCTATAGCACGGAGACGTAGGCTTCGGCTGAACTCCGAGATCACACCTCGTGTCAACATTCTCTCTGTTTGCATATCAAAAGGCTTCAACTTCAATCAACAGATTGAGCAACAATCTCTTCGACTCGAAACTTCAATTGACTGGTGAGGCGAAGTCTTCGGGTCGGCACGAAGATTTTCCCCCACAGTTTGGCGCCGTCTGTGGGATCCGTGTGAAAAGCCGTGTCCTATCTACATTGTCTATCGAATCAATTGCGCAAACAACTGATCGATAGCCAAACTTCCTCACCCCTTCGGTTGATCAGACAACCGTTTGGACATTGGCACTCTCATTGCACCCTTCGCTCTCTGAATGGCGAGGCCGAAGCACCAGGGTCAACCAGAAGGAAGTAACACTCAACAACAAGCTCGTCCTGAGACTCGTTCAATGAGTCAAAGGCTCAACTTCGGACAGCCCCTTGCTGTCCCCGAGGTGGGGGTTCATTCAGGGAGTGGGAGATCCGTCGATCGACCAATCGCCCATCCCGCACGACAATCGATTGGGCAAACCGCTCCCGCTCCTGCTGAAGACCCTCCATCGACCTACCAAATCTCTGCAGTCGACTTCCAACTGCTCCAATTGGCGAAGCAAAACGCCACCCTCACCGCTGAGAGGGATGCTCTGAAGAAGGCAGCTTCCGAGGCTAGAATCGCGCTTCATATCCCCTCTATAAGTAAGAGGGTTGATCTTCCACGACATTCGATCCACTCCGAACAACGGAGGTCAATGGGCACTGCTGCCCTCGAGAGGATTCGACGCGACCCAACTCCCTCTGCTGCCCCATGGAAGCAGAGTGTTTGGGATCGCCTCGACGATGAATCCTCCCAATCATCTTCTGGCCGCAATTGCGACAAGAGGGCACCTTCAAAGCTCAACATACCAAGGAAGCACCAAATGAAAGGCGCTCCTTCAAAGAGTCGAGTTTCCCCATCCATTCCACTTCAACATGGACTCGGATCGGACCTTCGATACCGACTTCAACCGGCAATTACTTCAATGCCTGAGCAAGACCTTGCTATCTTGCCTCTTGACCCACCTCTAGGTCGAGGACACGGTCGTAGGGATGGGTACTCCTCTGCTGGGCCTCTACATCGAAGCCTCTTCGAGTCAACTTTTTCGAGGGGATGGAGAACTCCTATCCTCCCCAAATTCAACTGCATTAAAGGAGATCCGACTCTCCATATCCTTGCCTTCAAGCAAGCTTTGACACCACACGAAGAAGAGAACAACGTGCTTTGTCGCACTTTTGCTGGAAGTCTCGATGAGCCATCACTCGACTGGTATCACAATCTCCGAGCTGGGTCCATCACCCAGTTCGATGTTTTGGCTAACCTCTTTGTGCAGCACTATCAGCTCAATCTGAAGCCAGAGAAGAAACTCGATTCCCTCTATCGGCTAAGGATGGGTGCTGATGAGACCCTCCGCAATTTCACAAGGAGATTTCGCAACGAGCATGCTGCTCTCTCCGGAAGACATCTGGATGATGAAGCCATCATGTTGGCTTTCCAGAACGCCCTCCGCTTCGATCTACACATCTACAACGATTTCATTCGCAATCCCCCTCCCTCTCTAGGTGCAATGTTTGATCGAATCCAGAGAGAGATTGAGGTGGAAGACGATCAAGTCGCTCGAAAAGGGCGAGAGTCGAAGAGAAGGCCTACTGAGAGAGAAGCGCCAAAGTATGCTGCCAAAGCTCACAACGCTGAGGCAGCAGTCCCTCCAGCCAACAAACGATCAAAGAATGATGGGCGTCGATCTCCGACGAAGACCACTTTCACTGAGTGGAATTTACCAGTCGAACAGATACTCGACCGCATTCAACATGACGAGTATCTTTGAAGGCCCAATCCTCTTCAGCCAAACTCCAAATTCACAGCAGACAAAACGGTCTACTGCGAATTCCATCGAAGTCACGGCCACTCCACCGACCGGTGCTATCGGCTGAAGTTCCATCTTGAAGACTTATTGCGAGAGGGCCACCTTCAAGAGTTCGTCAACAACGGGCAAGATCAACGTCGAGCCTCTGCAAAGGGGAAAGAAGTGTGTTGGGTAAATCAAATCTCCTCCGACCGACAACCTATCTCTGTGAATGCCAACGTCTTTGGTATTCATGGAACATTGCACAATCAAAATTTGACCGGGAAGGAGGTGGATCGACAAGTTCGACGCATCTTCCACGTTCGTTCTACTACGAACAAGGAAGATACCTGGATCGAGAAGCCCATCGAAGGTCTTACTTGGCCGTCCATTGTCTTCAACGACATCGATCTTCAAGGAGTTCATACTCCACATCGAGACCCCCTGGTTTTGAAACTCATCATCGACGGAAGCACCGTCAATCGAATCCTCATCGACACCAGGAGTTCCATCGACATTATGTTCTCAGACTGCTTCAAACATCTGGGACATAAATATCAAAGCCTTGATGTCGTTCCAACTGTGATCACTGGTTTCAATGGCGAATAAAGCATCACGATGGGTGAGTCGAGATTCACCATCGACCTCAGCCAAGAGACTCGAGTCTCGGTGAGGTTTGCGATCGTCGAGGGAACGTCCAGCTACAACGCCATTCTCGAACGACCATTCCTCCACCAGATCAACGCCATCTCTTCTTCGTACCACCAACTACTCAAGTTTGCAACGGGAGAAGGCATTGTCTGCATTCGAGGTGATCAGCAAGTTGGGAGATCTTGTGAAGCTGCTGCTGCAAAAACAGATCGCAAGATCAACATCGCTCCTCCAAAACGGCCACGAGATGAAGCTGGTCCCTCTACTAAATAGCAATCAAAGGAGATTCCACTGATCGAGCCCCCACCAATCGAATGGGAAGCCTCACCTTCAATTGAAGAAATCACCCTATCAATATCGACAGTGGAGATCTCCCTCGACAAACATTTATTGGTACCGGTCTTAGCGACGCAGAAGCGCAAGACATGGTATCCTTCCTTCAGTCCAACATCGACGTCTTCGCCTGGTGTTTTGAAGACATGCCTGGGATCAATCCTGATGACGCCTGCCACCGGCTCGCGATCAAAGAAGAAGTGAAGCCTGTCAAGCAAAAGCCACGCACCCTCCGACCAGAGCTACAAGTTGCTGTTCAAGAAGAGATCACCAAGCTACTCGCAGCAGGCTTCATCCGTGAAGTAGAATATCCTACTTGGATCTCTAACATAGTTGCTGTTCCAAAGAAGAATGGGAAGGTCAGAGTCTGCATCGACTTCACCAATCTCAACAAAGCGTGTCCCAAAGACCCATTCCCCATGCCAAGGATTGATAGACTCGTCGATGCCACTGCTGGCCACGAGCTATTGTCTTTCATGGATGGGTACTCTGGATACAATCAAATTCCACTTCACCCAGATGATCAAGAGAAGACATGTTTTGTGACTAGCCGAGGTCTCTACTGCTATAATGTAATGCCATTCGGCCTCAAAAATACTGGATCTACCTATCAAAGGCTAGTCACCAAGATGTTCGAAGACCAGATCGATCGCAACGTCGAAGTCTATATAGACGATCTGCTTACCAAAAGCTCTAGTCGAGGGGGTCATCTGTCTGATCTGGCGGAAACCTTTCAAGTTCTTCGAAAATATCATATGAAGCTGAATCCAGCCAAGTGCGCTTTTGAAGTTCAATCTGGCAAATTCCTGGGTCATCTTGTGACCAGGAGGGGTATTGAAGCAAATCCTGATCAAATTCGAGCCATCCTCAACATGCCATCACCTACTAATCGGAAGAAAGTGCAACGCCTCACTGGAAGACTTGCTGCCCTCAATCGGTTCATTTCAAAGTCTTCTGACAAGTGTAAACCTTTGTTCGACAAGCTACGAAAGGCGGATACATCAGGATGGAGTCCAATTTGTGAAGAAGCTTTCCAAGGCATCAAGAAATATCTGGTGCAAGCTCCTATCCTGACTGCTCCACTTCCAAAAGAAGACTTGTGGCTTTATCTCGCTGTGACCGATCAAGCAATCAGTGCGGTCCTAGTCAGTAGAAGAGAAGGCGTCGAACATCCAGTCTACTACATCAGCCATACTCTTCTTCCGGCTGAGACTCGTTATTCAAAAACTGAAAAGGTCATCCTAGCCTTACTCACTGCATCACGTCGCCTTCAACCTTACTTCGTCTCCCACCAGATCACTGTCATTTTAGAACATCCACTCAAAGATATCGTCGACAAAGCTGGTCGAGCTGGTCGAATGACCAAATGGGTGATCGAAATGAGTGCTCTGGGGATTCAGTTCGAATCTCGCACTTCCATCAAAGGTCAAGCCGTTGCTAATTTTCTAGCTGATTTTCCAGTTGAAGACCCCATCACTTGGGAAGAAGATGTCGACATGCGCTTAGAAGATGAGGACAATCCTCCAATCAATCTTGCAACAAAAATTGATCCACGTCTCGAAGCTATTGCTGCAACTCCTCCATGGAAGCTTTACACTGATGGAGCATCAAGTGTGATCGGTTCGGGAACTGGGATAGTCTTGATATCCCCCGAACTTGATCATCTACAGAAGGCCACTCTTCTTGGATTCAATGCCACCAACAACGAAGCTGAATATGAAGCACTCATTTCTGGACTTGAAATGGCAAAATCCATGGGGGTAGATCGAATCATCGCCTACAGCGATTCCCAGCTGATCATAAGACAAATCAATGGAGAATATACAGCTCGAGAAGAAAGAATGCAACTCTATTTGGTCTTAGTACGATATCTTCAGCAGCGTTTTACTAATACCGAATTCATTCAAATCCCAAGAGCAGAGAACCGAGAGGCAGATGCCTTAGCCAATGCTGCCTCAGTTCTCAGAGACTCACTCGGAGGAAGGCAAATACAAATCGATTATCAAGAATTACCCAAGACCATCCCCGATCAACAGATCCTTGCTACTACAAAGAGATCTGGGGGTGGAGATCAATTGATGATGAATCTAGCTATTGCAAATGAACTTGAAGACTGGAGACAGTCAATTCTTGACTTCTTCAAATATGGCAAGGTACCAGAAGATCCCAATCAAGCCCGAAGACTTCAAAGGAAACTTCCTTGCTATACTATTCATGGAGAAGATCTATATTTCAAATCTCACAACGGGATGTTGCTCAAGTGCCTTGGTCCCGAGCAAGCATAAATAATCCTCATTGATATCCACTCTGGAGCTTGTGGGAATCATTCGGGTGGAAGATCTCTGGAAGCCAAGACAAAACTACAAGGTTATTACTGGCCAACAATGGCGAGGGATGCTCAGCAGGTTGTTCAAAGATGCGAGCCATGCCAACGACACGCTCGAGCTATCCATCTCCCTGCGGATGAACTTCACCAACTATCAAGTCCATGGCCTTTCCATCAGTGGGGGTTGGACTTCTTGGGTCCTTTTCCACCAACTCCAAGCAAGAAGAAATATCTACTGCTGGCCACGGATTACTTCACCAAATGGGTTAAAGCTGTGCCCCTCTTCCGAGAGACTGACGACGAAGTGATCAAATTCATTCGGCACAACATCTTCTCAAGATTTGGTATACCTCAAGTTCTTGTTGCTGACAATGGAGCTCAATTTGACTCCGACAAGTTCCGAGAGTTCTGTCTGAACAACGGTATCAAGCTATTCTATTCAACTCCAAGATATCCTCAATGCAATGGTCAAGCTGAAGCCTCAAATAGAGCTATTCTTGGTATACTCAAGAAGAAACTCAACGACAAGAAAGGATTATGGGAACAGGTCTTACCTGAAGTTCTTTGGGGGTATCGCACAACTCCGAGAAGATCAACAGGGTTCTCACCCTTTCGTCTAACATATGGATCGGAAGCAGTACTCCCAACAGAAAATATATCAAATACTCTGAAGACCAGGGCAGTTGAAGAAGTAATCAACGAAGAGCTTCGGATCAATGATCTAGACTTCTCTGAAGAACTACGAGACCAAGCTTCCCTTCGTGTGGCCAAGTACCAACAGAAGATCAAACGAGCCTACGACGAGAAAGTCTACAAGAGACAGTTCCCAGTGGGCAGTCTAGTTCTCAGAGCAGTTTTCTACAACACCAAAGAACACAGCAGTGGGAAGCTTGCTCCCAACTGGGAAGGTCCATATATCGTTGAATCAGTAGGAGGCAAAGGTTCTTACAGACTGATCTCACCAGAAGGGGATAGATTACCTCGAGCTTGGAATTCTAGACACCTCAAGTTGTTCTATGCATGATGTAAATTCTGTGATAAATAAAGTTCTCTTTCAAATATTCAAATGTGCAAGTGTTCACAAGTTTGGGTGTTAGAGTTGCGACTCAACCCCTTACTAGCAAATGTTAAACTGACCCTCAATTTCAATATTCAATTTCAATCAAATTCTATATCGTCTAACAGGTTTGGGTGCTTGAGTTGCGACTCAATCCCTCACATACAAATGTTACACGAATTCAAATTCAATTTTTAAAATTACTATAAGTTTGGGTAATCGAGTTGCGAATCGACCCCTTACATTCAAAAGAGTATCTATTTCAATGCTATCCAGAACATGATATTCAAAGACATCCAACTCAAGAGACATTCAATTTTCAAACACCAAAAAGATCTTTTGATTATCAAAATTTGCCAAGTACAATGTTGAGCTGCTACATGTCAAAAGTTTACAAGTGTAAACAACAGAGAAAAAGGTAGAAATACATCAGGGCTTGGCTACGCTTGGAGCGCGCGACTTCTCTCCTTCAGATTCGCCACGAGCCTTGCTCGCAGCCGAAGCTTTAGAAGATCGGACACTGCTAGCATGTACCCTGAGTGCCTCTGCCGCTTTCTCGGCCGTTTCCCTGTAACTCTTGCATTCAGACAGCGCATGCTCCAGTTCCTTCTTGGAAGTCTCCTCTCTGGCAATAAAGGCAGCATGCTGAGCAGCTAGTCATTCTTTCAACTCCTTGATCTCGGTTGCGCGATCACAGGACACGTTCTCAACCTTGATGAGCCGATTCTTCAAGGATTCAAGTTCGTGACTCTGCGTCTCGCAACGGTTCTGCAACCCCTTGCTCTCCTGCTTCTCTTTACGAAGATCCTTGATCTTGGCCTTAAGAGAGTTTTTCTTCGAAGTCAAAAGTTCCCTCAGCTTATCCCTCTCTTCGTGGGCAGCCACCAGATCAGCTTTCAAACGGGACACCTCAGATGCGGCCTCCCGTTCTCCTGCCTTCCTAGAGAGAGAGCTTGTGATTCTCAAAACTGCTGAGCTCTGTAGGAGGATAAAGAGTTAGAATTATTCCGAAGATACAACTCGAATAATGGATCAAGCAGATGCACATACCACTATATCTAGCCGATCGAAGGCTTCTTTAAAAGTAGCTTCCGGAAGATTGCAAAGCTTCCGAATCACGCTAGTAGGGTGGTTGATATCAACATCACCCAAACTCCTTATCTTCTGAGCCGAGCCAGTAGGTGTACCTACAATCCATGCAGCAGTTCAAAATGTTAGAATATTTTCAAGCTTCAAAGGCAAGACAATCAAGGCAAGTTAGTACAGATACCTGAAGCATCGACCTGAGGAGCCTTTCCCTTCCCACGGTCGGAGCTCTTACCCTTGGGGGTCGATTTCTCCTTGATGGGGGTTGGCTCTGGCAGGGGTTGGGGAGTAGCATCACCCACCCGGCTTCCTCTCTCCATGTGAGCGGGAGAGGGAACATCTCGAGGAGGTGAGGCTCCCCCTTCATCTTTGTGCCCGCTCGAACTATCGAGCCCTGCCACCATAGCAGCTACCTCCTCAGCCAGAGATCGCGAAGGGGGTGGGGGTTGTTCAACATCCACACCCCCACTTGCAGTCGCCCCTTCGAGACAAGAAACCTCGAGAGGTATCTGATCGAGGGGTGTAGGGTTGCTTCCAACCCCACCACTCCCCGATAGCTTGATTTTGAAGCGCAGTGGGTTCTTTTTCAAATCCCCAAAGTGATAAGCAGGAATCACTTTAGGGCCATCGCCCGTTGCATCCATAACCCCCTCCATCTTACGAGCCTTAGCCTCGTCTATGAGGATCGGCTGCGAGTCCTCATCAGCACCACCAGTGGGGGTGGGAGGAATTTCTTCCTTGCCACCCCCATGTCTTTGACCACCATCAGTGGGGGTGGGAGGAATTTCTTCCTCACCACCCCTATCTTCACCATCTTCATCATCTTCATCACCTTCGCCATCTTCGTCATCATTACTATCATCACCGCCCTCATCCTCTTCACCTCCACCGTCCTCTTCTCTCTCTTCTTCCTCTTCTTCTTCTTCCCCCTTTTTCTCTTCATCTTCCTTCTCCTCCTCCTCAGCTAAGACCTTCCTTTTCTTCTTTGCCGGGCCCTTCTGTATCACCAATTTCTCCTCTATGGGTAAGCTGCGCCTAGCTCCGTAAGCCTTCTTCTCAAATCGAAGTTTCCTAACAATGTTGCCTGACTTAGGGTCCTCCTCATAATCCGAGTAGATGACCTCGTTATCTTCATAACGAAGCTTCGATCGGTGGAGGAGGTTGGCATTGCCATGTCGGACTAGGCAATTCGAGAATTGCTTCCAAGACTGAGTCCCGTATGTCAACTCTAGAAAGAGATTATCAACAGCCCCCACCTGCTCCGAAGACCACGCGAGAGCTCCTCCTGCACTGTACATGTCTATCTCTTCATGCACCTTGTACCGGGGAACCTCAGGAACAGACATAGGAGTCCAGGCACCAGACACCGATAGGGGCCAGTCGGTATAAAGTTTGTCGGAGCCGATGGTGTCGATGATCGGGCGCAGGGCAGAGACACCCGTCAGATTGTAGAATGGGCTATCTTTCCTCCAGGCCCATCGATAGTGATAGAAGAAATACCCTAACTCTATCCGGGCTTCTTCACCTTCGGGGAGGCTGGAATAGCATTCCCTGAGCTCCTTCTGGAAGTCAGACTCTACACGACAGAAAGTGTAGATGATCCTCCAGGCGTTTCCAGTAACCTGCCCGGGACAGAGACCAGAGGTGTTCAGTAACCTCGCAGCAAAGGAAGGCAATGGAAGGCGTAGTCCGCAGTTGAGCTGGCCGATTGTGACAAGGGTTCCCATCACTTGCTCCTTGCTCGCGTACGAGACAAAGATTGTCCGCCTGTCGATACCAAAAGCTGACAAAACTCCCGGAAGCGCTGGCCGGACCTTCCCCTCAGTGAAGCATGCTAGCAGCTTTTGCAGTTTCTCCCTCTTCACGTCTGTAAGTTTGCCACCAATGTTATACCCGAATTCCGGTTCCACCGACAGAGGCAGCTGCAGGCAGAGAACAAACTTAGCCTTGGGAATCTGCTCCGGACGGGAGGGAGCAGAAGCGAACCCCACTCCTTGGTGCCTCTTGCCCAACTGGCCAAGCTCGATCAGTTCAGCCCTGCCTTTACCACGGCCCTTCGGAGCAGAAGAAACTTCGACAATTTCCTTGCCCTTCCTCTTGGAAGGAACTGCACCCTTCTTCGAGCTACCCGAAGACGCCATTTAACCGATCGAAAGGAAACAGAGAGCGAGAAGTTGAAAGCAAAAGAGTCTGGACTTCGAAAAATTTTGGAAGCATGAGGCAAAAATGACAGCGAGAAAAACTTATATACCCAGGATAAAACAGGCGCACAAATCGAGAAGACACGTGTCTTCACCGTATCAAATCGCGTGTTTTTATAGGTACACGTGGCATCCATCCGTAGCAAGCGCAAAACCAGGCGAACAGTCGGAACCAGACAAAGCATCAGACCACCGGTCCGGACGAACCACCGGCCCAAGCAAACCACCGGTCCAAATGAACCGGTCCACTGGTTCAGAGAAACCATTCAAGACAAACCAAAGACTCAAAAAACAGGAAGAATCAAACTCCATCAAATATACTACCTTCTCTGAAGGGCAGGTTCGAAACTTCTAACCTTGCCTGGCTGATTTTAGCCGATCGGTCAAACTTGACCGATCGGTCAAAATCAACCGATCGGTCGATTTTCTACTGGATCCGGCAAAAAACTTAGGTTTTTTGCCGATCACCGAAACCTTGACCGGCTGATTTTAGCCGATCGGTCAAACTTGACCGATTGGTCAAAATCAACAGATCGGTCGATTTTCTACTGGATCTGGCAAAAAACTTAGGTTTTTTGCGGATCACCCTAACCTTGACCGGCTGATTTTAGCCGATCGGTTAAACTTGACCGATCGGTCAAAATCAACCGATCGGTCGATTTTCTACTGGATCTGGCAAAAAACTTAGGTTTTTTGTCGATCACCCAAACCTTGACCGACTGATCTTAGCCGATCGGTCAAACTTGACCGATCGGTCAAAATCAACCGATCGGTCGATTTTCTACTAGATCTGGTAATAAACTTAGGTTTTTTGCCGATCACCCAAACCTTGACCGGCTGATTTTAGCCGATCGGTCAAACTTGACCGATCGATGAAAATCAACCGATCGGTCGATTTTCTACTGGATCTGGCAAAAAACTTAGGTTTTTTATCGATCACCCAAACCTTGACCGGCTGATTTTAGCCGATCGGTCAAACTTGACCGATCGATCAAAATCAACCGATCGGTCGATTTTCTACTGGATCTGGCAAAAAACTTAGGTTTTTTATCGATCACCCAAACCTTGACCGGCTGATTTTAGCCGATCGGTCAAACTTGACCGATCGGTCAAAATCAACCGACCGGTCGATTTTCTACTGGATCTGGCAAAAAACTTAGGTTTTTTGCCGATCACCCAAACCTTGACCGGCTGATCTTAGCCGATCGGTCAAACTTGACCGATCGGTCAAAATCAACCGATCGGTCGATTTTCGACTAGATCTGGCAAAAAACTTAGATTTTTTGCCGATCACCCAAACCTTGACCGGCTGATTTTAGTTGATCGGTCAAACTTGACCGATCGGTCAAAATCAACCGATCGATCGATTTTCTACTGGATATGGCAAAAAACTTAGGTTTTTTACCGATCACCCAAACCTTGACCGGCTGATTTTAGCCGATCGGTCAAACTTGACCGATCGGTCAAAATCAACCGATCGGTCGATTTTCTACAGGATCTGGCAAAAAACTTAGGTTTTTTACCGATCACCCAAACCTTGACCGGCTGATTTTAGCCGATCGGTCAAACTTGACCGATCGGTCAAAATCAACCGATCGGTCGATTTTCTACTGGATCTGGCAAAAAACTTATGTTTTTTGCCGATCACCCAAACCTTGACCGGCTGATTTTAGCCGATCGGTCAAACTTGACCGATCGGTCAAAATCAACCGATCAGTCGATTTTCTACTGGATCTGGCAGAAAACTTAGGTTTTTTGTCGATCACTCAAACCTTGACCGGCTGATTTTAACCGATCGGTCAAACTTGACCGATCAGTCAAAATCAACCGATCGGTCGATTTTCTACTCGATCTGGCAAAAAACCTGTGTTTTTTGTCGATCACCCAAACCTTGACCGATTGATTTTAGCCGATCGGTCAAACTTGACCGATCGGTCAAAATCAACCGATCGGTCAATTTTATTCAGGATCGGTCAAAAAACCATGTTTTTTGACCGATCACCCAATCCTTGACCGATTGAATTTGACCGATCGGTCAAAATTGAACGATCGGTCAAACTTGACCGATCGGTCAAAATTGACCGATCGGTCAAACTTGACCGATCGGTCAAACTTGACCGATCGGTCAAACTTGACCGATCGGTCAAGTTTGACCGATCGGCCAAAATTGACCGATCGTCCAAAATTGGCCGATCAGTCTTTTGTGTGCTAACATTCGACAAGCTAATTCGTGCCATTTTCGACAGGGGGTTGCTGTTTTTTGCACCAAATCCAAGCCAGCCAGAACAAACTCTAGCTAACTTGGAGGGGGTAACTGTGGGTGCAAATTTTGGCAGAAGTGTGCCAACTACCGCGGGACCCACCGGCTCTGCCTGGTGGGCCCACGAGGACCACCGCGGGACCCACTGGCCCTGCCTGGTGGGCCCACGAGGACCACCGCGGGACCCACCGGCCCTGCCTGGTGGGCCCACGAGGACCACCGCGGGACCCCCCGGCCCTGCCTAGTGGGCCCACGAGGACTATTGCGGGACCCACCGGCCCTGCCTGGTGGGACCAAGAGCCTGTGGAATCCCCCAGAAAATGGTAGCGGGGCCCGCCAGCTTTACCTGGAGAATCCCCTGATGCTGCAGCAGAAACCGCCATTTACCACCAGAGAATTCTATAAATAGTAGAGCCTTCGAATGTAAATGGATCCAGAATTTCTGATTTCCACTCTGAGATCTGATTTTCCGAACCAGAGCTCTGGAATTTCTCAGCTTCCCATCTTCCACCTCTCTTTGATCTTCTTCTCTCTTTCAAAGAGATCAGAGTGTTTTCAGTGATACTCGGCCTGTCGAGATCACTTTAACATAAGTGTTAGTAAATTCGGGTTGCTCCCTATAGTAGGGAGACGTAGGCTTCGGCTGAACTTCGAGATCACACCTTGTGTCAACATTCTCTCTGTTTGCATATCAAAAGGCTTCAACTTCAATCAACAGATCGAGCAACAATCTCTTCGACTCGAAACTTCAATTGACTGGTGAGGCGAAGTCTTCGGGTCGGCACGAAGATTTTCCCCCACTGAATGGATCGTACAAATGAATTAGAATGGATTGTGTGAATGAATTAGAATGGATCGTGCGAATGAATTAGAATGGTTCGTACGAATGAATTAGAATAGATACAGACGTGTTAATGAATAAGAGTGGATCATACAAATGAATAAGAATGGATCGTACGAATGAATTAGAATGGATCATGCAAATGAATTAGAATGGATCGTACAAATGTCTTAAATGGATCGTGCGAATGAATTAGAATAGATACATTCATGCAAATGAATTAGAATGGGTCGTACAAATGAATTAGAATGGATCGTACGAATGAATTAGAATGGACCCTGCGAATGAATTAGATGGATCATACGAATGAATTAGAATTGAAACATTTGTGGAAATATATTAGAATGGATCGTACGAAGAATTAGAATGGATCGTACGAATTAATTAGAATGGATTGTGCGAATGAATTAGAATGGATCGTACGAATAAATTAGAATGGATACATTCGTGCGAATGAATTAGACTGGATCATAGGAATAAATTAGAATGGATCGTGCAAATGAATTAGAATGGATCGTATGATTGAATTAGAATGGATACATTCATGCGAATGAATTAAAATGGATCGTACGAATGAATTTGAATGGATCGTATGAATAAATTACAATGGACCGTATGATTGAATTAGAATGGATACATTCATGCGAATGAATTAGAATGGATCGTATAAATGAATTAGAATGAATCGTACAAATGAATTAGAATGGATCGTTCGAATGAATTAGAATAGATTGTACGAATGAATTAGAATTGATAGTGCGAATGAATTTGAATGGATCGTACGAATGAAATAGAATGGATACATTCGTGCGAATAAATTAGAATGGATCGTACGAATGAGTTAGAATGGATCGTACGAAAGAATTAGAATAGATCGTACGAATGAATTAGAATTGATCTTGCGAATGAATTAGAATGGATCATACGAATGAATTAGAATGGATCCATTCGTGCGAATGTATTAGAATGGATCGTACGAATGAATTTGAATGGATCGGGTGAATGAATTAGAATGGATCGTACGAATGAATTAGAATGGATACATTCATACGAATGAATTAGAATGGATCGTACGAATGAATTAGAATGGATACATTTGTGCGAATAAATTAAAATGGATCATACGAATAAATTAGAATGGATCGTGCGAATGAATTAGAATGGATCTTCCGAATGAATTAGAATGGACACATTCGTGCGAATGAATTAGAGTGGATCATACGAATGAATTAGAATGGATCGTACGAATTAAGTAGAATGGATACATTCGTGCGAATGAATTAGAATGGATCGTATGAATGAATTAGAATGGATCGTACGAATGATTTATAATGGATACATTCGTGCGAATGAATTAGAATGGGCCGTACGAATGAATTAGAATGGGTCGTACGAATGAATTAGAATAGATCGTACAAATGAATTAGAGTGGATCGTGTGAATGAATTAGAATGGATCATACGAATGAATTAGAATGGATACATTTACGCGAATTAATTAGAATGGATCGTACGAATGAATTTGAATAGATCATACGAATGAATTAGAATAGATCGTACAAATGAATTAGAATAGATCGTACGAATGAATTAAAATGGATGGTGCGAATAAATTAGAATGGATCGTGCGAACGATTAGAATGGATCTTGCGAATGAATTAGAATGGATCGTACGAATGAATAAGAATGGATCGTGCGAATGAATTAGAATGGATCGTACGAATAAATTAGAATGGATACATTCGTGCGAATGAATTAGAATGGATCGTACGAATGAATTAGAATGGATCGTACGAATGAATTAGAATGGATTATGCGAATGAATTAGATTGGACACATTCGTGCGAATGAAATAGAATGGATCGTATGAATGAATTAGAATGGATCGTACGAATGAATTAGACTGGATCATGCGAATGAATTAGAATAGATCGTATGATTGAATTAGAATGGATACATTCGTGCGAATGAATTAGAATGGATGGTACAAATGAATTATAATGGATCGTACAAATGAATTAGAATGGATAATGCGAATGAATTAGAATGGATCGTACAAATAAATTAGAATGGATACATTCGTGCGAATGAATTAGACTGGATCATACGAATGAATTAGAATGGATCGTGCGAATGAATTAGAATGGATCGTGCGAATGAATTAGAATGGATCGCTCGAATGAATTAGAATGGATTGTGCGAATGAATTAGAATAGATAGTATGAATGATTGGATACATTCGTGCAAATGAATTAGAATGGATCGTATGAATGAATTAGAAAGGATCGTACTAATGAATTAGAATGGATACATTCATACGAATGAATTAGAATGGATCATCCGAATGAATTAGAATGGATCGTACGAATGAATTAGAATGGATCATACGAATGAATTATAATGGATCGTGTAAATGAATTAGAATGGATCGTACAAATGAATTAGACTGGAAACATTCGTGCAAATGAATTACAACGGATCATATGAATGAATTAGAATGGATCGTACGAATGAATGAGAATGGATTGTGCGAATGAATTAGAATGAATCATACGAATGAATTAGAATGGATACATTCGTGTGAATAAATTAGAATGGATCGTAAGAATGAATTAGAATGGATGGTACGAAGGAATTAGAATGGATCGTGCGAATGAATTTGAATGGATCGTATGAATTAATTAGAATGGATACATTCGTGCGAATAAATTAGAATGGATCGTACAAATGAATTATAATGGATCCTACGAATGAATTAGAATAGATCGTACGAATGAATTAGAATGGATCGTACGAATAAATTAGAATGGATCCATTCGTGCGAATGAATTAGAATTTATCGTACGAATGAATTAGAATGGATCGTATGAATGAATTAGAATGGATACATTCGTGCGAATGAATTAGAATGGATCGTACGAATGAATTAGAATAGATCATACGAATGAATTTGAATTGATCGTGCGAAAGAATTAGAATGGATCGTATGAATGAATTAGAATGGATACATTCGTGTGAATGAATTAGAATGGATCATACGAAAGTATTAGAATGGATCATATGAATGATTTATAATGGATACATTTGTGCGAATAAATTAGAATGGATCGTACGAATGAATTAGAATGGATCATATGAATGAATTAGAATGGATCGTGCGAATGAATTATAATGGATCGTATGAATGAATTAGAATAGATACAGTCGTGCGAATGAATTAGAGTGGATCGTACGAATGAATTAGAATGGATCGTACGAATGAATTAGAATGTATCGTGCGAATGAATTTGAAAAGATTGTACGAATATATTAGAATGGATCGTACGAATGAATTAGAATGGATCGTGCGAATGAATTAGAATGGATCGTACGAATGAATTAGAATGGATCGTACGGATGATTTAAATGCATACATTCGTGTGAATGAATTAGAATGGGTCGTACGAATGAATTAGAATGGGTCGTATGAATGAATTGGAATGGATCGTACAAATAAATTAGAATGGATCGTACGAATGAATTAGAATGGATCATACGAATGAATTAGAATGGATATATTCATGCGAATGAATTAGTATGGATCGTACGAATGAATTAGAATGGATCGTATGAATGAATTAAAATGGATCGTATGAATGAATTAGAATGGATCGTGTGAATGAAATAGAATGGATCGTACGAATGAATTAGAATGGATCGTTCGAATGAATTAGAATGGATCGTACGAATGAATTAGAATGGATACATTCGTGCGAATGAATTAGAATGGATCATACAAATAAATTAGAATGGATCATACTAATAAATTAGAATGGTTCGTATGAATAAATTAGAATGGATGGTGCAAATGAATTAGAATGGATCGTACGAATGAATTAGAAAAGATACATTCCTGCTAAAGAATTAGAATGGATCGTACGAATGAATTAGAATGGATTGTACGAATGAATTAGAATGGATCGTGCGAATGAATTAGAATGGATCGTAAGAATGAATTAGAATTGATCCATTCGTGCGAATGAATTATAATTGATCGTACGATTGAATTAGAATGGATCGTATGAATGAATTAGAATGGATACATTCGTGCGAATGAATTAGAGTGGATCGTCCGAATGAATTTGAATTGATCGTATGAATAAATTAGATTGAATCGTGCGAATGAATTAGAATGGATTATACGAATGAATTAGAAAGGATCGTGCGATTGAATTAGAATGGATCATACGAGTGAAATATAATGGATCGTGCGAATGAATTAGAATTGATCGTGCGAATAAATTAGAATGGATGCATTTGTGTGAATGAATTAGAATGGATCGTATGAATGAATTAGAATGGATCGTACAGACAAATTAAATGGATCTTGCGAATGAATTAGAATGGATCGTACGAATGAATTAAAATGGAAACATTCGTGCAAATAAATTAGACTTGATCGTACGAATGAATTAGAATGGATCGTATGAATGAATTCGAATGGATCGTGCGAATGAATTCGAATGGATCGTGCGAATGAATTAGAATGGATCGTACGAGTGAATTAGAATGGATCGTATGAATGAATTAGAATGGATATATTTGTGCGAATGAATTATAATGAATCGAACTAATGTATTAGAATGGATCATATGAATGAATTAGAATGGATCATACGAATGAATTATAATGGATACATTTGTGTAAATGAATTAGAATAGATCGTACGATTGAATTAGAATGGACCGTACGAATGAATTAAAATATATCGTACGAATGAATTAGAATGGATACATTCGTGTGAATGAATTAGAATGGATCGTACGAATGAATTAGAATAGATCGTACAAATGAATTAGAATGTATCATTCGAATGAATTAGAATGAATTGTACGAATGAATTAGAATGGATCGTGCGAATGAGTTAAAATGGATCATACGAATGAATTAGACTAGATACATTCGTGCGAATGAATTAGAATGGATCGTACGAATGAATTAGAATGGATCTTACGAATAAATTAGAAATGATCGTGCGAATGATTTAGAATTGATCCATTCGTGCGAATGAATCAGAATGGATCATGTGAATGAATTAGAATGGATCGTACGAATGAATTAGAATGGATACATTCGTGCGAATGTATTAGAATGGATCGTACGAATGAATTAGAATGGATCGTAGGATTGAATTTGAATGGATCGTCCGAATGAATTAGAATTGATCGTATGAATAAATTAGAATGGATACATTCGTGTGAATGAATTAGAATGGATCGTAAGAATGAATTAGAATGGATCCATTCGTGCGAATGAATTATAATGGATCGTACGAATGATTTAGAATGGATCGCATGAATGAATTTGAATGGATACATTCAAGCGAATGAATTAGAATGGATCGTATGAATGAATTAGAATGGATACATTCGTGCGAATGAATTAGACTGGATCGTACGAATGAATTAGAATAGATCGTACGAATAAATTAGAATGGATCGTGCGAATGAATTAGAATGGATTGTACGAATGAATTAAAATGGATCATGCGATTGAATTAGAATGGATCATACGAGTGAATTACAATGGATCGTGTGAATGAATTAGAATTGATCGTACGAATGAATTAGAATGGATGCATTCGTGTGAATGAATTAGATTGGATCGTATGAATGAATTAGAATGGATCGTACAAATAAATTAAATGGATCTTGCGAATGAATTAGAATGGATCGTACGAATGAATTAAAATGGAAACATTCGTGCAAATGAATTAGACTTGATCGTACGAATGAATTAGAATGGATCGTATGAATGAATTCGAATGGATCGTGCGAATGAATTAGAATGGATCGTGCGAATGAATTAGAATGTATCGTATGAGTGAATTAGAATGGATCGTATGAATGAATTAGAATGGATATATTTGTGCGAATGAATTATAATGGATCGAACTAATGTATTAGAATGGATCATATGAATGAATTAGAATAGATCATACGAATGTATTAGAATGGATACATTTGTGTAAATGAATTAGAATAGATCGTACGATTGAATTAGAATGGACCGTACGAATGAATTAAAATAGATAGTACGAATGAATTAGAATGGATACATTCGTGCGAATGAATTAGAATGGATCGTACGAATGAATTAGAATAGATCGTATAAATGAATTAGAATGTATCATTCGAATGAATTAGAATGAATTGTACGAATGAATTAGAATGGATCGTGCGAATGAGTTAAAATGGATCATACGAATGAATTAGACTAGATACATTCGTGCGAATGAATTAGAATGGATCGTACGAATGAATTAGAATGGATCTTACGAATAGATTAGAATTGATCGTGCGAATGATTTAGAATTGATCCATTCGTGCGAATGAATCACAATGGATCGTATGAATGAATTAGAATGGATCGTACGAATGAATTAGAAAGGATACATTCGTGCGAATGTATTAGAATGGATCGTACAAATGAATTAGAATGGATCGTATGAATGAATTTGAATGGATCGTCCGAATGAATTAGAATTGATCGTATGAATAAATTAGAATGGATATATTCGTGTGAATGAATTAGAATGGATCGTAAGAATGAATTAGAATGGATCCATTCGTGCGAATGAATTATAATGGATCGAACGAATAAATTAGAATGGATCGCATGAATGAATTTGAATGGATACATTCGAGCGAATGAATTAGAATGGATCGTATGAATGAATTAGAATGGATACATTCGTGCGAATGAATTAGACTGGATCGTACGAATGAATTAGAATAGATCGTACGAATAAATTAGAATGGATCGTGCGAATGAATTAGAATGGATTGTACGAATGAATTAGAATGGATCGTGCGATTGAATTAGAATGGATCATACGAGTGAATTACAATAGATCGTGCGAATGAATTAGAATTGATCGTACGAATGAATTAGAATGGATGCATTCGTGTGAATGAATTAGAATGGATTGTATGAATGAATTAGAATGGATCATACAAATGAATTAAATGGATCGTGCGAATGAATTAGAATAGATCGTACGAATGAATTAAAATGGAAACATTCGTGCAAATGAATTAGACTTGATCGTACGAATGAATTAGAATGGATCGTATGAATGAATTCGAATGGATCGTGCGATTGAATTAGAATGGATCGTGCGAATGAATTAGAATGGATCGTGCGAATGAATTAGAATGGATTGTACGAATGAATTAAAATGGATACATTCGTGCGAATGAATTAGAATGGATCGTACGAATGAATTAGAATGGATCATAGGAGTGAATTAGAATGGATCGTGCCAATGAATTAGAATGGATCGTATGAATGAATTAGAATGGATACATTCATGCGACTGAATTATAATGGATCGTACGAATGTATTAGAATGGATCATATGAATGAATTAGAATGGATCGTACGAATGAATTAGAATGGATACAATTGTGAGAATGAATTAGAATAGATCGTACGATTGAATTAGAATGGACCGTACGAATGAATTAAAATAGATCGTACGAATGAATTAGAATGGATACATTCGTGCAAATGAATTAGAATGGATCGTACGAATGAATTAGAATAGATCGTACGAATGAATTAGAATGGATCATTCAAATGAATTGTACGAATGAATTAGAATGGATCGTGCGAATAAGTTAGAATGGATCATACGAATGAATTAGAATGGATACATTCGTGCGAATGAATTAGAATGGATCGTACGAATGAATTAGAATGGATCTTACGAATTAATTAGAATTGATCGTGCAAATGATTTAGAATGGATCCATTCGTGTGAATGAATCAGAATGGATCGTACGAATGAATCAGAATGGATCGTACGAATGAATTAGAATGGATACATTCGTGCGAATGTATTAGAATGGATCGGACGAATGAATTAGAATGGATCGTACGAATGAATTTGAATGGATCGTGTGAATGAATTAGAATTGATCGTACAAATGAATTAGAATGGATGCATTCGTGCGAATGAATTAGAATGGATCGTAAGAATGAATTAGAATGGATACATTCGTGCGAATGAATTAGAATGGATCGTACGAATAAATTTAAATAGATACATTCGTGCGAATGAATTAGATTGGATCGTATGAATGAATTAGAATGGATCGTACGAATAAATTAGAATGGATCGTGCGAATGAATTAGAATGGATTGTACGAATGAATTAGAATGGATCGTGCGATTGAATTAGAATGGATCATACGAGTGAATTACAATGGATCATGTAAATGAATTAGAATTGATCGTACGAATGAATTAGAATGGATGCATTCGTGTGAATGAATTAGAATGGATCGTATGAATGAATTAGAATGGATCGCAAATGAATTAAATGGATCGTGCGAATGAATTAGAATGGATCGTACGAATGAATTAAAATGGAAACATTCATGCAAATGAATTAGACTTGATCGTACGAATGAATTAGAATGGATCGTATGAATGAATTCGAATGGATCGTGCGAATGAATTAGAATGGATTGTGCGAATGAATTAGAAAGGATCGTGCGAATGAATTAGAATGGATTGTACGAATGAATTAAAATGGATACATTCGTGCGAATGAATTAGAATGGATCGTACGAATGAATTAGATTGGATCATACGAGTGAATTAGAATGGATCGTGCGAATGAATTATAATGGATCGTATGAATGAATTAGAATGGATACATTCATGCGAATATATTATAATGGATCATACGAATATATTAGAATGGATTATATGAATGAATTAGAATGGATCGTACGAATGAATTAGAATGGATACATTTGTGTGAATGAATTAGAATAGATCGTACGATTGAATTAGAATGGACTGTGCGAATGAATTAAAATAGATCGTATGAATGAATTAGAATGGATACATTCGTGCGAATGAATTAGAATGGATCATACGAATGAATTAGAATGGATCGTTCGAATGAATTAGAATGGATCGTACGAATGAATTAGAATGAATTGTACGAATGAATTAGAATGGATCATGCGAATGAGTTAGAATGGATCATACGAATGAATTAGAATGGATACATTCGTGCAAATGAATTAGAATGGATCGTACGAATGAATTAGAATGGATCTTACGAATGAATTAGAATTGATCGTGCGATTGATTTAGAATGGATCCATTCGTGCGAATGAATAAGAGTGGATCGTACGAATGAATTAGAATAGATCATACGAATGAATTAGAATGGATACATTCATCTGAATGAATTACAATGGATCGTATGAGTAAATTTGAATGGATCGTACGAATAAATTAGAATGGTTCGTGCGAATGAATTAGAATGGATCGTACGAATAAATTAGAATGGATGCATTCGTGTGAATGAATTAGAATGGATCGTACGAATGAATTAGAATGGATCGTACAAACGAATTAAATAGATCGTGCGAATGAATTAGAATGGATCGTTCGAATGAATTAGAATGGATATATTCGTGCAAATGAATTAGTCATGATCGTACGAATGAATTAGAATGGATCGTACGAATAAATTAGAATGGATCTTGCGAATGAATTAGAATGGATTGTGCGAATGAATTAGAATGGATCATACGAATGAATTAGAATGGATACATTCGTGAATGAATTAGAATGGATCATATGAATGAATTAGAATGGATCGTGCGAATGAATTAGAATGGATCATGCGAATGAATTTGAACGGATCGGACGAATGAATTAGAATGGATACATTCGTGCGAATGATTTAGAATGGATCGTACGAATGAATTAGAATGGATCGTCTGAATGAATTAGAATGGATCGTATGAATGAATTAGAATGGATCGTACGAATGAATTAGAATGGATACATTCGTGTGAATGAATTAGAATGGATCGTACGAATGAATTTGAATGGATCATACGAATGAATTAGAATGGATCATAGGAATGAATTAGAATATATACATTTGTGCGAATGAATTAGAATGGATCATACGAATAAATTAGAATGGATCATACAAATGAATTAGAATGCATCGTTCGAATGAATTAGAATGGATTGTACGAATGAATTAGAATGGATCGTGCGAATGAATTAGAATAGATCATACGAATGAATTGGAATGGATACATTCGTGCGAATGAATTAGAATGGATCGTATGAATGAATTAGAATGGATCGTATGAATGAATTAGGATGGATCGTACGAATGAATTCGAATTGATCGTGCGAATGAATTAGAATGGATCGTACGAATGAATTAGAATGGATCCATTCGTGCGAATGAATCAGAATGGATCGTACGAATGAATTAGAATGGATCGTATGAATGAATTAGAATGGATACAATCGTGCGAATGTATTAGAATGGATTGTACGAATGAATTAGAATGGATCGTATGAATGAATTTGAATAGATCATGCGAATGAATTAGAATTGATCGTATGAATGAATTAGAATGGATACATTCGTGCGAATGAATTAGAATGGATCATACGAATAAATTAGAATGGATCGTATGAATGAATTAGAATGGATCGTACGAATGAATTAGAATGGATCGTGCGAATGAATTAGAATGGATTGTACAAATAAATTAGAATGGATCTTATGAATGAAGTAGAATGGATACATTCGTGCGAATGAATTAGAATGGATCGTACGAATGAATTAGATTGGATCGTACGAATGAATTAGAATGGATCGTGTGAATGAATAAGTAAGGATCGTACGAATGAATTACAATAGATACATTCGTGTGAATGAATTAGAATGGATCGTACGAATGGATTAGAATGGATCGTACGAATGAATTAGAATAGATTGTGCGAATGAATTAGAATGGATAGTATGAATGAATTAGAATACATATATTCGTGCGAATGAAGTAGAATGGATCGTATGAATGAATTAGAATGGATCGTACGAATGAAATAGAATGGATCGTGCGAATGAATTAGAATGGATGTACGAATGAATTTGAATGGATACATTCGTGCGAATGAATTAGATTAGGTCGTAAGAATGAATTAGAATGGATCGTACGAATTAATTAGAATGAATTCATTCGTGCGAATGAAATAGAATGGATCATACGAATAAATTAGAATGGATTGTACGAATGAATTGGAATGGATCGTACGAATGAATTAGAATGGATACATTCGTGCGAATGAATTAGAATGGATTGTACGAATGAATTGGCATGGATCGTACGAATGAATTAGAATGAATACATTCGTGCGAATGAATAAGAATTGATCGTATGAATGAATTAGAATGGATCGTACGAATGAATTATAATGGATCATGCGAATGTATTATAATGGATCATACGAATTAATTAGAATGGATACCTTCGTGCGAATGAATTATAATTGATCGTACAAATGAGTTAGAATGGATCGTACGAATGAATTTGATTGGATCGTGCGAATGAATTAGAATGGATCATCCGAATGAATTGGAATGGATACATCCGTGCGAATGAATTAGATCGGATCACACGAATGAATTAGAATGGATCGGGCGAATGAATTAGAATGGATCGTTCGAATGAATTATAATAGATACATTCGTGCGAATGAATTAGAATGGATCGTACGAATGAATTAGAATGGATTATACGAATGAATTCGAATGGATCGTACGAATGAATTCGAATGGATCGTGCGAATGAATTCGAATGGATCGTACAAATGAATTTCAATGGATACATTCGTGCGAATGAATTAGAATGATTCGTACGAAAGAATTAGAATGGATCGTATGAATGAATTAGAATGGATCATATGAATGAATTAGAATAGATCGTGCAAATAAATTAGAGTGGATCGTGTGAATGAATTAGAATGGATATATTCGTTCGAATGAATTAGAATGGATCGTACGAATGAATTAGAATGGATCGTATGAATGAATTAGAATGGATCGTGCGAATGAATTAGAATGGAATATACGAATGAATTAGAATGGATACAGTCATGCGATAGAATTAGAATGGATCGGACGAATTATTTAGAATGGATCGTGCGAATGAATTAGAATGGATCGTGTGAATGAATTAGAATGGATACATTCATGTGAATGAATTAGAATGTATCGTGCGAATGAATTAGAATGGATCGTGCGAATGAATTAGAATGGATCGTACGAATGAATTAGAATGGATCGTATGAATAAATTAGAATGGATCGTGCGAATGAATTAGAGTGGATCGAGTGAATGAATTAGAATGGATACATTCATGCGAATGAATAAGAATGGATCGTACGAATGAATTAGAATGGATCATACGAATGAATTAGAATGGATCGTGCGAATGAATTAGAATGGATTATACGAATGAATTAGAATGGATACAGTCGTGCGATAGAATTAGAATGGATCGGACAAATGAATTAGAATGGATCGTGCGAATGAATTAGAATGGATCATGCTAATGAATTAGAATGGATCGTGTGAAAGAATTAGAATGGATACATTCATGCGAATATATTAGAATGGATCGTGCGAATGAATTAGAATGGACCTTGCGAATGAATTGGAATGGATCGTACGAATGAATTAGAATGGATCGTATGAATGAATTAGAATGGATCGTGCGAATTAATTAGAATGGATTATAAGAATGAATTTGAATGGATACAGTCATGCGATAGAATTTGAATGGATCAGATGAATGAATTAGAATGGATCGTGCAAATGAATTAGAATGGATCGAATGAATGAATTAGAATGGATCGTGCGAATGAATTAGAATGGATCGTACGAATAAATTAGAATGGATATATTCGTGCGAATGAATTAGAATGGATCGTGCGAATGAATTATAATGGATCGTGCGAATGAATTAGAAGGGATCGTACGAATGAATTAGAATGGTTCGTACGAATGAATTAGAATAGATCGTATAAATGAATTAGAATGGATACATTCGTACGAATAAATTAGAATGGATCGTACGAATGAATTAGAATGGATCGTCTGAATGAATTGGAATGAATACATTCGTGCAAATGAATTAGAATGGATCGTAGGAATGAATTAGAATGGATATATTATGAATAAATTAGAATGGATCATGTGAATGAATTAGAATGGATCGTACTAATGAATTAGAATAGATCCATTCGTGCGAATGATTTAGAATGGATCGTACGAATGATTTAGAATGGATCATATGAATGAATTAGAATGGGTCGTATGAATGAATTCGAATAGATACATTCGTGCGAATGAATTTGAATGGACCATACGAATGAATTAGAATGGATCGTGTGAATGAATTAGAATGGATCGTACGAATGAATTAGAATGGATCGTGCGAATAAATTAGAATGGATCGTATGAATGAATTAGAATGGATACATTCGTGCGAATGAATTAGAATGGATCGTATGACTGAATTAGAATGGATCGTACGAATGAATTAGAATGGCTCGTGCGAATGAGTTAGTATGGATCGTATGAATGAATTTCGAATGGATACATTCATGCGAATGAATTAGACTGGATCGTAAGAATGAATTAGAATGGATCGTACGAATAAATTAGAATGGGTCGTGCGAATGAATTAGAATGGATCGTACGAATGAATTAGAATGGATATATTCGTGCGAATGAATTAGAATGGTTCGTACGAATGAATTAGAGTGGATCGTACGAATCAATTAGAATGGATCGTGCGAATGAATTAGAATGGATCATATGAATGAATTCGAATGGATACATTCGTGTGAATGAATTAGACTGGATTATAAGAATGAATTAGAATGGATCGTATGAATGAATTAGAATGGATCGTGCAAATGAATTAGAATGGATCGTACGAATGAATTTGAATGGATACATTCATGCGAATGAATTAGAATGGATCATACGATTGAATTATAAAGGATCGTACGCATGAATTAGAATGGTTCGTACGAATGAATTAGAATGGATCGTGCTAATTAATCAGAATGGATACATTCGTGTGAATGAATTAGAATGGATTGTACGAATGAATTCGAATGGATCATATGAATGAATTAGAATGGATCGTACGATTGAATTAGAATGGATCGTGTGAATGAATTATAATGGATCGTACGAATTAATTAGAATGGATACATTCCGGCGAATGAATTAGAAGGATCGTACGAATGAATTAGAATGGATCGTACGAATGAATTAGAATGGATCGTGCGAATGAATTAGAATGGATTGTACGAATGAATTAGAATGGATCTATTCATGCGAATGCATTAGAATGGATCGTACGAATGAATTAGAATGGATCGTTGAATGAAATTGAATGGATCGTACGAATGAATTAGAATGCATATATTCGTGCGAATGAATTAGAATGGATCGTACGAATGAATTAGAATGGATTGTACAAATGAATTAGAATGGATCGTGTGAATGAATTAGAATGGATCGTATGAATGAATTAGAATGGATCGTGCGAATGAATTAGAATGGATCGTATGAATGAATTATAATAGATACATTCATGATAATGAATTAGGATGGATCGTACGAATGAATTAGAATGGATCGTACGTATTAATTAGAATGGATCTTGCGAATGAATTAGAATGAATCGTGCGAATGAAATAGAATGGATACATTCGTGCTAATGAATTAGACTGGATCGTACGAATGAATTAGAATGGATCGTACGAATGAATTAGAATGGATTGTACAAATGAATTAGTATGGATCATGCGAATGAATTTGAATGGATCGTACGAATGAATTAGAATGGATCGTGCGAATGACTTAGAATGGATAGTACGAATGAATTAGAATGGATCGTGCGAATAAATTAGAATGGATCGTACGAATGAATTAGAATGGATACATTCATGCTAATGAATTAGACTGGATCGTACGAATGAATTAGAATGGATCGTGCGGAAGAATTAGAATGGATCGTACGAATGAATTATAGTGGATCATACGAATGAATTAGATTGCATCGTACGAACGAATTAGAATTAATACTTTCGTGTGAATGAATTGGAATAGATCGTGCGAATGAATTAGAATGTATCGTACAATTGAATTAGAATGGATAGTACAAACGAATTAGAATTAATACTTTCGTGTGAATGAATTGGAATGGATCGTGCAAATGAATTAGAATGGATCGTATGAATGAATTAGAATGGATCGTGCGAATGAATTGGAATGGATCATACTAATGAATTAGAATGGATCCATTCATGCGAATGAACAAGAATAGACCGTACGAATGAATTAGAATGGATCGTACGAATGAATTAGAATAGATACATTCGTGTGAATGAATTAGAATGGATCGTACGAATGAATTAGAATGGATTGTGCGAATGAAATAGAATGGATAGTACGAATGAATTAGAATAGATATATTCATGCGTATGGATTAGAATGGATTGTACGAATGAATTAGAATGGATCGTACAAATGAAATAGAATGGATCGTGCGAATGAATTAGAATGGATGTACGAATGAATTCGAATGGATACGTACATGCGAATGAATAGATTGGGTCGTAAGAATGAATTAGAATAGATCGTACGAATGAATTAGAATGAATTCACTCGTGCAAATGAATTAGAATGGATCGTACGAATGAATTAGAATGGATCGTACGAATGAATTGGAATGGATCGTACGAATGAATTTGAATGGATACATTCGTGCGAATGAATTATAATGGATCGTACGAATGACTTAGAATGGATCGTACGAATGAATTAGAATATATACATTAATGCGAATGAATTAGAATATATACATTAATGCGAATGAATTAGAATTGATCGTATGAATGAATTAGAATGGATCGGACGAATAAATTATAATGGATCGTGCAAATGAATTATAATGTATCATACAAATTAATTAGAATGGATACATTCGTGCGAATGAATAATAATTGATCGTACGAATGAGTTAGAATGGATCGTACGAATGAATTAGAATGGATCGTGCGACATCCGCCCCAAACACATAAGATATTGTCCGCTTTGCCCGTGCACGCACGAGAACTTCCCAGGGAGGTCACCCATCCTGGTACTACTCTCGCCCGAGCACGCTTAACTACGGAGTTCTTACGAAATCCGTAGCAGCGCACGGTTTTAAAACGCGTCTTCTATATTTGGGAGGGGAAATTATATAAGTAGCTCAGGATCTCCTTCTCTCCAGGCGATGTGGGGCTAACTCATGGCCTTGTACACCTCACCTCACCTCACCTCACCTCATCCATCTTGGCATTCCCGCCTCAGGAGTCTTGGCTCTTGGCTATTGGCCTATTGGATCTTGGTCGTCACAATCCACCCCCCTTAGGGCTACACGTCCTCGTGTAGGGTTAGATCCCTCCCATCCCTTGGAGAACCGGCTCTGATACCATTTTGTAACATCCGCCCCAAACACACAAGATATTGTCCGCTTTGCCCGTGCCCGCACGAGAACTTCCCAGGGAGGTCACCCATCCTGGTACTACTCTCGCCCGAGCACGCTTAACTACGGAGTTCTTACGAAATCCATAGCAGCGCACGGTTTTAAAACGCGTCTTCTATGTTTGGGAGGGGAAATTATATAAGTACCTCAGGATCTCCTTCTCTCCAGGCGATGTGGGGCTAACTCATGGCCTTGTACACCTCACCTCACCTCACCTCACCTCATCCATCTTGGCATTCCCGCCTCAGGAGTCTTGGCTCTTGGCTATTGGCCTATTGGATCTTGGTCGTCACAGATCATACAAATGAATTAGAATGGATACATCTGTGAGAATGATTTAGATCGGATCGCTTGAATGAATTAGAATGGATCGAGCGAATGAATAAGAATGGATCGTATGAATGAATTATAATAGATATATTCGTGCGAATGAATTAGAATGGATCGTACGAATGAATTAGAATGGATCATAGGAATGAATTCGAATGGATCGTGTGAATAAATTAGAATGGATCGTACAAATGAATTACAATGGATACATTCATGCGAATAAATTAGATTGATTCATGCGAAAGAATTATAATGGATCGTATAAATGAATTAGAATGGATCGTATGAATGAATTAGAATAGATCGTGCGAATGAATTTGAGTGGATCGTGTGAATGAATTAGAATGGATAGATTTGTGCGAATGAATTAAAATAGATCGTACGATGAATTAAAATGGATCGTACGAATGAATTAGAATGGATACAATTGTGCGATAGAATTAGAATGGATCGGATGAATGAATTAGAATGGATCGTGTGAATGAATTAGAATGGATCGTGCGAATGAATTAGAATCGATACATTCGTGTGAATGAATTAGAATGGATCGTACGAATGAATTAGAATGGTTCGTTTGAATGAATTAGAATGGATCGTATGAATGAATTAGAATGGATATATTCGTGCGAATGAATTAGAATGGAACGTACGAATGAATTATAATGGATCGTATGAATGAATTAGAATGAATACATTCGTGCGAATAAATTAGAATGGATCGTATGAATGAATTTGAATGGTTAGTATGAATAAATTAGAATAGATCATGCTAATGATTTAGAATGGATCATACTAATGAATTAGAATAGATCCATTCGTGCGAATGAATTAGAATGGATCGGACGAATGAATTAGAATGGATCGTACGAATGAATTAGAATGGGTCGTATGAATGAATTAGAATAGATACATTCGTGCGAATGAATTAGAATGGATCGTAAGAATGAATTAGAATGGATAGTGCGAATGAATTAGAATGGATCGTACGAATGAATTAGAATGGATCGTGCGAATGAATTAGAATGGATCGTATGAATGAATTAGAATGGATACATTCGTGTGAATGAATTAGAAAGGATCGTATGAATGAATTAGAATGGATCGTACGAATGAATTAGAATGGATCGTACGAATGAATTTCGAATGGATATATTCATGCGAATGAATTAGACTAGATTGTAAGAATGAATTAGAATGGATCGTACGAATAAATTAGAATGGATCGTGCGAATGAATTAGAATGGATCGTACGAATGAATTAGAATGGATACATTCGTGCGAATGAATTAGAATGGTTCGTACGAATGAATTAGAATGGATCGTACGAATGAATTAGAATGGATCGTGCGAATGAATTAGAATGGATCTATTCATGCAAATGAATTAGAATGGATCGTACGAATGAATTAGAATGGATCGTTCGAATGAAATTGAATGGATCGTACGAATGAATTTGAATGGATATATTCATGCGAATGAATTAGAATGGATCGTACGAATGAATTAGAATGGATTGTACAAATGAATTAGAATGGATCGTGCGAATGAATTAGAATGGATCGTACGAATGAATTAGAATGGATCGTGCGAATGAATTAGAATGGATCGTATGAATGAATTATAATGGATACATTCATGGTAATGAATTAGGATGGATCGTACGAATGAATTAGAATGGATCGTACGAATAAATTATAATGGATCGTGCGAATGAATTAGAATAGATCGTACGAATGAAATAGAATGGATACATTCGTGCGAATGAATTAGACTGGATCGTACGAATTAATTAGAATGGATCATATGAATGAATTAGAATGGATCATGCGAATGAATTAGAATGGATCGTACGAATGAATTAGAATGGATCGTGCGAATGACGTAGAATGGATAGTACGAATGAATTAGAATGGATCGTGCGAATAAATTAGAATGGATCGTACGAATGAATTAGAACGGATACATTCGTGCGAATGAATTAGAATGGATCATATGATTGAATTAGAATGGATCGTGCGAAAGAATTAGAATGGATCGTACGAATGAATTACAGTGGATCATGCGAATGAATTAGAATGGATCGTACGAATGAATTAGAATGGATACATTCTTGCGAACAAATTAGAATGGATCGTACGAATGAATTAGAATGGATCGTGCGAATGAATTAGAATGGATCGGGCGAATAAATTAGAATGGATCGTACGAATGAATTAGTATGGATTATACGAGTGAATTAGAATGGTTCATATGAATGAATTAGAATGGATCGTATGAATGAATTAGAATGGATATATTCGTGCGAATGAATTAGAATATATCGTATGATTGAATTAGAATGGATCGTACGAACGAATTAGAATGAATACATTCGTGCGAATGAATTGGAATGGATCGTGCGAATGAATTAGAATGGATCGTACGAATGAATTAGAATGGATCGTTTGAATGAATTAGAATGGATCATACTAATGAATTAGAATGGATCCATTCGTGCGACTGAACTAGAATAGATCGTACGAATGAATTAGAATAGATCGTACGAATGAAGTAGAATAGATACATTCGTGTGAATGAATTAGAATGGATCGTACGAATGAATTAGAATTGATTGTGCGAATGAATTAGAATGGATAGTACAAATCAATTAGAATAGATATATTCATGCGAATGAATTAGAATGGATTGTACGAATGAATTAGAATGGATCTTACAAATGAAATAGAATGGATTGTGCGAATGAATTAGAATGGATGTACGAATGAATTCGAATGGATACATTCATGCGAATGAATTAGATTGGGTCGTAAGAATGAATTAGAATAGATCGTACGAATGAATTAGAATGAATTCATTCGTGCGAATGAATTAGAATGGATCATACGAATGAATTAGATTGGATCGTACGAATGAATTGGAATGGATCGTACGAATGAATTAGAATGGATACATTCATGCGAATGAATTATAATGGATAGTACGAATGAATTAGAATGGATCGTACGAATGAATTAGAATGAATACATTCATGCGAATGAATTAGAATTGATCGTATGAATGAATTAGAATGGATCGTACGAATAAATTATAATGGATCGTGCGAATGAATTATAATGGATCATACAAATTAATTAGAATGGATACATTCGTGCGAATGAAAAATAATTGATCGTACGAATGAGTTAGAATGGATCGTACAAATGAATTAAAATGGATTGTGCAAATGAATTAGAATGGATCATACGAATGAATTAGAATGGATTCATCTGTGAGAATGATTTAGATCGGATCGCATGAATGAATTAGAGTGGATCGGGCGCATGAATAAGATTGGATCGTACAAATAAATTATAATAGATACATTCGTGCGAATGAATTAGAATGGATCGTACGAATGAATTAGAATGTATCGTAGGAATGAATTCGAATGGATCGTGTGAATGAATTAGAATGGATCGTACAAATAAATTATAATGGATTCATTCATGCGAATAAATTAGAATGATTCCTGCGACAGAATTATAATGGATCGTATGAATGAATTAGAATGGATCGTATGAATGAATTAGAATAGATCGTGCGAATGAATTTGAGTGGATCGTGTGCATGAATTAGAATGGATACGTTTGTACGAATGAATTAAAATAGATCGTACGATGAATTAAAATGGATCGTACGAATGAATTAGAATGGATACAGTCGTGCGATAAAATTAGAATGGATCGGACGAATGAATTAGAAGGGATCGCGCGAATGAATTAGAATGGATCGTGCGAATGAATTAGAATCGATACATTCGTGCGAATAAATTAGAATGGATCGTACGAATGAATTAGAATGGTTCGTTTGAATGAATTAGAATGGATCGTATGAATGAATTAGAATGGATATATTCGTGCGAATGAATTAGAATGGAACGTATGAATGAATTATAATGGATCGTATGAATGAATTAGAATGAATACTTTCGTGCGATTGAATTAGAATGGATCGTACGAATGAATTAGAATGGTTAGTATGAATAAATTAGAATAGATCGTGTGAATAAATTAGAATGGATCGTACTAATGAATTAGAATAGATCCATTCGTGCGAATGAATTAGAATGGATCAGACGAATGAATTAAAATGGATCGTACAAATGAATTAGAATGGGTCGTATGAATGAATTAGAATAGATATATTCGTGCAAATGAATTAGAACAGATCGTATGAATGAATTAGAATGGATAGTGAGAATGAATTAGAATGGATCGTACGAATGAATTAGAATGGATCGTATGAATGAATTAGAATGGATACATTCGTGCGAATGAATTAGAATGGATCGTATGAATGAATTAGAATGGATCGTACGAATGAATTAGAATAGATTGTACGAATGAATTTCGAATGGATATATTCATGCGAATGAATTAGACTAGATCGTAAGAATGAATTAGAATGGATCGTACAAATAAGTTAGAATGGATCGTGCGAATGAATTAGAATGGATCGTACGAATGAATTAGAATGGATACATTCGTGCGAATGAATTAGAATGGTTCGTACGAATGAATTAGAATGGATCGTACGAATGAATTAGAATGGATCGTGCGAATGAATTAGAATGGATCGTATGAATGAATTCGAATGGATACATTCGTGTGAATGAATTAGACTAGATCATAAGAATGAATTAGAATGGATCGTATGAATGAATTAGAATGGATCGTGCGAATGAATTAGAATGGATCGTACGAATGAATTAGAATGGATCGTACGATTGAATTAGAATGGATCGTACGAATGAATTAGAATGGTTTATACGAATGAATTAGAATGGATCGCGCTAATTAATTAGAATGGATACATTCGTGTGAATGAATTAGAATGGATCATACGAACAAATTAGAATAGACCGTACGAATGAATTAGAATGGATCGTACGAATGAATTAGAATGGATCGTGTGAATGATCTATAATGGATCGTACGAATTAATTAGAATGGATACATTCGTGCAAATGAATTAGAATGGATCGTATGAAAGAATTAGAATGGATCATACGAACGAATTAGAATGGATCGTGTGAATGAGTTAGAATGGATTGTACAAATGAATTAGAATGGATCTATTTGTGCGGATGAATTTGAATGGATACATTCATGCGAATGAATTAGAATGGATTGTACGAATGAATTAGAATGGATCGTGCGAATGAATTAGAATGGATCGTACGAATGAATTAGAATGGATCGTATGAATGAATTAAAATTGATACATTCATGCTAATGAATTAGGATGGATCGTACGAATGAATTAGAATGGATCGTACGAATGAATTAGAATGGATCATGCGAATGAATTAGAATGGATCGTGCGAATGAAATAGAATGGATACATTCGTACGAATGAATTAGACTGGATTGTACGAATGAATTAGAATGGATCGTACGAATGAATTAGAGTGGATCGTACGAATGAATTAGTATGGATCATGCGAATGAATTAGAATGGATCTTTCGAATGAATTAGAATGGATTGTGAGAATGACTTAGAATGGATAGTACGAATGAATTAGAATGGATCGCGCGAATGAATTTGAATGGATCGTACGAACGAATTAGAATGGATACATTCGTGCGAATGAAATTAGAATGGATCATAAAAATGAATTAGAATGGATCATGTGAATGAATTAGAATGGATCATACGAATGAATTAGAATGGATGATGCGAATGAATTAGAATAGATCATACGAATGAATTTGAATGAATCTATTCGTGTGAATGAATTAGAATGGATCATACGAATAAATTAGAAAGGATCGTACAAATGAATTAGAATGGATACATTCGTGTGAATGAATTAGAATGGATCGTATGAATGAATTAGAATGGATCGTACGAATGAAATAGAATGGATCATGTGAATGAATTAGAATGAATCTGACGAATGAATTAGAATGGATCTATTCGTGCGAATGAATTAGAATGGATCATACGAATGAATTTGAATGGATCATACGAATGAATTAGAATGGATACATTTGTGCGAATGAATTAGAATAGATCGTACGAATGAATTTGATTGGATCGTACGAACAAATTAGAATGGATCGTGCGAATGAATTAGAATGGATCGTACGAATGAATTAGAATGGATACATTCGTGCTAACAAATTAGGATGGATCGTACGAATGAATTAGAATGGATCGTACGAATAAATTGGAATGGATCGTGCGAATAAATTAGAATGGATCGTGCGAATGAAATAGAATGGATACATTCGTGCGAATGAATTAGACAGGATCGTACGAATGAATTAGAATGGATCGTACGAATGAATTAGAATTGATCGTACGAATGAATTAGAATGGATCGTGCGAATGAATTAGAATGGATAGCATGAATGAATTAGGATGGATCGTGCGAACGAATTAGAATGGATCGTGCGAATGATTTAGAATGGGTACATTCGCGCGAATGAATTAGAATGGATCGTACGAAAGTATTAGAATAGATTGTGAGAATGAATTATAATGGATTGTATGAGTGAAATAGAATGGATACATTTGTGCGAATGAATTAGAATAGATCATATGAATGAATTTGAATGTATCATACGAATGAATTAGAATGGATCGTGCGAATGATTTAGAATGGATCATAGGAATAAATTAGAATAGATACATTCGTGCAAATGAATTAGAATGGATCGTACGAATGAAGTAGAATGGATCGTACGAATGAATTAGAATGGATCGTGCGAATGAATTAGAATGGATCGTACGAATGATTCAGAATAGATATATTCGTGCGAATGAATTAGAATGGATCATACGAATGAATTAGAATGGATCGTATGAATGAATTAGAATGGATCATGCAAATGAATTAGAGTGGATCGTACGAATGAATTTGAATGGATACATTCGTGCGAATGAATTAGAATGGATCGTACGAATGAATTAGAATGGATCGTACGAATGAATTAGAATAGATCATACAAATAAATTAGAATGGATCGTGCGAATGAATTAAAATGGAAACATTCGTGCGAATGAATTAGAATGGATAGTACGAATGAATTAAAATGGATCGTGCGAATGAATTAGAATGGATACATTCGTGCGGATGAAATAGAATGTATCGTACGAATGAATTATAATGGATCTTACGAATGAAATAGAATGGATCGTACGGGTGAATTAGAATGGATCATGCGACATAATTAGTAAGGATCGTACGAATGAATTAGAATGGATACATTCGTCCAAATGAATTAGAATGGATCGTACGAATGAATTAGAATGGACCGTGCGAATGAATTAGAATGGATCGTGCGAATAAATTAGAATGGATCGTACGAATGACTTAGAATAGATTGTACGAATGAATTAGAATGGTTCTTAAGAATGAATTAGAATGGATCGTACGAATGAATTGGAATGGATAAATTCGTGCAAATGAATTAGAATGGATCGTATGAATGAATTAGAATGGACCGTACGAATGAATTAGAATGAGTACATTCGTGCGAATAAATTAGAATGGATCGTACGAATGAATTTGAAAGGATTGAACGAATGAATTAGAAAGGATCGTACGAATGAATTAGAATGGATCATGCGAATGAATTAGAATGGATCGTACTAATTAATTAGAATGGATCCATTCGTACGAATGAATTACAATGGATCGTACGAATGAATTAGAATGGATCGAACAAATGAATTAGAATAGGTCGAACGAATGAATTAGAATAAATACATTCGTGCAAATGAATTAGAATAGATCATACGAATGAATTAGAATGGATCATACAAATTAATTAGAATAGATCGTGCGAATGAATTAGAATGGATCGTACGAATGAATTAGAATGGATACATTCATGCGAATGAATTAGAATGGATCGTACGAATGAATTAGAATGGATCGTGAGAATGAATTAGAATGGATCATACGAACGAATTCGAAAGGATACATTCGTGCGAATGAATTAGACTGGATCGTAAGAATGAATTAGAATGGATCGTACAAATGAATTAGAATGGATAGTGCGATTGAATTAGAATGGATCGTATGAATGAATTAGAATGGATACATTCGTGCGAATGAATTAGAATGGATCGTACGAATGAATTAGAATGTATCGTACGAATTAATTAGAATTGATCCTGCGAATGAATTAGAATGGATCGTACGAATGAATTTGAATGAATCCATTTGTGCGAATGAATTAGACAGGATCGTAATAATGAATTAGAATGGATCGTACGAATGAATTAGAATGGATCGTGCGAATGAATTAGAATGGACCGTACGAATGAATTAGAATGGATCCCACGAATGAATTAGAATGGATCGTACGAATGAATTAGAATAGATATATTTGTGCGAATAAATTAGAATGGATCGTACGAATGAATTAGAAAGGATCGTGCGAATGAATTATAATGGATCGTGCGAATGAATTAGAATGGATACATCCGTGCTAATGAATTAGGTTGTATCATAGGAATGAATCAGAATGGATCATACAAATGAATTAGAATGGATCATGCGAATAAAATAGAATAGATACATTCATGCGAATGAATTAGACTGCAACGTACGAATGAATTAGAATGGATCGTACGAATAAATTAGAATAGATCGTACGAGTGAATTAGAATGGATCGAACGAATGAATTAGAGTGGATCGTGCGAATGACTTAGAATGGATAGTACGAATGAATTAGAATGGATCGTGCGAATGAATTAGAATGGATCGTACGAATGAAATAAAATGGATACATTCGTGCGAATGAATTAGAATGGATTGTACGAATGAATTAGATTGGATCGTGCGAATGAATAAGAATGGATCGTACGAATGAATTAGAATGGATTGTGCGAATGAATTAGAATAATTTGTACGAATGAATTAGAATGGATCGTGTAAATGAATTAGAATGGATCGCATGAATGAATTGGAATAGATCGTACGAATGAATTAGAATGGATCGTACGAATGAATTAGAATGGATATATTCCTGCGAATGAATTAGAATGGATCGTATAAATGAATTACAATGGATCGTACGAATGAATTAGAATGGATCGTACGAATGAATTAGAATGGATCTATTCGTGCGAATGAATTAGATTGGATCGTACGAATGAATTAGAATGGATCGTAAGAATGAATTAGAATAGATACTGTCGGGGGGGATTTTTCACTGGTCCGTGCGGGCTGCCTGCAAGACAAAGAAAAAGAAGCGTAAGAACGGCTGGCTCCCTCAGGAGCGCAGACCCTCCGACGCTCAAGTCAGTCACGGGTGCACAACGGCGAGCTCTTATATACCAAAGTGGTAGGGAAAAGGGTTTCGAACCTATACTATGGAGCCTGGGGGTGAGCATTTATAGCAATAGGCGGCCTACTGTGGCCCGACACATGGAGATTCTTTCCAGAGCCTTCTAGACCCCCACGTTCTGGCTCGCGTGGGTCTGACAGTCCTTGGTACTCGCGCCCTGACATTCTGTCGTCAAGCGTGTCAGGCGGTTTGAGTAGGGGAGAGCATCTTTCTTGTCGCGGCCAGGTGGCTATTCTGGAATGTTCAGGTCTGGGCGGTCTCAGGGAGAAAGCAAAAGCAAGCTCGCCCTGCACTGCTCCATCCTTTCGTCCATATCTATCAATAGTCGGACCCCGCGGGAGCAACCTCTTCGATAAACAGGGGTCTGGGCGAGCTCCTGTGCGAGCTAACGAGCTCCTGAGCGAGCAAGGGCGAGATCCTGCGCGAGCTAGGTGAGCTCCTGAGCGAGCATGGGCGAGCTCCTGCGCGAGCTAGGTGAGCTCCTGAGCGAGCATGGGCGAGCTCCTGCGCGAGCTGGGGCGAGCTCCTGAGCGTGCTTTGTCGAGCTCCTGAGCGAGCTCTTGGCCTTGGGCCCCTTCAGCCCAATGTGGATCTCGCTCCCTGTCAAGATGATTTGGTGAGCACGGGGGGGGGGGGGCGAACTCCTGGGCGAGTTTCAGCTACCCCCAACATTACCCCCTCCTGAGGGAGCGACCAAGGAGACTTTGGTGCTTGCTCAGGAGTCTCATGGTGCATACCGATCGAGTTTGGAGCACCGGTCATTTACGATCTCCACATTATGGGCCGCGGGCACCCGCCGTGGGCGGTCTGCGCCGAGAGCTTTGACTGCCAGTATTTCACAAACGCTGGGCGGGCCGGGAGCGTCAGCCACGAGCGATCTCCTTCCGGTGCGAGCTTGCCACACACGGTCAGGGTCTGCGTCGGGTGAGCTGCGGGCTCCAGCCGTGGGCGATCTGTGTCGAGAGTTTTGACTCCCAGTATTTCACAAACGCTGGGCGGGCCGGGAGCGTCAGCCACGAGCGATCTCCTTCCAGTGCGAGCTTGCCACACGCGGTCAAGGTCTGCCTCGGGCGAGCTGCGGGCACTAGCCTTGGGCGATCTTGTGGCTTGGGGTTCGCACCGGATCTCCAGCGGTCGTTTCACCTTAAATGCGACGCGAGACCCGAGATACGAAACCGATACGATAAATCTCATTATGAGATCCCGTCTGTCGTGGGACATGTGTCTCGCTCTGATTCGCTTCTCTTTTGTCAGTAAATGATAGCGTCGGCACCGGCGCAGCCTTTTCCACGCGTGGCCCACGTGGCGGTTGACGATTGGAAAGAAACGAGCTGTCGTTTCGATTGCCGTCACGTCGCCTCGCCGAGCGCGCTTGGGCATTAATTGTGGCTCGATTCACCTGCCCCTCACCAGCCTATAAATAGAGGATGGGGGGCGATTTTCACCGTTGCATGAAAATAGCTCTCCCTTCTCTCTGGCTCGCTCTTTCTCTTCTGCTTTCAGTTCGCCTTTGCTTTTCTGCTTTCATGGCCTCCGCTGTCGATGCTGCTGCTGCCGCCCAAGCTTCTGAGCCCGCCACAGAGAGGGTGGTGGTCTGGCTGCAAAACCCGAGCGGGGTGCCCGTTGGGGACAGTATCCGGGCGGCGATCGATCTCCCTCAAGAGATCCTTGTCACCGAGATGCCACTCTCTGGGAGGCCGCCCCAGGGCACAGTAGCGTCTGTCGGGCTACTGTGGTCCGGGCTGCGGTTCCCCCTGAGTCATCTCGCCGGGGAGCTCCTGGAGTTGACGGGGCTTTGCCCTGCTCAGCTCTCAGGAAACTCCTGGGGGATACTTTACGGGCTGTCCCAGCTGGAGGCCGCCCTAAAGGTGAGGATCCCACTGAGCTATCTGCTCAAAAAGTGGCTCCTCAAGCCCAGCCCGGTCTTCAGCACCGCGGGCTGCGACTACTTCTACCTCGCCGGGCGGCCTGGCGAGGTGCTCCCCTTCTCCACCATCGAGAGCAAGGATCGCCACTGGAAGGACTATCCTTTCGTGGCGATCGGCGGCACAGCGGAGTCCCGGCTCACCCCGGGGTTCCCCCGAAGGCGGTCTTCCGAGAGATCGCCTCCTTCCAGGCGAGGAAGAAGAAGTGCATCGCTCCCGACCGGGAGTGATCTCTGGACGAGGCGTTCCTTCACTACCTCGGGGGGTGGACTCCGAAGAAGATCACTGCTCCCGACTTCGCCTTTCAGCTGAAGGACGGGAAGACCGGCGCTATTCTGCTGAAGCAGAAGATCGTCCGGAAGAAGAAGGAGGAGGAGGTCGGCGCTATTCCGCCGATGCAGAACGCCCCTCCTCCCTCCAAAGGGGCCAGCAAGGGGGCAGGGAGCTCAGGAGGCAACCCCCGCAAGAAAACGGTTCGGAGGCGGGCTTCGCCCATCCGCCTCAACGACCCCGACACCATGGAGATGCTCCGCCAGGGCGAAGCCTCCGATCCTCCGCAACCTCCTCGCCCGGACGCCGGCCCAGGTCAGCCCCCCGCCCCAACTCCAATTGTCCACCGCAAGATTCAAATGGTCGAGCCCGACGACCCGAACATCGACCTCCCGCTAACCATGGCGGAAGTCGAATCCGGGATGGCTCAGATATTAATGGGCTACTTCCCGGGCGATCTGACCGTCCCTCTTCGTGTAGCAGTGCTGACGCCAGAGATGGAGGCCCGCGGGAAGAAGAAGGTAAAGCTTGTGGGGCCCGCGCCTTCGAACATCCAGACGGAGCAGCAGCGAAAGGCGCTGGAGGAGGCGGGCTTGGATTCAGAACCCAGTTGGACGGACTCCACGGAGGAGGCACCGGGCTCCGAGGAGGAGGAGCCCGCCTCTCAAGCTCTTCGGGCGGAGCCTGCCGCTTCTGCCCAAGTGGAGAAGCCCCCGGCTCCATCAGCTCCCGCACCAGGGGCGGGACCGAGCGGGCAGGAGCTTCCAACTCCCACCGGCGGGGCAGGGGTCCAGCAGGGCGAATCCAACACCCTTGCTGCAACCTCTTCGCCGGTGTCGGCTCCAGCTCCCGCGGCCTCTTCGCCGGCAGCCGCTCCAGCTCCCGCCCCTCCGGCCTCGCCTCTTGCAGAGGGCCAGGAGGGAGCTGGCTCCCAGCAGGGCTTGGGGGACCTGGTCTATAGGTCCCCTAGCTTTGTAGACATTGGCTCCGACTCCGAGTCCTTCAGCTCGGAGTCAGATGCTAAGGGGGCCATGGCGGACCCTCCAAGCCCGCTAGGAGCCGGAGCTCGCCCGGGGGAGGTGCCAGCCCCCACTCCTCCCGGCGTGCTCCCTCCTTCCGGAGCTCCGGGGGGTCCCCGCGCGGGCTCATCTGCGGAGGAGGGGAGGGTGCCCTACTACGTGCGGCAGCTGCTGGGCCGCAATGTCTTCGCGCGAGCCCCCTTCGCTTCCATAAACGGATGCCTTGCCGAGGTACTCACCGCACCTGTTTCTGTACAAACTTTAGTCTCAATTCTTGCTAACTTTTTCATCTTCCTTATGCAGGCGGAGAAGCAGAGCCAGGCGCTGGCCGCGGAGGTCGCTAGGGCCGGGAAGGCGCTGGCCGCCTTGTTCGACGATTCCCTTCGGGGGTCCGAGCGCAAGGTGGACGAGCACATCCACGAGCTTCAGCGAGCTAAGGGCTCCGAGGAGCTGAGGGCGAAGTCGGAGGCACTGCACCGTAGGGTCAAAGCCCTGGTGTCAGGCCTCGCCATGGCCGAGGCAGCCAAAGGCCTGTCCGCTACCACCCTCCTCAAAGCTAAGGCGGAGCGAGACGAGGCTGTGTCCGCCAGGGATGTCGCACAGCGAGAGGCGGCTCAACTTCAAGGCGAGGTCGCTGCTCTGAAGACAGAGATCGCTGCCCTGAAGGAGACGCACGCCGAAGGCCTTCGGGCTCAGCAAGGTCGCCTCCAAGCCCAGCTAGACGATCTCCTCAAGAAAGGCGCCCTGGCCGCCTTGGAGAAATACAAGACCAAAAGGTCGAAGAAGCGACGCCGAGGGGACGACAGTGGGGCGGAGGCTAGCAAGCCTTGAGCTCGCAGCCCCGTAACTGTCCTTGTAATTTTTGGTTTTAATCAATGAAATGAAATCTTTTTGAGTTCGCATATGCGTTTCTTTCTTTCTCTATGTCGCTCATGAGTCCGCTTCAGGAGTTTCGCAGCGATCTCGAGAGTGATACCCCGGGCGAGGCAGCTAATTCGATTCAAACTTTTTATTTTAAAATATATGCAAACGAAAAACTCGGTATGCTCGTTAAAACTCAAGTCTCTGAGCCCGGAAAACGATAAGCGAACCAAAATACTTCAAAAACTTCCCTACACTCAGAGACATAAACCATTTTTATTTTTGAAAGAAACTAATAAGTGCTAGCTGCCCCCTGCCCGGTTAATTTCCCTCGATGATCCTGTTCAGCGGACTGGCCCTTTGAGGGGTACGCTCACGCCAGGATGCTTCCGTTTATGGCGGGTGAATGCGAAGGATCCCGGTTAAGTTTAGAGTCCACTAGGCAGCGAACTTCCCCGGGAATCTCAAGGTCGCCCACTGGCTGCCTCTGAGGATCCCGGTCTTGCTTTAAGTCCGCACAACGGCGGACTGCCCCGGGAAGCTCAAGGTCGCCCATTGGCTGTCTCTGAGGATCCCGGTCTTGCTTTAAGTCCGCACAACGGCGGACTGCCCCGGGAAGCTCAAGGTCGCCCACTGGCTGCCTCTGAGGATCCCGGTCTTGCTTTAAGTCCGCACAACGGCGGACTACCCCGGGAAGCTCAAGGTCGCCCACTGGCTGCCTCTGAGGATCCCGGTCTTGCTTTAAGTCCGCACAATGGTGGACTACACTATAGATCAGGCGGGCTCTTGCTGCGCCGAGCTTTCGAGCTAAATTCTTTGTTGATACTTCCATCGTTCATTCACAACTTCTTCAGAAGATGATTTATAGAATTCTCTTTAGGCATAAAACTTGTGAAGGTGCAAAGCATTCCAAGGTCGCTCTAACAGGTCGCCTTCAGCGGTCATCAACCGGTAAGCCCCCGAGCTTCCTGCTTCGTGTACTATGTAGGGGCCTTCCCAGTTCGCCGCGAGCTTACCTGCATTAGGCTCTTGCGTGTTTGCGAACACCTTTCTCATCACCATGTCGCCAGCCTTGAATGCCCGATGGCGGACTCTTTTGTCATAGGCGCGCTTCATTTCTTGTCTGTATCCGGCGAGGTGTAGATTGGCGCGCTCTCGTCTTTCTTCGAGCTGGTCGAGGGAGTCGGCGAGCAGCTTGTCGTTGTCGACCTCCTCCGACGTAAGCCTTCTTTCAGTGGGCAGCTCGGCTTCTATGGGTAGCACGGCTTCGCAACCGTAAGTTAGGCTGAAAGGCGATTCGTTGGTCGAGCGACGTGGAGTGGTGCGATAAGCCCATAGCACACCGTCGAGTTCCTGCTCCCACAGTCCTTTCTTTCCTTCCAACCTTTTCTTGAGGTTGTCTAGGATCACACGATTCGTAGCTTCGGCTTGCCCATTGCTTTGAGGGTACCTTGGGGACGAGAACCTTAGGTCGACTCCATATTCAACGCAAAAACTTCTAATCAAGCGATTGTCGAACTGGCGACCATTGTCGGTGATAAGTACCCGAGGCAGACCGAACCAGCAGAAAATATTTTTCCAAAGGAAGTCCTTCACTTGCTTTTCGCCTATCTTAGCTAGCGGGACCGCTTCCACCCATTTGGTGAAGTAGTCCGTGGCTACTAAGATGAATTTCTTTTGCCGGGCTGACACAGGGAAAGGTCCCACAATGTCCAACCCCCATTGTTGGAAAGGCCAGGGGCTCGCCAGAGGATGCAGCTCTTCTGCGGGCATATGGTTCGTTGTGGCGTGCTTCTGGCATTGGATGCACCTCTGGGCGACCTTCAAAGCGTCTTGCTCCAGAGTGGGCCACCAGTACCCTTGCCTCCGTACTTTCGCAGCTAGAGACCGCCCACCAGCGTGGTTTCCTAGCTTGCCTGAGTGAATGCAATTAAGAACTTCTTCGGTCTCCGGGCTCTCGACGCAACGAAGATTCGGCCCGCCAAAAGATCTTCGAAAAAGGCGATCCCAGCGAATGAGATAGCGCCCAACGCATTTCTCCACTCGCCGGGCTTCCTCTCTACCCTCAGGAAGCTCGCCCTTCCGGAGGAAACGAAGAATGGGGGTGGTCCACCCGCTGGGTGATACGTCGGCAGAGACTTGGTTAACAGCGGGCTCCATCAGTTGGAGTCGAGACTGATTTTGGACCTCGATGAGAATCTGGCGAGCCTCTGATGTTCCCAGCAGAGAGGCGGCGTTTGCCAAAGCATCAGCTCGCCTATTATCGGCCCGTGGAATTTGCTCGAAGGAGATCTTCTCGAATTCCGCGGCCTTGCCCTTTACCAGATCCACGTAGCCCGCCATTCTTGCATCTCGGGAGGCGTACTCTCCATTGATTTGGCAAATAATTAGCTGAGAATCGCTGAAAACCTTCAAGCGTTTGGCGCCTACCTCTCGAGCGAGCTCCAGACCCGCCAGCAACGCCTCATATTCCGCTTCGTTGTTGGTAGCGGCGAAATCCAGCCAGACTGATTTCTCAAGTAGTACCTCCTGGGCGATCAGTGCGACCCCGATCCCAGCCCCCAAAGCGTTGGAGGATCCATCGACGAATAATTCCCAGCCCGCCTCCTCTGAACGCTTAGTTGGAGGAAGCTCGCCTTGGTTATCCAAGAACCTCGCCTTCCCGGGGTGTGCCTCAGTTGGCTCATCCTCCTGGTACTGGACTGGTTCTTCTATGGGGAAGTCCGCCAAGAAATCGGCGAGAGCCTGCCCTTTGACCGCAACTCGAGGGACATACTCCAAACCATAGGCGGCGAGCTCGGCAGACCATCGATACAGCCTGCCGGCTACCGAGGGCCTGGAGAGCGCGCTCTTCAGGGGGTGTTCCGTGATGACTTTGACGGTGTGCGCCGAGAAGTAGGGGTGAAGCTTTCTCGCGGTAAGGACCAAGGCCAATGCGACCTTCTCGATTGGTCGATACCGGAGCTCGGCGGGAAGCATCGTGTGGCTTACAAAGTAGACAGGCCGCTCCACTTTTGCTTCTTCTACAACAAGGACCCCGCTTACCGCATTCTCTGTGACCGCGAGGTATACACCAAGCTCGGCGCCATCCTTAGGTGCCGCTAGGACTGGCGGGCTCGCCAGATAGTCCTTGATCCTCTAAAAGGCGCGCTCGCACTTTTCATCCCAACAAATGCTTGCTCCTTTTCGTAGTAGCTCGAAAAGAGGTCGGCAATTGTCTGAGGATTTGGATATGAACCGATTGAGCGCGGCGATTCGCCCGCTCAATCTCTGAACTTCCTGCCCAGGGTCGGCCTCGATCCCCCTGTGGGTGACCAGGTACCCTAGGAATTTTCCAGAAGTCACCCCGAATGCGCACTTCGCCGGGTTCAGCCTTATTTGGTACTTTCTCAGCACTTCGAAGATTTCGCGGAGGTCGGCGACATGCCCTCCTCGCTCTTGACTTTTTACCAGAAGGTCATCAACATAAACTTCGACATTTCTGCCGATCTGATCTTTAAACATCTGAGTGACTAACCTTTGGTAGGTCGCTCCAGCGTTCTTAAGTCCAAATGGCATCACTCGATAGTAGTATAGCTTCTGGTAGCCCGCTCCAGAATAGAAGGCGGTCTTTTCTTGATCTTCGAGGTGAAGGGGTATCTGGTTATACCCTGAATATCCGTCCATGAAAGATAAGGCCCGGAACCCGACAGCCGCGTCGACCAGCGCTCCTATTCTCGGAAGAGGAAAACCGTCCTTCGGGCATGCCTTATTGAGGTCGGAGAAGTCAATGCACACTCTGACCGCTCCGCTCTTCTTGGGCACCGCCACGATATTGGAGATCCACTCGGGGAAGTGCGCCTCGCGTATGAAGCCAGCTCGCTCTAGCTTGTCTATTTCCGCCGCCACTGCGATGGACTTCGCAGCAGGTATGTGCCGAGCTTTCTGCTTGACCGGCGAGAACTCTTTTATGGTATGTAGACGATGACAGGCGACCTCCGGGTCAATCCCTGGCATGTCCGCGAAGCTCCAGGCGAATACGTCACGGTATTCCCTGAGCAAGTTGGTTATGGCCAGGACCTCACCCTTGGTTAACGAGGTCCCGAGACTAACAACTCTTGGCCCTTCTTCGACGCCAATGTCGACCTCTTGAAGTGGTTCGGCAACCGGAAAACTTCCTCTCTTGGGGGCTGTCAGGCGACCTTCCTCCTCCAACTTAAGATCCATACCGCTCCTACCCGGGGATGGAGTAGGGGACTTAAGCGAGGAGGCCCCCAGCGGGCTCCCCAGTAGCTCGCTCGTAGCGGGCGGTAATTGCTAGGAGGGTGCGGGCCTCTTGGCCTCGGCGATCTCCATGTCCATGAGGTGAAGAACATCCTGCTCGCATTTGGTAGCGGTCACCTGATCACCTCGAATAACTACGACCCCGCTCGTTGTTGGGAATTTAAGGGCCTGATGGTTGGGTGAAGATACCGCCTTCATTTGCCTTAACCAAGGTCGCCCAAGGATGGCATTAAATGCGAAACTTCCGTCCACTACCGCGAAGCGGACTTGGCGAGCCTCCGGGCCCGTGGTCACAGTAAGGGTTATCTCTCCTGCCACTTTGGCGACCTCACCAGTGAATCCGCTGAGGGAGCTCGTCGAGGGAGATAGGTCGGCCAGTCTCAACCCCATTCGCAGGTAGGCCGACAGAAAAAGGATGTCAACGGCGCTCCCCGAATCGACCAGAGCTCGCCTCACCTCGATGTTAGCCATCATCAGGCGTATGACGAGGGGGTCATTGTGGGGCGTGACGAACCCAGTCATGTCGTCTTCCGAAAACCAGAGAAAATCTTGGGCTTCCACCCTCGGGGCTCGAAGTAAAGTAGGAGTTAGCGAGACGGAAAATACCTTCTGTGCCCGCTCCATCTCCCTAACTCGCCGATGGGCTTCATTACTGGATCTCGGGCCGCTCAGCCGTCCGTTGATGGTGTGACAGATCGCCGGTCCTCCCGGGGGAGGCGGAGGTAAGGCGGGCTCCGCGGGTCTTGGGCGATCTCCCTCCCGAGGGGCTCATTCTGGTATCACCTCGAACCTCCTCGGGGGCGAGATGAATTGGTTCAAGTTCCCCAAGGCGACCAAATCCTCCAAGTGGTTCTTCAGAGCCCGGCATCTGTTGGTGTGATGCCCAGGGCTTCGATGAAAAGCGCACCACCGCGAGTTGTCGGTAGAGCCGGGCTCTCCGACCTGCAAGGGTGGCGGGTACTGGAAGAAGGGTTCATTCCGAATCTGATGAAAGATTTGTCCTGGCGAGTGGGTTAGCACGGTGAAGTCCCGCTCCCCGGGTCCCGGAGGCAGGCGCCAGTTCGCCGGCCTTCCAGCGACCGCCGCGGGGGCTTCAGCGGGCTGTACTGCAGGAGTTGCTGACGGTCCGGGCAAAGGTACCGCCAGTGGCACCTCCCTCCTCTCCACGACCTTAACGATAAGAGGTCGCAGAGCCGGAGGAGGTCGCTGCTCGACTGCCTTTCCCTTCCGGTCTAACACCGCATCTTCGAGTTTGATGTGTTGCTGGACCAGGGCAAATAGTTCAACCATCGTGCGAGGATCTCTGATCACTAGGGCGTTATGAAGCTTGCCCCCCTCGGGGAGGGCGCTTCTGAAAGCACTCACCACGGTACGATCTTGGCCCGCCGCGTCTTCCAGAGCGAGGTAGGTGCTTCGGAATCGCGTTGCGAAGCACCGGAGCGTTTCGCGAGCTCCCATGGCTAAAGTAAACAGAGACTCGATTCTCTTCGGGGGCTGCCTGTTGCAGCGATACTGCTCCAGGAACAGCCTAGAGAGAGTTGGAAAGTCGGGGATGACACCGGACGGCAACTTGTGGAACCAATTCAATGCCGAGCCAGTCAAACTGCTCGGGAATGCTCGGCACAAGACGTGGTCTTGGTCCCGGAAAAACAGAAGCTTTCTGTAGGCCAAGAGATGGTCAACGGGATCCTGCGACCCGTCGAACAATACAAACTTCGGGGGGGTCCAATGGTGCGGGAAACCCTTTTGGTGGACCTCGCTGGTGAAAGGCGAGCTACCTCCGTGGGCAGCCAGATCCTCCAGTAAATCTACTGGCGCACTAGATCGCTGCCAGTGCCCGGGGAGAACTCCCAAAGGCGGCTGCGCAGGTCGTAGGCGGCCGTGCGCGCTCCCTTTAGGGAGGTTCGGATCCACCCCACGGCGACCCTCGGGGGCTACCGATCGGCGGCCTCCTTGCTGCTCGCCCGCGGATCCCTTTAGCGTGGTGGTTGGTCTATGGGAGGCCGTTGCCTCCCGAGCTTCGGAAGGTATAGCCATCGCGGGCTCTTTCGCTCGTCGCCGATGGCGCGGGTCGCGATCTCGCTCTAGAGACCTTGCCTCCGACCCGTCAGAATCGACGCTCCGGCTACGGCGGCGAGGGATGGTCGCGCGCGAGGTCGCCTGGTTCCTAGACCGCTGGGTTACTAGCTTCTGTAACCTCGTCAGCGGGGTCTCCTTCGCTCCACGCACGGCCGTCCTCTCAACCGGGGGTTCCGGGTGGGACGTCCGCCGAGCTGGGACGGTCGTGGGCAGACGCGACGAGATGGGAGGTCGCGTGGGGGATGCGGCCCTCGATGGTCCCGATCGCCGGCTCGCCGCCGGGGCCTGATGCAAGCGCGTCAATTCCTCCATCATTGCCCGCTGGGTGGCCAACATCTCCAACAGGAGCTGGTCACTGAGCGGGACAAGGGGCTGGGGGGTTTCAGCGGGGGGTTCGCTGTGCACAGACCCCATACGGGCCCTCGTCCGCCTGCGTCCCCTCGTCGCCGGAGCCATCTTTGGGGTTACGAGCGCCGACGGCGTTCAACCGCGTGGTCGTGGGCGTTCTCGCCGGAACCAGTCGAAAGATCCCACAGACGGCGCCAAATGTCGGGGGGGGATTTTTCGCTGGTCTGTGCAGGCTGCCTGCAAGACAAAGAAAAAGAAGCGTAAGAACGGCTGGCTCCCTCAGGAGCGCAGACCCTCCGACGCTCAAGTCAGTCACGGGTGCACAACGGCGAGCTCTTGTATACCAAAGTGGTAGGGAAAAGGGTTTCGAACCTGTACTATGGAGCCTGGGGGTGAGCATTTATAGCAATAGGCGGCCTACCGTGGCCCTACACGTGGAGATTCTTTCCAGAGCCTTCTAGACCCCCACGTTCTGGCTCGCGTGGGTCTGACAGTCCTTGGTACTCGCGCCCGGACATTCTATCGTCAAGCCTGCCAGGCGGTTTGAGTGGGGGAGAGCATCTTTCTTGTCGCGGCCAGGTGGCTATTCTGGAATGTTCAGGTTTGGGCGGTCTCAGGGAGAAAGCAAAAGCAAGCTCGCCCTGCACTGCTCCGTCCTTTCGTCCATATCTATCAAGAGTCGGACCCCGCGGGAGCAACCTCTTCGATAAACAGGGGTCTGCGCGAGCTTGGGCGAGCTCCTGAGCGAGCATGGGCGAGCTCCTGCGCGAGCTAGACGAGCTCCTGAGCGAGCAAGGGCGAGCTCCTGCGCGAGCTAGGCGAGCTCCTGAGCGAGCATGGGCGAGCTCCTGCGCGAGCTAGGCGAGCTCCTGAGCGAGCATGGGCGAGCTCCTGCGCGAGCTGGGGCGAGCTCCTGAGCGTGCTTTCTCGAGCTCCTGAGCGAGCTCTTGGCCTTGGGCCCCTTCAGCCCAATGTGGATCTCGCTCCCTGTCAAGATGATTTGGTGAGCACGGGGGGGGGGGGGGGGGGGGGGGAGCGAACTCCTGGGTGAGTATCAGCTACCCCCAACAGATACATACATGCGAATGAATTAAAATGGATACATACGTGCGAATGAATTAGAATGGACCGTGCGAGTGAATTAGAATGGATCGTAGAATGAATTAGAATGGATTGTGCGAATGAATTAGAATGGATCATACGAATGAATTACAATGGATATATTTGTACTAATGAATTAGGATGGATCATGCGAATGAATTAGAATGGATCGTACGAATGAATTAGAATGGATCGTGAGAATGAATTCGAATGGATACACTCGTGTGAATAAATTAGACTGTATCGTACGAGCGGATTAGAATGAATCGTACGAATGAATTAGAATGGATCGGACGAATGAATTAGTATGGATCGTGCGAATAATTTAGAATGGATCGTACGAATGAATTAGAATGGATCGTGCGAATGAATTAGAATGGATCGTACGAATGAATTAGAATAGATCGTACGAATGAATAAGAATAGATCGTGCGAATAAATAAGAATGGATCGTACAAATGATTTAGAATAGATCGTACGAATGAATTAGAATGGATTGTGCGAATGAATTAGAAAAGATTGTACGAATGAATTATAATGGATCGTACAAATGAATTAGAATGGATCATGCGGATGAATTAGAATGGATCGTACGAGTGAATTAGAATGGATACATTCGTGCGAATGAATTAGAATGGATCGTGCGAATGAATTGGAATGGATCGTGCGAATGAATTAGAACGGATACATTCGTACGAAAGAATTAGAATGGATCGTACGAATTTATTAGAATGGATCATATGAATGAATTAGAATGGATTGTGCGAATAAATTAGAATGGATTGTACGAATGAATTAGAATATGGATACATTCGTGCGAATGAATTAGAATAGATCGTATGAATGAATTAGAATGGATCATACGAATGAAATAGAATGGATCATGCGAATGAATTAGAGTGGATCGTACGAATGAATTAGAATGGATACATTCGTGCGAATGAATTAGAATGGATCGTATGAATGAATTAGAATGGATCGTATAAATTAATTAGAATGGATCGTGCGAATAAATTAGAATGAATCATACAAATGAATTAGAATGGATACATTCGTGCGAATGAATTAAAACAGATCGTACGAATGAATTAGAATGGATCGTACGAATGAATTAGAATGGACCGTATGAATGAATTAGAATGGATACATCCGTGCGAATGAAATTGAATGGATTGTATGAATGAATTGGAATGGATCATGCGAATGAATTAGAATGGATCGTACGGATGAATTAGAATGGATGGTGCGAATAAATTAGAATGGATCCTACGAATGAATTAGTTGGACACATTCGTGCGAATGAATTAGAATGATTGTACGAATGAATTAGAATAGTTCGTACAAATGAATTCGAATCGATCGTACGAATGAATTAGAATGGATACATTCGTGCGAATTAATTAGAATGGATCATACAAATGAATTAGAATGGATCGTACGAATGAATTAGAATGGATCCTGCGAATGAATTAGAATGGGTCGTACGAATAAATTAGTATAGATACATTCGTGCGAATGAATTAGAACGGATCGTACGAATGAATTAGAATGGATCGTACAAATGAATTAGAATGGATCGTGCAAATGAATTAGAATGGATCGTACGAATGTATTAGAATGGATACATTCGTGCGAATGAATTAGAATGGATCGTACGAATGAATTAGAATGGATCGTGCGAATGAATTAGAACGGATCGTATGACTGAATTCGAATGGATAAATTCATGCGAAAGAATTAGACTGGATCGTAAGAATGACTTAGAATGGATCGTACGAATGAGATAGAATTTATCGTGCGAATGAATTAGAATGGATTGTACAAATGAATTAGAATGGATACATCCATGCGAATGAATTAGAATAGATCGTACAAATGAATTAGAGTAGATACATTTGTGCGAATGAATAAGAATGGATCGTGCGAATGAATTTGAATGGAAGCATTCCTGCTAATGAATTAGAATGGATTATACGAATGAATTAGAATGGATCATACGAATGAATTAGGATGTATCGTGCGAATAAATTAGAATGGATCGTGTGAATGAATTAGAAAGGCTACATTCGTGCGAATGAATTAGAATGGATCGTTCGAATGAATTAGAATGGATCGTACGAATGAATTAGAATGGATCGTACAAATGCATTAGAATGGATTGCACGAATGAATTAGAATGGATTCATGCAAAAGAATTAGAATGGATCATATGAATGAATTAGAATGGATCGTACGAACGAATTAGAATGGATCGTGCGAATGAATTATAATGGATCGTACGAATGAATTAGAACGGATACTTTCGTATGAATGAGTTAGTATAGATCGTACGAATGAATTAGAATGGATCGTGGGAATGAATTAGAATGGATCCTACGAGTGAATTAGAATAGATACATTCGTGCGAATCAATTAGAATGGATCGTATGAATGAATTAGAATGGATCGCACGAATGAATTAGAATGGGTCATATGAATGAATTAGAGTGGATACATTCGTGCGAATGAATTAGAATGGATCGTATGAATGAATTAGAATGGATCGTACGAATTAATTAGAATGGATCGTGTGAATGAATAGGAATGGATCGTAGGAATGAATTAGAAGGGATACATTCTTGCGAATGAATTAGAATGGATCCTACGAATTAATTAGAATGGATCGTACGAATGAATTAGAATGGATTGTGCGAATGAATTAGAATGGATCATACGAATGAATTAGAATGGATACAATTGTACGATTGAATTACAATTGATCGTACGAATGAAATAGAATGGATTGTATGAATGAATTAGAATGGATCGTACAAATGAATTAGAATGGATCGTATGAATGAATTAGAATGGATTCATTCGTGCGAATTAATTAGAATGGATCGTATGAAAGAATTAGAATGGATCATACGAATGAATTATAATGGATCGTATGAATGAATTAGAATGGATCGTACGAATGAATTAGGATGGATCGTGCGAATGAATTAGACTGGATTGTACGAATAAATTAAAATTGATACATTCGTGCGAATGAATTAGAATGGATCGTACGAATGAATTAGAATGGATCGTACGAATGAATTAGAATGGATCGTACAAATGAATTAGAATGGATCATATGAATGAATTAGAATGGATACATTCGTGCGAATGAATTAGAATGGATCGTACGAAAGAATTAGAATGGATCATGCGAATGAATTATAATGGATCGTATGAATGAATTAGAATGGATCGTACGAATGAATTAGGATGGATCGTGCGAATGAATTAGAATGGATTGTACGAATAAATTAGAATGGATACATTCGTGCGAATGAATTAGAATGGATCGTACGAATGAATTAGAATGGATCGTATGAATGAATTAGAGTGGATCGTACGAATGATTTAAAATGGATACATTCGTGCGAATGAATTAGAATGGATTGTACGAATGAATTAGAATGGATCATGCGAATGAATTTGAATGGATCGTATGAATGAATTAGAATGGATACATTTGGGTGAATGAATTTGAATGGATCGTACGAATGAATTAGAATGAATCATACGATTGAATTCGAATGGATCGTACGAATAAATTAGAATCGATCGTGCGAATGAATTTGAATGGATCGTACAAATGAATTACAATGGATATATTCGTGCGAATGAATTAGAATGATTCGTACGAAAGAATTAGAATGGATCGTACGAATGAATTAGAATGGATCATACGAATGAATTAGAATGGATCGTGCGAATGAATTAGAGTGGATCGTACGAAATAATTAGAATGGATACATTCGTGCGTATGGATTATAATGGATCGTATGAATGAATTAGAATGGATCGTACGAATGAATAAAAATGGATCATGCGAATAAATTAGAATGGATCATACGAATGAATTTGAATGGATACAGTCGTGCGAAAGAATTAGAATATATCGTATGAATGAATTAAAATGGATCATGCGAATGAATTAGAATGGATCGTGCGAATGAATCAGAATGGATCGTACGAATGAATTAGAATGGATACATTCGTGCGAATGAATTAGAATGGATCGTACGAATGAATTAGAATGGATCGTGTGAATGAATTATAATGGATCCTACGAATTAATTAGAATGGATCGTACGAATGAATTAGAATGGATACATTCATGCAAATGAATTAGAATGGATACATTCGTGCGAATAAATTAGAATGGATCGTACGAATGAATTAAAATGGATCGTGTGAATGACTTAGAATGGATAGTATGAATGAATTAGAATAGATTGTGCGAATGAATTTGAATGGATCGCACGAATGAATTAGAATGGATACATTCGTGCGAATAAATTTGAATGGATCGTACGAATGAATTAGAATGGATCGTGCGAATGAATTAGAATAGATCGTATGAATGAATTAGAATGGATCGTGCGAATGAGTTAGAATGGTTTGTACGAATGAATTAGAATGGATCTATTCGTGCAAATGAATTAGAATGGATCGCACGAATGAATTAGAATGGATCGTATGAATGAATTAGAATGGATTATAAGAATGAATTAGAATGGATACATTTGTTGTAGCTCGTGTGTCCTTAGCGTGGAATTTCTGTATTAACATTAATAAAGATGACTTTGGTTATTGTTTTAATTAGAATACTAGTCTGGTGTATGATAATACTCATATAATAAAAGGATCCTAGGGAACACAGTAGGCCACTGAGGCGCATGGAGGATCCATGCTTGGGAGACCCAGTGGACCAGTTCTGTGTAGACCTAGAATTAGTTCACGGCTTAGGTGATGCCGGTCGCTTCACCGAGAACAAGTTGTTGGCAGGTAGAGGATGTGGTGAAGTCTCTACCACGGGAATGTGGGATTCCCATTCACCTGACCAAGCACGATGATCGTGTTGAACAGGAACCAAGACGGTGCACAACTCAATGATTTAGACACTGGTGCATAAACCATCTTACTACTATAGATAATTTGTCCTTAACCCTGAGGGACCATGTACACTGGGCCAACCAGTTGTGTGGTGCTTTGATATACCAACATGTATGGACCATGTACGGTACGTTGGGTTACCCAGCTGGTGCTTGAGTGACATGTAAACCCTACAGGTTATCCGACGTCCAGTGTTGGATGGGTGCGTTTTGATGAGTCAATCTGTCCATACAGTTAACCCAGGCCTGGTGGTTGTCAGTATGACTGACGATGTTCCGGATGCTAGGCATAGCACCGGAAGGTGTGTGGTGTTATAGATGACAAGTCATCAAACCCTATTCAGATGATCGATCGAGATCTGACGGTGCTCCCCACCGCCCGAGTCGTATCATGGCACCAGTAATATGAGGGACTGAGGATTATCAGAGTATAGTAGAGAACAGGGTTACGAGGGAGTAACATAAGTTTAGGATCACTAGAGTTCAACTCGCGTCGCACTCTGGGTGGCTATGCGGATTAATCGGATTAGGACTGATTAACGAAACTTTCGGTGTGTCACCAGAACAGTTAATCAGGGATCCGGTTGGAGCTAAAGATCCCGAACCCTGAAGGTTCAACCCTGTCCTTGCATATAGGAATTGTTCCCCGACCTAGTTGGATATGTTGGATATGAAGTAGCATGATGGAGCGCAAGCCCAGAGCCAGAGAACCTAATTCACATTTGTTATGGGCCGTAGGGGTATTTTGGTAAATACAGAAATATGGCTCAGAACACATTGAATATGGATCGTATAATGAGCGGAATAATTCCAAGAGCTCATAGGCGCTAACGGAACTCGATTCCGAGTAGCGCATGAATTAGAATGGATCATACGAATGAATTAGAATGGATCGTACGAATGAATTTGAATGGATCGTGCGAATGAATTAGAATGGATCGTACGAATGAATTAGAATGGATACATTCGTGCGAATGAATTAGAATGGATTATACGAATGAATTAGAATGGATCATACGAATGAATTAGAATGGATCGTGCGAATGAATTAGAATGGATTGTACGAATGAATTAAAATGGATACATTCGTGCAAATGAATTAGAGTGGATCGTATGAATGAATTAGAATGGATCGTACGAATGAATTAGAATAGATCGTGCGAATGAATTTGAATGGATCGTAAGAATGAATTAGAATGGATCGTAGGTATGAATTAGAATGGATCGTGCGAATGAATTAGAATGGATCGTGCAAATGAATTAGAATGGATCGTACGAATGAATTAGAATGCATACATTCGTGCAAATGAATTAGAATGGATCGTACGAATGAATTAGAATGGATCGTACGAATTAGAATGTATACATTCGTGCGAATAAATTAGAATGGATCGTACGAATGAATTAGAATGGATCGTACGAATTAATTAAAATGGATCGTGCAAATGAGTTAGAATGGATTGCACAAATGAATTAGAATGGATACATTCATGCGAATTAAGTAGAATGGATCGTACGAATGAATTAGAATGGATTGTACGAATGAATTAGAAAGGATCGTACGAATGAATAAGAATGGAGCGTACGAATGAATTAGAATAGATCATGTGAATGAATTAGAATGGATTGTACGAATGAATTTGAATGGATACATTTGTGCGAATGAATTAGAATGGATCGTACGAATGAATTAGAATCGATCGTACTAATGAATTAGAATGGATCATACCAATGAATTAGAATGGATCGTGCGAATGAATTAGAATAGAACGTACGAATGAATTAGAATGGATACATTCGAGCGAATGAATTAGAATGGATCGTACGAATGAATTAGAATGGATCATACGAATGAATTAGAATGGATCGTGTGAATGGATTATAATGGATCGTACGAATAGATTAGAATGGATCATATGAATGGATTAGAATGGATTATACGAATGGATTATACGAATGGATTAGAATGGATCATGCGAATGAATTACAATGGAACGTACGATTGAATTAGAATGGATACATTCGTGTGAATGAATTTGAATGGATCGTACGACTGAATTAGAATGGATCGTACAAATGAATTAGAATGGATCGTACGAATGAATTAGAATGGATCGTGTGAATGAATTAGAATGGATCGTACGAATGAATTAGAATGATACATTTTTCCGAATGAATTAGAATAGATCGTACGAATGAATTAGAATGGATCATACTAATGAATTAGAATGAATCGTATGAATGAATTAGAATGGATCATACGAATGGATCGTGCGAATGAATTTGAATGGACCGTACGAATGAATTAGAATGGATACATTCACGCGAATGAAATAGAATGGATCCTAGGAATGAATTTGAATGGATCGTACGAATGAATTAGAATAGATCGTGCGTATGATATAGAATGGATCATGCGAATGAAATAGAATGGATCGTACGAATGAATTAGAATGGATCGTACGAAGGAACTAGAATGGATTGTGCGAATGAATTAGAATGGATACATTCGTGCGAATGAATTAGAATGGATCGTGCGAATGAATTAGAATGGATCGTGCGAATGAATTAGAATGGATAGATTCATGCAAATGAATTAGAATTGATCGTACGAGTGAATTAGAATGGATCGTACGAATGAATTAGAATGGATCGTGCGAATGTATTAGAATGGATCGTACGAATAAATTAGAATGGATATGTTCATGCGAATGTGTTAGAATGGATCGTACGAATGAATTAGAATGGATCGTCCGAATAAATTAAAATGGATCATATGAATGAATTAGAAGTGATACATTCCTGTGTTTGAATTAGAGAGGATAGTACGAATGAATTAGAATGGATCGTACGAATGTATTAGAATGGATCGTGCGAATGAATTAGAATGGATCGTACTAATGAATTAGAATGGATAGATTCGTGCGAATGAATTAGAATAGATCGGATGAATGAATTCGAATGGATCGTACGAATGAATTAGAATGGATCGTGCGAATGAATTAGAATAGATTGTGCAAATGAATTAGAGGGGATCATACGAATGAATTAGAGTGGATACATTCGTGTGAGTGTATTAGAATGGATCGTACGAATAAATTAGAATGAATCGTACTAATGAATTAGAATGGATCATGCGAATGAATTTGAATGGATCGTGCCAATGAATTAGAATGGATTGTACGAATAAATTAGAATGGATAAATTCGTGCGAATGAATTAGAATAGATCGTACGAATGAATTAGAATGGATCATTCGAATGAATTAGAATTGATCATGCAAATGAATTTGAATGGATCGTACGAATTAATTAGAATGGATACATTCGTGCGAATAAATTAGAATGGATCGTATGAATGTATTAGAATGGATCGTACGAATGAATTAGAATGGATTGTACGAATGAATTAGAATTGATTGTGCGAGTAAATTAGAATGGATCGTACGAATGAATTAGAATGGATCCATTTAAGCGAATGAATTAGAATGGATCGTAGGAATGAATTAGAATGGATTGTAGGAATGAATTTGAATGGATACATTTGTGCGAATGAATTAGAATGGATCGTACGAATAAATTAGAATGGATCATACGAATAAATTTGAATGGATCGTGCGAATGAATTAGAATGGATCGTACGAATGAATTAGAATGGATACATTCGTGCGAATGAATTAGAATGGATTATATGAATGAATTATAATGGATCGTACGAATGAATTCAAATGGATGCATTCATGCGAATGAATTAGAATGGATCGTACGAATGAATTAGATTGGATCGTACGAATGAATTAGAATGGATCATGCGAATAAATTAGAATGGATCGCACGAATGAATTAGAAATGATACATTCATGCGAATGAATTAGAGTGGATCGTGCGAATGAATTAGAATGGATCGTGCGAATGAATTAGAATGGATCGTAGGAATGGATTAGAATGGATCGTGCGAATGAGTTAGAATGGATACATTCATGCAAATGAATTAGAATAGATCGTACGAATGAATTAGAATGGATCATACGAATGAATTAAAATGGATCGTGCGAATGAAATAGAATGGATCGTACGAATGAATTAGAATGGATACATTTGTGCAAATGAATTAGAATGGATCGTACGAATAAATTAGAATGGATCGTACGGATGAATTAAAATGGATTGTGCGAATGATTTAGAATGGATAGTGCAAATAAATTAGAATGGATCGTACGAATGAATTAGAATGTATACATTCGTGCGAATTAATTAGAATGAATTGTACGAATGAATTAGAATGGATCGTACGAATGAATAAGAATGGATCGTGCGAATGAATTAGAATAGATCGTACGAATGAATTAGATTGGATCCATTCGTGCGAATGAATTAGAAAGAATCGTACGAATTAATTAGAATGGATCTTACGAATGAAATAGAATGGATATATTCATGCGAATGAATTATAATGGATCATACGAATTAATTAGAATGGATTGTATGAATGAATTAGAATGGATACATTCGTCTGAATGAATTAGAATATATTGCACGAATGAATTAGAATGGATCGTACGAATAAACAAGAATGGATCATGCGAATGAATTAGAATGGATCGTACGAATGAATTAGAATGGATACATTAATGCGAATGAATTAGAATGGATCGGACAAATGAATTAGAATGGATCATACGAATGAATTAGAATGGATCGTGTGACTGAATTAGAATGGATCATACGAATGAATTAGAATGGATTGTACGAATGAATTATAATGGATCGTACAATGAATTAGAATGGATCGTGCAAATGAATTAGAATGGATCGTACGAATGAATTAGAATGGATAAATTCGTGTGAATGCAATAGAATGGATCATACGAATGAATTAGAATGGATCGTACAAATGAATTAGAATGGACAAAATCGTGCGAATCGAATGAATTAGAATAGAACGTACGAATGAATTTGAATGGATCATATGAAAGAATTAGAATGGATCATGCGAATGAACTAGAATGGACCGTACGAATGAACTAGAATGGATACATTCGTGTAAATGAATTATAATGGATTTTATGAATGAATTCAAATGGATCGTACGAATGAATTAGAATGGATCATACGAGTGAATTTGAGTGGATAATGCGAATGAATAAGAATGGATACATTTGTGCGAATGAATTAGAATGGATCGTATGAATGAATTAGAATGGATCGTACGAAAGAATTAGAATGGATCGTACGAATGAATTAGAATAGATCGTGCGAATGAATTAGAATGGAACGTATGAATGAATTAGAATGGTTACATTTCTGCGAATGAATTAAAATGGATCGTGCGAATGAATTAGAATGGATCATGCGAATGAATTAGAATGGATCGTAAGAATGAATTAGAATGGATCGTACGAAAGAATTAGAATGGATCGTACGAATGAATTAGAATGGATCGTGCGAATGAATTAGAATGGAACGTATGAATGAATTAGAATGGTTACATTTGTGCGAATGAATTATAATGGATCGTGCGAATGAATTAGAATGGATCGTGCGAATGAATTAGAATGGATCGTATGAATGAATTAGAATGGATCGTACGAAAGAATTAGAATGGATCGTACGAATGAATTAGAATGGATCGTGCGAATGAATTAGAATGGAACGTATGAATGAATTAGAATGGTTACATTTGTGCGAATGAATTAAAATGGATCGTGCGAATGAATTAGAATGGATCGTGCGAATGAATTAGAATGGATCGTAAGAATGGATAATTGATCGTACGAATGGATTAGAAGGGATCGTACCAATGGATTATAATAGATACATTTGTGCGAATGAATTAGAATGGATCGTACGAATGAAATAATATGGATCGTACGAATGAATTTGAATGGATCATGGGAATGAATTAGAATGGATCATACAAATGAATTAGAATAGATACATTCGTGCGAATGGATTACAATGATTCGTACGAATGAATTAGAATCGATCATACGAATGAATTAGAATGGGTCGTGCTAATGAATTAGAATGGATTGTACAAATGAATTAAAATGGATACATTCATGCGAATGAATTAGAATGGATCGTACGAATGAAATATAATAAATCGTACGAATGAATTAGAAAGGATCGTACAAATGAATAAGAATGGATCGTGCAAATGAATTAGAATAGATCGTGCGAATGAATTAGAATGGATCGTATGAATGAACTTGAATGGATACATTTGTGCGAATGAATTAGAATGGATCGTATGAATGAATTCGAATAGATACATTCAAGCGAATGAATTCGACTGGATCGTAAGAATGAAATAGAATCGATCGTACGAATGAATTAAAATAGATCGTGCGAATGAATTAGAATGGATACATTCATGCGAATGAATTTGAATGAATCGTAAGAATGAATTAGAATGGTCGTGCGAATGAATTAGAATGGATCGTACGAATGAATTAGAATGGATCGTCCGAATGAATTAGAATGGATCGTACGAATGAATTAGAATGGATACATTCATACGAATGAATTACAACGGATCGTACGAATGAATTAGAATGGATCTTACGAATGAATTAGAATGGATCTTGCGAATGAATTAGAATGGATCATACGAATGAATTAGAATAGATCGTACGAATGAATTAGAATGGATCGTACGAATGAATTAGAATAGATACATTCGTGTGAATGAATTAGAATGGATCTTGCGAATCAATTAGAATGGATCGTGCGAATTAATTAGAATTGATCGTGCGAATGAATTAGAGTGGATCGTATGAATGAATTAGAATGGAAACATTCATGCGAATGAATTGGAATGGATCGTACGAATGAATTAGAATGGATCGTACGAATGAATTAGAATGGATCGTGCAAATAAATTAGAATGGATCGTGTGAATGAATTAGAATGGATCGTATGAATGAATTAGAATGGATCGTACAAATGAATTAGAATGGATTGTACGAATGAATTAGAATGGATACATTCATGCGATTGAATTATAATTGATCGTATGAATGAATTAGAATGGATCGTATGAATGAATTAGAATGGATCGTACAAATGAATTAGAATAGATCGTGTGAATGAATTATAATGGTTCGTACGAATGAATTAGAATGGATACATTCGTACGATTTAATTAGAATGGATCGTACGAATGAATTAGAATGGATCGTGCGAATGAATTAGGATGGATCGTGCGAATGAATTAAAATAGATACATTCGTGCGAATGAATTAGAATGCATTGTACGAATGAATTAGAATGGATCGTATGAATGAATTAGAATGTATTGTGCGAATGAATTAGAATGTATCGTATAAATGAATTAGAATGGATACATTCGTGCGAATGAATTAGAATGGATCGTACGAATGAATTAGAATGGATCGTACAAATGAAGTAGAATGGATCATGCGAATGAATTAGAATGGATCGTACGAATGAATTAGAATGGTTACATTCGTGCGAATGAATTAGAATGGATCATACGAATGAATTAGAATGGATCGTACGAATGAATTAGAATCGATTGTGCGAATGAATTAGGTTGGATCGTTCGAATGAATTAGAATGGATACATTCGTACGATTGAATTACAATTGATCGTACGAATGAAATAGAATGGATTGTACAAATGAATTAGATTGGATTGTACAAATGAATTTGAATGGATCGTACAAATGAATTAGAATGGTCGTTCGAATGAAATAAAATGGATCATGCGAATGAATTAGGATGAATCGTGCAAATGAATTAGAATGGATCGTTCGAATTAATTAGAATTGATCGTGCGAATGAATTTGAATGGATTGTACAAATGAATTTGAATGGATCGTGCAAATTAATTAGAATGGATCGTACGAATGAATTAGAATGGATCGTACGAATGATTTAGAATGGATACATTTGTGCGAATGAAGTAGAATAGATCGTACGAATGAATTAGAACGGATCATATGAATGAATTAGAATGGATCATACGAATGAATAAGTTTGAATCGTACGAATGAATTTGAAAGGATACATTCGTGCGAATAAATTAAAATGGATCGAACGAATGAATTAGAATGGATCATGAGATTGAATTAGAATGGATCGTACGAATGAATTAGAATGGATTGTGCGAATGAATTAGAATGGATCGTACAAATGAATTACTATGGATACATTCGTGCGAATGATTTAGAATAATTCATACGAATAAATTTGAATGGATCGTATGAATGAATTAGAATGGATCATGCGAATGAATTAGAGTGGATCGCACGAATGAATTAGAATGGATACATTCGTGCAAATGAATTAGAATGGATCGTACGAATGAATTAGAATAGAGCATGTGAAAGAAATTGAATGGATCATACGAATGAATTAGAATGGATACAGTCGTGCGAAAGAATTAGAATAGATCGTGCGAATGAATTAGAATGGATCGTACGAATGAATTAGAATGGATACATTCGTGCGAATGAATTAGAATGGATCGTACAAATGAATTACAATGGATCGTGGGAATAAATTTGAATTGATCGTGCGAATGAATTTGAATGGATCGTACGAATGAATTAGTATGGATCGCACGAATGAATTAGAATGGTGCGTACGAATGAATTAGAATGGATCGTACGAATGAATTAGAATGGATACATTTGTGTGAATGAATTAGAATGGATCGTACGAATGAATTAGATTGGATCGTACGAATGAATTAGAATGGATTGTGCAAAGAATAAGAATGGACCGTACTAATGAATTAGAATGGATCCATTCGTGCGAATGAATTAGACTGGATCGTACGAATGAATTAGAATGGATCGTACGAATGAATTAGAATGGGTCGTATGAATGAATTAGAATAGTTACAGTCATGCGAATGAATTAGAATGGATCGTACGAATGAATTAGAATGGATTGTGCGAATGAATTAGAATGGATCATACTAATGAATTAGAATGGATACATTCGTACGATTGAATTACAATGGATCGTACGAATAAATTAGAATGGATCATACAAATGAATTAGAATGGATCGTACGAATTAATTAGAATGGATACATTCATGCGAATGAATTAGAATAGATCATACGAATGAATTAGAATGGATCATGTGAATGAATTAGAATGGATCATACGAATGAATTAGAATGGATCGTGCGAATAAATTACAATGGATCGTGCGTATGAATTTTAATGGATTTTACGAATGAACTTGAATAGATCATGCGAATGAATTAGAATGGATAGTAGGAATGAATTAGAATGGATCGTACGAATAATTTAGAATGGATACATTCGTGCAAATAAATTAGAATGGATCGTACGAATGAATTTGAACGGATCATATGAATGAATTAGAATGGATCGTACGAATGAATTAGAATGGATCGTACAAATGAATTATAATGGATCGTACGAATGAATTAGAATGGATTGTGCGAATGAATTAGAATGGATCGTATGAATGAATTAGAATGGATACATTCGTACGATTGAATTACAATGGATCATATGAATGAATTAGAATGGATCGTAAAAATGAATTAGATTGGATCGTACGAATGAATTAGAATGGATACATTCGTGCGAATGAATTAGAATGGATCGTACGAATGAATTAGAATGGATCGTACGAATGAATTAGAATGGATTGTGCGAATGAATTAGAATGGATCGTGCGAATGAATTAGAATGGATCGTGTGAATAAATTTGAATGGATTGTACGAATAAATTTGAATGGATTGTGCGAATTAATTAGAATGGATCGTACGAATGAATTAGAATGTATCATACAAATGATTTAGAATGGATACATTCGTGCGAATGAATTAGAATGGATCGTACGAATGAATTAGAATGAATCGTATGAATGAATTAGAATGGATCATGCGAATGAATTAGAATGGACCGTAAGAATGAATTAGAATTGATCATACGAATGAATTAGAATGGATCATAAGATTAAATTAGAAAGGATCGTACGAATGAATTAGAATAGATCGTGCGAATGAATTAAAATGGATCGTACAAATGAATTACAATGGATATGGTCGTGCGAATGAATTAGAATAATTCAAACGAATGAATTAGAATGGATCGTACGAATGAATTTGAATGGATCATACGAATGAATTTGAATGGACAGTACGAATGAATTAGAGTGGATCGTACGAATGAATTAGAATGGATGCATTCGTGAGAATGAATTAGAATGGATCGTACTAATGAATTAGAATGGATCGTGCGAAAGAATTAGAATGGATCGTATGAATGAATTAGAATGGATACATCTGTGCGAATGAATTAGAATGGATCGTGCGAATGAATTAGAATGGATCGTACGAATCAATTAGAATGGATCGTACGAATGAATTAGAATGGATACAGTCATGCAAAAGAATTAGAATGGATCGTGCGAAAGAAATAGAATGGATGATGCGAATGAATTAGAATAGGTCGTACGAATGAATTAGAATGGATACATTCGTGCGAATGAATTAGAATGAATCGTACGAATGAATTAGAATGGATCATGCGAATGAGTTAGAATGGATCGTGCGAATGAATTAGAATGGTTCGTAAGAATGAATTAGTATGGATCGTACGAATGAATTAGAATGGTTCGTACGAATGAATTAGAATGGATTGTACGAATGAATTAGAATGGATACATTCGTGCGAATGAATTGGAATGGATCGTACGAATGAATTAGAATCGATCGTACGAATGAATCAGAGTAGATCGTGCGAATGAATTAGAATGGATCATACTAATGAATTAGAATGGATTCATTCGTGTAAATGAATTAGAATGGATCGTACGAATGAATTAGAATGGATACATTCATGCGAATGAATTGGAATGGATCGTACGAATGAATTAGAATCGATCGTACGAATGAATCAGAATAGATCGTGCGAATGAATTAGAATGGATCATACTAATGAATTAGAATGGATCCATTTGTGTGAATGAATTAGAATGGATCGTACGAATGAATTAGAATGGATCATACGAATGAATAGAATAGATACATTCGTGCGAATGAATTAGAATGGATCATTTGAATGAATTAGAATAGATCGTATGAATGAGATAGAATGGATCGTGCGAATGAATTAGAATGGATGTACGAATGAATTCGAATGGATACATTCGTGCGAATGAAATAGATTGGATCGTACGAATGAATTAGAATGGATCGTACGAATGAATTAGAATGAATATATTCGTGCAAATGAATTAGAATAGATCGTACGAATGAATTAGAATGAATCGTACAAATGAATTAGAATGGTTCGTACAAATGAATTAGAATGGATCGTACGAATGAATTAGAATGGATACATTCATGCAAATTAATTAAAATGGATCGTACGAATGAATTAGAATGGATCGTACGAATGAATTAGAATGAATACATTCGTGCGAATGAATTAGAATTAATCGTATGAATGAATTAGAATGGGTCGTACGAATGTATTAGAATAGATCATGCGAATGAATTATAAATGATCATAAGAATTAATTAGAATGGATACATTCGTGCGAATGAATTATAATTGATCGTACGAATGAATTTGAATGGATCGTACGAATAAATTAGAATGGATCGTGCGAATGAATTAGAATGGATACATCCGTGCGAATGAATTAGAATGGATCGTATGAATGAATTAGAATGGGTCGTACGAATGAATTAGAATGGATCGTGCGAATGAATTAGAATGGATCGTACAAATAAATTACAATGGATACATTCGTGCGAATGAATTAGAATGATTCGTATGTAGAATTAGAATGGATCGTATGAATGGATTAGAATGGATGGTATAAATGAATTAGAATCGATCGTGCGAATGAATTAGAGTGGATCGTATAAATTTGAATGGATACATTCGTGTGAATGAATAAAAATGGATCGTACGAATGAATTAGAATGGATAGTACGAATGGATTAGAATAGATCGTGCGAATTAATTAGAATGGATACAGTCATACGATAGAATTAGAATGGATCGAACGAATGAATTAGAATGGATCGTGCGAATTAATTAGAATGGATCGTGTGAATGAATTAGAATGGATCGTGCGAAAGAATTAGAATCGATACATTCGTGCGAAAGAATTAGAATGGATTGTGCGAATGAATTAGAATGGATCGTGCGAATGAATTAGAAGGGATCGTACGAATGAATTAGAATGGATCGTACGAATGAATTAGAATGGTTCGTACGAATGAATTAGAATGGATCGTATGAATGAATTAGAATGGATATATTCGTGCAAATGAATTAGAATAGATCGTACGAATGAATTGGAATGGATCTTATGATTGAATTAGAATGAATACATTCGTGCGAATGAATTAGAATGGATCGTACGAATGAATTAGAATGGATAATATGTATAAATTACAATGGATCATGTGAATGAAATAGAATGGATCGTACTAATGAATTAGAATAGATCCATTCGTGCGAATGAATTAGAATGGATCGTACGAATGAATTATAATGGATCGTATGAATGAATTAGAATAGGTCGTATGAATGAATTAGAATAGATATATTCGTGCGAGAATTTGAATGAATTGTACGAATGAACTAGAATGGATCGTGCGAATAAATTAGAATGGATCGTACGAATGAATTAGAATGGATCGTACGAATGAATTAGGATGGATACATTAGTGCGAATGAATTAGAATGGATCGTATGAATGAATTAGAATGGATCGTACGAATGAATTAGAATGGTCGTGCGAATGAGTTAGAATGGATCGTATGAATGAATTAGACTGGATCGTAAGAATGAATTAGACTGGATCGTAAGAATGAATTAGAATGGATCGTGCGAATAAATTAGAATGGATCATGCGAATGAATTAGAATGGATACATTCGTGCGAATGAATTAGAGTGGATCGAACGAATGAATTGGAATGGATCGTGCGAATGAATTAGAATGGATCGTACGAATGAATTAGAATGGATACATTCGTGCGAATGAATTAGAATGGTTCGTACGAATGAACTAGAGTGGATCGTACGAAAGAATAAGAATGGATCGTGCGAATGAATTAGAATGGATCGTATGAATGAATTCGAATGATACATTTGTGCGAATGAATTAGATTGAATTACAACAATGAATTAGAATGGATCGTATGAATGAATTAGAATGGATCGTGCGAATGAATTAGAATGGATCGTAAGATTGAATTAGAATGGATACATTCGTGCGAATGAATTAGAATGGATCATACGATTGAATTAGAATGGATCGTACGAATGAATTAGAATGGTTCGTACGAATGAATTAGAATGGATCATGCTAATTAATTAGAATGGATACATTCGTGTGAATAAATTAGAATGGATCGTATGAACGAATTAGAATGGATCGTACGAATGAATTAGAATGGATCGTACGAATGAATTAGAATGGATCGTGTGAATGAATTATAATGGATCGTATGAATTAATTAGAATGGATACATTCGTGCGAATGAATTAGAATGGATCGTACGAATGAATTAGAATGGATCGTATGAATAAATTAGAATGGATCGTGCGAATGAATTAGAATGGATAGTACGAATGAGTAAGAATGGATCTATTCGTGCGAATGAATTAGAATGGATCGTACGAATGAATTAGAATAGATCGTTCGAATGAATTTGAATGGATCATACAAATGAATTTTAATACATACATTCGTGCGAATGAATTAGAATGGATTATACGAATGAATTAGAATGGATCATAAGAATGAATTATAATGGTTCGTGAGAATGAATTAGAATGGATCGTATGAATGAATTAGAATGTATATATTCGTGCTAATGAATTAGGATGGTTCGTACGAATGAATTAGAATGGATCGTGCGAATGAATTTGAATGGATCGTGCGAATGAAATAGAATGGATACATTTGTGCGAATGAATTAGACTGAATCATACGAATGAATTAGAATGGATCGTACAAATGATTTAGAATGGATCGTCCGAATGAATTAGTATGGATCATACGAATGAATTAGAATGGATCGTACGATTGAATTAGAATGGATCGTGCGAATGACTTAGAATGGATAGTACAAATGAATTAGAATGGATCGTGCGAATGAATTAGAATGGATCGTACGAATGAATTAGAATGGATACATTCGTGCGAATGAATTAGAATGGATCGTACGAATGAACTAGAATGGATCGTGCGAATGAGTTAGAATGGATCGTGTGAATAAATTAGGATGGATCATACGAATAAATTAGAATGGAACAGTCGTGCGAAAGAATTAGAATGGATTGTGCGAATGAATTAGAATGGATCATGCGAATGAATTAGAATGGATCGTACGAATGAATTAGAATGGATACATTCGTGCGAACGAATTAGAATGGATCATACGAATGAATTAGAATGGATCGTGCGAATGAATTAGAATGGATCATGCGAATGAATTAGAATGGATCGTATGAATGAATTAGTATGGATCGTACGAATGAATTATAATGGTTCGTATGAATGAATTAGAATGGATCATATGAATGAATTAGAATGGATGCATTCGTGCGAATGAATTAGAATGTATCGTATGAATGAATTAGAATGGATCGTACGAATGAATTAGAATGAATACTTTTGTGCGAATGAATTGGAATGGATCGTGCGAATGAATTAGAATGGATCGTACGAATGAATTAGAATGGATCGTGCGAATGAATTAGAATGGATCATACTAATGAATTAGAATGGATCCATTTGTGCGAATAAATTAGAATGGATCGTACGAATGAATTAGAATGGATCGTACGAATAAATTATAATAGATACATTCGTGCGAATGAATTAGAATGGATTGTACAAATGAATTAGAATAGATTGTGCGAATGAATTAGAATGGATAGTACGAATGAATTAGAATACATATATTCGTGCGAATGAAGTAGAATGGATCGTATGAATGAATTAGAATGGATCATACGAATGAAATAGAATGGATCTTGCGAATGAATTAGAATGGATGTACGAATGAATTTGAATGGATACATTCGTGCGAATGAATTAGATTGGGTCGTAAGAATGAATTAGAATGGATCGTACGAATTAATTAGAATGAATTCATTCGTGCGAATGAAATAGAATGGATCGTACGAATGAATTAGAATGGATCTATTCGTGCGAATGAATTAGAATGGATCGTACGAATGAATTAGAATAGATCGTTCGAATGAATTTGAATGGATCGTACAAATGAATTTGAATACATACATTCGTGCGAATGAATTAGAATGGATTATATGAATGAATTAGAATGGATCATACGAATGAATTATAATGGTTCGTGCGAATGAATTAGAATGGATCGTATGAATGAATTAGAATGTATATATTCGTGCTGATGAATTAGGATGGTTCATACGAATGAATTAGAATGGATCATGCGAATGAATTAGAATAGATCGTGCGAATGAAATAAAATGGATACATTTGTGCGAATGAATTAGACTGAATCGTACGAATGAATTAGAATGGATCGTACAAATGAATTAGAATGGATCGTACGAATGAATTAGTATGGATCATACGAATGAATTAGAATGGATCGTACGAATGAATTAGAATGGATCGTGCGAATGACTTAGATTGTATAGTACAAATGAATTAGAATGGATCGTGCGAATGAATTAGAATGGATCGTACGAATGATTAGAATGGATACATTTGTGCGAATGAATTAGAATGGATCGTACGAATGAATTAGAATGGATCGTGCGAATGAATTAGAATGGATCGTGTAAATAAATTAGAATGGATCATACGAATGAATTAGAATAGAACAGTCATGCGAAAGAATTAGAATGGATTGTGCAAATGAATTAGAATGGATCATGCGAATGAATTAGAATGGATCGTACGAATGAATTAGAATGGATACATTCGTGCGAATGAATTAGAATGGATCGTACGAATGAATTAGAATGGATCGTGCGAATGAATTAGAATGGATCGTATGAATGATTAGTATGGATCGTACGAATGAATTATAATAGTTCATATGAATGAATTAGAATGGATCATATGAATGAATTAGAATGGATACATTCGTGCGAATGAATTAGAATGTACCGTACGAATGAATTAGAATGGATCGTACGAATGAATTAGAATGAATACTTTTGTGCGAATGAATTGGAATGGATCGTGTGAATGAATTAGAATGGATCGTACGAATGAATTAGAATGGATCGTGCGAATGAATTAGAATGGATCATACTAATGAATTAGAATGGATCCATTCGTGCGAATGAATTAGAATGGATCGTACGAATGAATTAGAATAGATACATTCGTGCGAATGAATTAGAATGGATCGTACGAATGAATTAGAATAGATTGTGCGAATGAATTAGAATGGATAGTACGAATGAATTAGAATACATATATTCGTGCGAATGAAGTAGAATGGATCGTATGAATGAATTAGAATGGATCGTACGAATGAAATAGAATGGATCGTGCGAATATATTAGAATGGATGTACGAATGAATTTGAATGGATATATTCGTGCGAATGAATTAGATTGGGTCGTAAGAATGAATTAGAATGGATCGTGCGAATTAATTAGAATGAATTCATTCATGCGAATAAAATTGAATGGATCGTACGAATGAATTAGAATGGATCGTACGAATGAATTGGAATGGATCGTACGAATGAATTAGAATGGATACATTCATGCGAATGAATTATAATGGATCGTACGAATGAATTTGCATGGATCATATGAATGAATTAGAATGAATACATTCGTGCGAATGAATAAGAATTGATCGTATGAATGAATTAGAATGGATCGTACGAATGAATTATAATGGATCATACGAATGTATTATAATGGATCATACGAATTAATTAGAATGGATACATTCGTGCGAATGAATTATAATTGATCGTACGAATGAGTTAGAATGGATCATACGAATGAATTTGATTGGATCGTGCGAATGAATTAGAATGCATCATCCGAATGAATTGGAATGGATACATCCGTGCGAATGAATTAGATCAGATCAGACGAATGAATTAGAATGGATCGGGCGAATAAATTAGAATGGATCGTGCGAATGAATTATAATAGATACATTCGTGCGAATGAATTAGAATGGATCGTACGAATGAATTAGAATGGATTGTATGAATGAATTCGAATGGATCGTACCAATGAATTCGAATGGATCGTGCGAATGAATTAGAATGGATCGTACGAATGAATTAGAATGGATTGTATGAATGAATTCAAATGGATCGTACCAATGAATTCGAATGGATCGTGCGAATGAATTAGAATGGATCGTACAAATGAATTTCAATGGATACATTCGTGCGAATGAATTAGAATGATTCGTATGAAAGAATTAGAATGGATCGTATGAATGAATTAGAATGGATCGTATGAATGAATTAGAATAGATCGTGCGAATGAATTAGAGTGGATCGTGTGAATGAATTAGAATGGATATATTCGTTCGAATGAATTAGAATGGATCGTACGAATGAATTAGAATGGATCGTGCGAATGAATTAGAATGGATCGTGCGAATGAATTAGAATGGATTATACGAATGAATTAGAATGGATACAGTCGTGCGATAGAATTAGAATGGATCGGACGAATTATTTAGAATGGATCGTGCGAATGAATTAGAATGGATCGTATGAATAAATTAGAATGGATACATTCATGCGAATGAATTAGAATGGATCGTGCGAATGAATTAGAATGGATCGTGCGAATGAATTAGAATGGATCGTACGAATGAATTAGAATGGATCGTATGAATAAATTAGAATGGATCGTGCGAATGAATTAGAGTGGATCAAGTGAATGAATTAGAATGGATACATTCATGTGAATGAATTAGAATGGATCGTATGAATGAATTAGAATGGATTATACGAATAAATTAGAATGGATCGTGCGAATGAATTAGAATGGATTATACGAATGAATTAGAATAGATTTTATGAATGATAATTTGATTATTTACTTAAACAAAAAAATAATTTAATTATTAATTATTTCAAAGTTAGATAATTAATATTTTAAAAAATAGTTTTGAAATTATTGTTTTATTATATTAGTTAATTATATAATTAAATTTTTTATTTTTTTCAATTAATATTTCATAATTTCATAAATTTGTTATTTATTTAAATATATAATATCTTATCTCAATTATTATTTATTTAAATATGAAATTACTTCATAATTAAAATATTTATTTTTTTTTAGGTAAATAATCTATTTGATATATTTCTTCACTAATTAAGTTTTTAAATATTTCAATAATTGACTAATTATAATTATTGAAAAAAAGTATTGTTTAAATACTTCTATTTTATAATTATCTAAATATTAAAATTCTAATATTTTAGCTATTTAAATAAATAATTATTTAATAATTTATTTAAATATTAATTTATATTTTAAAATATTTTGTAAATATTTAAATAATAAAATACTTAATTATTTTATTGAAATATTATATAAATATACTTAATTATTTTATTAAAAAATAATAATAACATAAAGAAATAATAAAATTTTCTTTTAAATAAATTTTTTTTTAATTATTTATTGATAATTATTTATATTATCTTTTAAATAAATTTTTTGATAATTATTTATCAAAATATTTATAGAATTAGAATTTCATTATTTAGATAATTATATAAAAACTAATTTAAATAATAATTTTTTAAAAAAACTAAACAATTAGTCAATTATTAATATATTGAAAAACTTATGTAGTAAGGAAATATAATAAATATATTATTTACTAAAATAAAAAAATAATTTATATATTAAATAATTTCATAGTTAAATAATTAATATTTTAAATAAATTATTATGTAATGAAATAATTAGCAAATTATTTTATTTAATTTTAAAAAATTAAATAATATACATCAAAAATTTAATTAATTCATTAAATAATAAAATAAAAAATTAATTCAATAACTATTTACTTATTATTTAAATAATTTGTTAATTATTTGAACAAATAAATATTTAAATATTTTTTAAGTAATATAATTTTTTTAAAATAATTAGTAATTAGTTATTATATTATTATATTATTTTATTACTTTAATAAAGAAGTAATTAAATTAATGAATTATTTCACAAAATAATTAAATAATAATTATAATTATTATTTTATTATGGTAATTAATTAAATATTTTAATTATGTACTTATCGAATATTAAAATGATGAATTAATTAAATAATTAAGTTAAGTAATTATTGATTAAATTATTTTATTATTTTAAAAAATTGTTAATTAATGCAATTTATACTTTAAATTATTACTTAAATATTTCAATAATTATTTGAATTATTATTACATAAATTATAATTAATTAAATATTTTCATTATTTACTTATTGAATAATTTAATAATAAAATAATTCAATAATCATTATTGAATTATTAAATAAGTAAATAATAAAAATTGCTAAATAATTTCTTAGTTAAATAATTAATAATTTAAATAAATTATTATGTAATAAAATATTTAACAAATTGCTATGTAATGAAATAATTTAAATAAATTATTATGTAATAAAATAATTCAATAACTACTTACTTATTATTTAAATCATTAGTTCATTATTTGAAAATATAAGAAATAAAGTATTTTTTTGAAAATAATAAGTAATTAGTTATTATATTATTTTATGACTTTATTAAATAAATAATGAAATTATTGAATTATTTCATAAAATAATTAAATAAAAAAATAGAAAATTTATTTCATTAATGGTAATTAATTAAATATTTTAATTCTTTACTTATTGAATAATAAAATAATGAATTAATTATATTAATTGTTAATTTTTTCAAATAATAAATAATTTAATCAATAATTAAATAACTAATTTATTATTTAATAAAATTATTACATTATAATTTAAATAAATTCTTAAATAAATATTTATTAAAATAACTGAAATATTAGAATTAAATTATTTAGATAATGAAATAAAGAATTATTTAAATAATAATTTTTTTCAATAATAAAATAATTAGTCAATTATTGAAATATTTAAAAACTTAATTAGTGAAGAAATATATCGAATAGATTATTTACTTAAAAAAATAAAATAATTCGTTGCTTTGGCGCGGGCCTTACCGGTGCTTTGCTTCGGCTTTCTGGATTTGGCATTTGCTTTGGTGTTGGCTTGATCTTCTCCTCGAATGGTGATGGCGACGTCTCAAAGGTTTCTTTCTTCTTCTGGCTTTTGGCAACGACGGTTGTGGCGTCGACTTTGGTTTCTCTTCTTCTTCGGGCTTCTTTTACGTGATCCGAGTCAAAGGCTTGTTGAAAACGACGGGGTGACGCCGCTTCGATCTTCTTCTTCGGGCTTTTGGGAGTTATCGGAGTCGAAGGGTTGTTGAGGACGATGGGGTGATGCCGCTTCGATCTTTTTCTCCAGCCTTTGCTTCTAGCGTCTTCAGAGTTGAAGGCTTGTTGAAGACGATGGGGTGACGCCGCTTTGATCTTCTACTCCGGCCTTTCCTTCTGGCATTTTCGGAGTTGAAGGCTTCTTCTCCGAGCTTTCTTCTTCGTGGACGGAGTCGAAGGGTTGATCTTCTTGTGCAAGGGTCTTCATGTTGATGAGGACTTTCAATGGACAAAGCCGTTTTCGTAGGGTAGGCTTGCCCGAGCCTCGTGAAGCCTTGGGTCGTCGAGAGTCGACCAAAATAATTTGTTTATTATCTAAATAATTCTTTATTTTATTATCTAAATAAATAAATTCTAATATTTTAGTTATTTCAATAAATAATTATTTAAGAATTGATTTAAATTATAATGTAATAATTTTATTAAATAATAAATTAGTTATTTAATTATTGATTAAATTATTTATTATTTGAAAAAATTCATTATTAATTTAATTAATTTATTAAATAATTCATTATTAAAATAATAAAATAAATAATAATTTCATTATTTTATTATTCAATAAGTAAATAAGTAAAATATTTAATTAATTACCATTAATGAAATAAATTTTCTATTTTTTATTTAATTATTTTATGAAATAATTCAATAATTTCATTATTTATTTAATCAAGTCAAAAAATAATATAATAACTAATTACTTATTATTTTCAAAAAAATATATTATTTAAAAAAATACTTTATTTTTTATATTCTCAAATAATGAACTAATTATTTAAATAATTAGTAAATAGTTATTGAATTATTTCATTACATAATAATTTATTTAAATTATTTTATTACATAATAATTTGTTATATATTATATTAAATAATAATTTATTTAAATTATTAATTATTTAACTAAGAAATTATTGAATAATTAAATTATTATTTTTTAAGTAAATAATCTATTTAATATATTTCTTTACTAAATATGTTTTTAAATATTTCAATAATTGACTAATTATTTAATTATTTAAAAATATTATTATTTAAATAATTCTTTATATAATTATCTAAACAATGAAATTTTAATTTTGCAATTATTTAAATAAATATTTATATAAAAATTATTGAAATGATTATATAAAAATTTTATTATATAATAATTTAGTTATGGAATTATTAATTAAATTATTTTACTATTTTCAAAAATTATTATTTATTTAACTATGAAATATTTTAATAATTAAAATATTTTTTAATTTAAGTAAATAATCCATTTAATATATTTCTTTACTAAATAAGTTTTTAAATATTTAAATAATTGAATAATTATTGATTTATTTTACAAAATTATTATTTAATAATTTCTTTATATAATTTCTTTATATAATTATTTAATTAATAAAATTCTAATTTGATAATTATTTTTAGAAATAAAATATTAAATAATTTCTTTAAATAATAATCTAGTAATTTTATTATATAATAATTTAGTTATGTCATTATTAATTAAATTATTTTATTATTTTAAAATTTTATTAATTAATATAATTTATTCTTTAAATTATTAATTCAATATTTAAAAAAAAAATACTTAATTTTATTTTGTTAAAATATTATATAATAACATAATGGAATTATATTATTACAATATAATAATAACATAAAGAAAAAATTATTTGAATCATTATTCCATAAATTTTAATTAATCCAATATTTTTATTATTTACTTATTTAAAAATTCAATATTGATTATTGAATTATTCAATAAGTAAATAATGAAAAATTTTAATTAATTATAATTTATGGAATAATGATTCAAATAATTATTTTATTATTTGATAAAATATTAATATAATTTCATTTTTTCTTTGTGTTATTTATATATTTTAATAAAATAATTCCGTTATATTATTATGTAATATTTTAATCAAATAATTTATATATTTTATTTTGAAATATTTAAGTAATAATTTAAAGTATAAATTGTATTAATTAACAATTTTTGAAAATATTAAAATAATTTAATCAATAATTACTTAACTTAATTATTAGGTAATAAAATTATTATATTATTTAAATAAATTATGAAATAATTATTTATTTAAATAACTAAAATTTTAGAATTTAAAAATATAGAAAATTAAATAAAGTATTTAAACAATAGTTTTTTTCACAAATTATATAATTATTCAATTATTGAAATATTTAAAAACCTAATTAGTGAAGAAATATATGAAATAGATTATTTACTTAAAAAAATAAATATTTTAATTATTAGGTAATTTCATAGTTAAATAAATAATAATTTAAATAAAATATTATATAATTAAATAAATAAAAAATTGAGTAAAATATGAAATATTAATTAAAATAAATAAAAAAATAAATTATTTAAACAACTTAATATTTTTTTAATATTGAAATAAATAAAAAAATAATTATTTAATTAAGTAATTATTTAAACATCTTTATATTTTTTTTAATAAATAAAAAAATATTTATGAATTTTAATATAGAAATAATAAATAATCAATAGTATCATCTCAACATTATTATGATTATCATGGTTATATTTCTATAATTTTTTTAATTATAGTAATCAATTATATAATTATCTAGTTATTTAATGAAATTCATTATTATTATTTCTTTAATTAATATTATTATAATTTCTTTAATTAATATTATTTTTTAAATTAATTCAATTAATTTATTAAATAATGAATTGTTGAAATAATAAAATAATTAATTAATTCATCATTTTATTATTTAATAATTAAATAATTAAAATATTTAATTAATTACCATTAATGAAATAATTATTATAATTTTTATTTAATTATTTTATGAAATAATTCAATAATTTCATTATTTTTTGAATAAACTAATAAAATAATATAATAATATAACAATATAATAACTAATTACTAATTATTTTATAAGATTATCTAATTAATAAAATTCTAATTTAATAATTATTTTAATAAATAAGTATTAAATAATTTATTTAAATTATAACCTAATAATTTTATTATATAATAATTTAGTTATATATTTATTAATGAAATTATTTTGTAAAAATGTTATATAAGAATATAATGGAATTATATTATTAAAATATAATAATAACATAAAGAAAAAATTGAATTATACAAATTTTTTATAAAATAATTGAATAATTATTTGAATCAGTATTCGATAAATTTTAATTAATCCAATATTTTTATTATTTACTTATTGAATAATTCAATAATAATTATTGAATTATTTCATTATTAAACTATTCAATAAGTAAATAATTAAAATATTTAGTTAATTTTAAATTATGGAATAATAATTTAAATAATTATTTCATTATTTAATTATTGAATTATTGAAAATAATTTTCGAAAATTATAAAATAATTTAATCAATAATTACATAACTTAATTATTATGTATTAAATTTATTAGATTATTATTTAAATAAATTCTGAAATAATTATTTATTTAAATAACTAAAATATTAGAATTTCAATAATTAGCTATTTAAATAATTATTTTTTTAAATAACTAAAATATTAGAATTCAAATAATAATTTTCTTTCATTATTTAATTATCTAGTTATTTAATGAAATTTATTATTTTATTTAATTATTTATTATAATATTTTTAAATAATCAAATTATGTAACTATTTAATGGTTTAAAATATTAAATAAAGAAAAAATGGTTTAATGATATAATTAATTAATTTTATTATTTATTTCTTTAATTATTATTATTTTTCAAATTATTTTAATTAATTCATAAAATAATGAATTATTGAAATAATAAAATAATTAATTAATTCACTATTTTATTATTCGATAAGTAAATAATTAAAATATTTAATTAATTACCATTAATAAAATAATTTGTTAATTATTGCATTACTTAATAAAATAATTTTTAAATTATTGCATTACTTAATAATTTTTTTAAAATATTAATTATTTAACAGATAAATTATTTTTTTGTTTAAGTAAATAATCTATTTAATATATTTCTTAACTAAATTCGTTTTTAAATATTTAAATATTTGAATAATTACTTGATTATGAAATAAATTTATTTTGGAAATATTCTTTATATAATTATCTAAATAATAAAATTCTAATTTTATAATTATTTCAATCAATAATTATTAATAAATTTATTTCAATGATAATATAATAATTTTAATGAATAATAATTTATTTATGTGATTATTAATTTAATTATTTATTATTTCAAAAAATTATAATTTATTAATTTATAAAATGATTTAATTGTTAAATTATTTTTTCATTTAGGTAAATAATCCATTTAATATATTTCGTTACTAAATAATTTTTTAACTATTTGAATAATTGAATAGTTATTTATTTATTGCAAAACATTATTATTTAAATAATTCTTTATATAATTATCTAGTTAATGAAATTCTAATTTTATAATTATTTTAATAAATAATTTATTTTAATAATAATCTAAAAATTTTATTATAAAATAATTTAGTTATATAATTATTATTTAAATTATTTGATTATTTCAAAAAATTAGTAATTAATATAACTTATTTTTATAATTTTTACTTAAATATTTAAAAAAAAATACTTAAATTTATTTTGTTAAAATATTATGTAATTATATTATGGAATTATTTTATTAGAATATAATAATATCATAAAAAAATAATTGAATTATTCAAATATTTTATAAAATAATTAAATAATTATTTAAATTATTATTCGATAAAATATAATTAATCCTATGTTTTTATTATTTATTTATTGAATAATTCAATAATAATTATTTCATTATTTCATTATTCAATTATTCAATTAGTAAATAATGAAAATATTTAATTAATTATAATTTATGGAATAATGATTCAAAATTTTTTTTATTATTTTATAAAATATTTAAATAATTTAATTATTTCTTTGTGTTATTAATGTTATTTAATAAAATAATTAAATTATATCATTATATAATATTTTAATCAAATAATTTTAATATTTTGTTATTTAAATAATTAGATAATAATTTAAAATATTAATTGTATTAAATAATAATTTTATCAAATAATAAAGTACTTAAATCAATAATTACATAACTAAATTATTTTCTAATAAATTTATTAGATTATCATTTAAATAAATGATTAAATAATTATTTTATTAAATAATAATTTATTACTTTTTTCTAATATTAAACTAATAATTTTATTACATAATAAATTAGTTATATAATTATTAATAAAATTGCTTTATTATTTCAAAAAATTATTAATTGAATTATTTTATTAAATTATTCAAATATTTTATAAAATTATTAAGTAATTATTTGAATCATTATTCAGATCACTGGATCTAAAGTTATGAGTAAAAATCATTATTCAGATCACTGGTCAAAATCTATGATCAATCAGATCACTGGATCTAAAGTTATGAGTAAAAACAAGCGATAATTCATTCGCACGAATTTATCTATTCTAATTCATTCGTATGATCCATTCTATTTCATTCGTATGAACCATTCTAATTCATTCATACAAGCTATTCTAATTCATTCATACAATCCATTCTAATTCATTCCTACGATCTATTCTAATTCATTCGCACGAATGTATACATTCTAATTCATTCGTATAATCCATTCTAATTCATTCGTACGACCCATTCTAATTCATTCGTACGATCCATTCTAATTCATTCGTATGATCTATTCTAATTCATTCGCAAGAATGTATCCATTCTAATTCATTTCTATATTTTTTAAATATTTAAGTAATAATTTAAAAAATTAATTATATTAATTAATAATTTTTTGAAATAATAAAATAATTTAATTAATAATTATAAAACTAAATTATTATATAATAAAATTATTAGATTATTAATCAAACAAATTATTAAAAAATTATTTACTAAAATAATTATAAGATTAGAATTTAATTAATTATATAATTACGTAAAGAATTATTTAAATAATAATTTTTTAAAATAAATAAATTATTATTCAATATTTTAAATATTTAAAAACTTATTTAGTAAATAAATATATTAAATAAATTTAATTATTAAATAATTTTATAGTTAAATAAATAATAATTTAAATAAATTATTATATAATGAAATAATTAACAAATTATTTAATTAAATTTTAAAATATTAAATAAAATATATCAAAAAATTAATTTTTTATTAAGTAAAAAAATAAAAAACTAATTCAATAACTAAATAATATAAAATAGTTATAAAATTAGAATTTTATTAATTAGATAATTATATAAAGAATTATTTAAATAATAATTTTTTAGAATGGTTCGTACGAGCTATTCTAATTCATTCGTATGATCCATTCTAATTCATTCGTATGATCCATTCTAATTCATTCGTACGAATGTATCCATTCTAATTCATTTGTACGGCCCATTCTAATTCATTCGTAGGAACCATTCTAATTCATTCGTTTTAGATATTCTAATTCATTCGTACGAGCTATTTTAATTCATTCGTACGAGCTATTCTAATTCATTCGCACGACCCATTCTAATTCATTCGTACGATCCATTCTAATTCATTCGCACGAATGTATTCATTCTAATTCTTTCGCACGATCCATTATAATTCATTCAGACGATCCATTCTAATTCATTCGTACGATCCATTCTAATTCATTCATACGAGCTATTGTAATTCATTCGTACGATCCATTCTAATTCATTCGTACGTGCAATTGTAATTCATTCACACAAATATATCCATTCTAATTTATTTTTATGACCCATTCTAATTCATTCGTACGATCCATTCTGATTCATTCGTACGATCCATTCTAATTCATTCGTACGATCCATTCTAATTCATTTGTACGATTCATTCTAATTCTTTCGCACGGTCCATTCTAATTCATTCGTACGAGCTATTTTAATTCATTCGTATGGTCCATTCTAAATCATTCGTACGAGCTATTCTAACTCATTTGTATGATCCATTCTAATTAATTCGTACAAATGTATCCATTCTAATTCATTTGTACGACCCATTCTAATTCATTCGTACGAACCATTCTAATTTATTCGTACGAGATATTCTAATTCATTCGTATGACCCATTCTAATTCATTCATACAATCCATTCTAATTCATTCGTACGATCTATTTTAATTCATTTGCACGGATGTATCCATTCTAATTCAGTCCTATGATCCATTCTAATTCATTCATACGAACCATTCTAATACATTCGTACGAGCTATTCTAATTTATTCGTACGATCCATTCTAATTAATTATTTCTTTATTTAATATTTTAAACCTTTAAATAGTTAAATAATTTGATTATTTAATATTATAATAATTAATTATTAAATAAAATAATAAATTTCATTAAATAGCTAGATAATTAAATAATTAAATAAAATTATTATTTTAAAAAAAGTTAATTATTAAAATATTTTAATTATTTAAATTATTTTATAGTTAATTAAATGATTAGTATTATTGAAAAAATTATAGAAACATTACAATAATAATAATCAAAATAACGTTGAGATGATTCTATTTATATATTCAAATAATTAACTAATTATTTAAATAATAAGTAAATAATTATTAAATTATTGTTTTATTTTATTTCTTTATTAAATATTTATTATTTTTTAGTTATTTAAATTAAGATTATATAATTTAATAATTTATTTTATTTATTGAATTATATAATATTTTATTAAAATTATTATTTATTTAAATATGAAATTTTTCCATAATGAAAATATTTATTATTTTAAGTAAATTATCTATTTGATATATTTCTTCACTAATTAAGTTTTTAAATATTTCAATAATTGAAAAATTATTTTACTAATAAAAAAAATTATTATTTAAATAATTATTTATTTCATTATCTAAATAATTAAATTCTAATATTTTAGTTATTTAAATAAATAATTATTTAATAATTTATTTAAATAATAATCTAATAATTTTATTATATAAGAATTTTATTATATAATTATTGATTAAATTATTTAAATATTTTAATTAAATATTTTCATTATTTGCTTATTCAATAATTCAATAATGAAATAATGATTCCAATAATTATCTAAATAATGATTTGAAATAATAAAATAATGATCCAAATAATGATTCAATAATGATTTAAATAATGATTTAAATAATGATTTGAATAATGATTTAAATAGTGATTTGAAATAATGAAATAATGATTCAAATAATGAAATAATGATTCAATAATGAAATAATGATTCAATAATTCATTATTTACAATTTATAAAATAATGATTCAAATAGTTATTATTATATTTTAATAAAATAATTCCATTATATAATTATCTAATATTTTAATAAAATAAATTTATGTATTTTATTTTTTAAATATATAAGTAATAATTTAAAGAATAAATTATATTGATTAATAATTTTTTGAAATAATAAAATAATTTAATAAATTATTATATAACTAAATTATTATGTAATAAAATTATTAGATTATTTTTTAAATAAATTATTTAATAATTATTAATTGAAATAATTACAAAATTAGAATTTCATTAATTAGATAATAATATAAAAAACAATTTAAATAATTTTTTTTTAAAATAAATAAATAATTATCCAATTATGTAAATATTTAAAAAATTATTTAGAAAAAATTATTTAAATAGATTATTTACTTAAACAAAAAAATAATTTAATTATTAAACAATTATTTCAATAATAATTTTTTTAAATAATTAAAAAATTAGTCAATTATTTAAATGTTTAAAAACTTATTTATTTAATAAATATATTAAATAGGTTATTTACTTAAATAAAAAAATAATTTAATTATTAAAAATTTCATAGTTAAATAAATATTAATTTAAATAATTTATTATGTAAAAAAATAATTAACAAAGTGTTTTATTAAATTATAAAATATTAAATAAAATACATCAAAAAATTAATAATTTCATTAAGAAATAAAAAAAAAATTAATTCAATAACTACTGACTTATTATTTAAATAATTAGTTAATTATTTGAACAACTAAAAAATAAAATATTTTTTTAAATAATATAATTATTTTAAAATAATAAGTAATTAGTTATTATATTATTATATTAATTTACAAAATAAATAATTAAATTAATGAATTATTTCTTAAAATAATTAAATTAAAATTATAATAAATATTTCATTAATGGTAATTAATTAAATATTTTCATTATTTACTTATTGAATAATAAAATAATAAATTAATTCATTCGTACAATCCATTCTACTTTATTCATACGATCCATTCTACTTCATTCATACGATCCATTCTAATTCATTCGCATGAATGCATCCATTCTAATTCATTCGTACGATCCATTCTAAATTATTCGTACGATCCATTCTAATTCATTCACACGAATGTATCCATTCTTATTCATTCGTACGAATATATCCATTCTAATTCATTCGTACAATCCATTCTAACTCATTCACACGAACGAATAATTATTTAAATAAATATTTATAAAAAAATTATTGAAATGATTATATAAAAATTTTATTATATAATAATTTAGTTATGGAATTATTAATTAAATTATTTTACTATTTTCAAAAATTATTACTTATTTACCTATGAAATGTTTTAATAATTAAAATATTTTTTAATTTAAGTAAAAAATCCATTTAATATATTTCTTTACTAAATAAGTTTTTAAATATTTAAATAATTGAATAATTATTTATTTATTTTACAAAATTATTATTTAAAAATTTCTTTATAGAATTATTAAATTAATAAAATTCTAATTTGGTAATTATTTTAAGAAATAATTATTAAATAAATTTTTTAAATAATAACATAAAAAATTTATTACATAATAATTTAGTTATGTCATTATTAATTAAATTATTTTATTATTTCAAAATATTATTAATTAATATAATTTATTCTTTAAATAATTACTTAAATATTTTAAAAAAAAATACTTAAATTTATTTTGTTAAAATATTATTGAATAACATAATGGAATTATATTATTACAATATAATAATAACATAAAGAAAAAATTATCTGAATCATTATTCCATAAATTATAATTAATCCAGTATTTTTATTATTTACTTATTTAATAATTCAATAATGATTATTGAATTATTTCATTATTGAATTATTCAATAAGTAAATAATAAAAAATTTTAATTAATTATAATTTATGGAATAATGATTTAAATAATGATTTAATTATTTAATATAATATTAATATAATTTAATTTTTTCTTTGTGTTATTAATATATTTTAATAAAATAATTCACTTATATTATTATATAATACTTTAATCAAATAATTTATATATTTTATTATTGAAATATTTAAGTAATAATTTAAACTATAAATTGTATTAATTAACAATTTTTGAAAATAATAAAATAATTTAATCAATAATTACTTAACTTAATTATTAGGTAATAAAATTACTATATTACTTAAATAAATTATGAAAAAATTATTTATTTAAATACCTAAAATATTAAAATTAAAATATATAGATAATTAAATAAAGTATTTAAACAATAGTTTTTTTCACAAATTATATAATTATTCAATTATTGAAAAATTTGAAAACCTAATTAGTAAAGAAATATATCAAATAGATTATTTACTTAAAAAAATAAATATTTTAATTATTAGGTAATTTCATAGTTAAATAAATAATAATTTAAATAAAATATTATATAATTTCATAAATAAAAAATTTAGTAAAATATGAAATATTAATTAAAATAAATAAAAAAATTAATTATTTAAACAGCTTAATATTTTGTTAATATTAAAATATATAAAAAAATAATTATTTAATTAAGAAATTATTTAAGTATCTTTATATATTTTTTTTAATCAAAAAAATATTTATGAATTTTAATATAGAAATAATAAATAATTAATAGTATCATCTCAACATTATTATGACTATCATGGTTATATTTCTATAATTTTTTTAATTATAGTATTCAATTATTTAGTTATCTAGTTATTTACTGAAATTTATTATTTTTTTTATTTATTTATTATTATATTTTTAAAAAATCAAATTATGTAACTATTTAATGGTTTAAAATATTAAATATAAAAATAATAATTTAATAATATAATAAATTTATTTTATTTGTTATTTCTTTAATTACTATTATTTTTTAAATTAATTCAATTAATTCATTAAATAATTAATTGTTGAAATAATAAAATAATTAATTAATTCATGATTTTATTATTTAATAAGTAAATAATTCAAATATTTAATTAATTACCAATAATGAAATAATTATTATAATTTTTATTTAATTATTTTATGAAATAATTCAATAATTTATTTATTTATTGAATAAACTAATAAAATAATATAATAATATAATAACTAAATTATTATAATATAATAATAATAAAATAATAATAATAATATAATAATAATAAAATAATAATAATAATATGATAACTATATTATTATAATATAATAATAATAATATAATATAATCAAATAATATAATAATATAATAATTAAATTATTTTTTTGTTTAAATAAATAATCAATTTAATATATTTTTTTACTAAATAAGTTTTTAATAAGTTTTTGTTTAAGTAAATAATCAATTTAATATAATAAGTTTTTGTTTAAGTAAATAATCAATTTAATATATTTCTTTACTAATCAATTTAATATATTTCTTTACTAATCAATTTAATTATTATTATTTTTGAAATTAATTTAATTAGTTCATGAAAATAATTAATTAATTCACTATTTTATTATTCGATAAGTAAATAATTAAAATATTTAATTAATTACCATTAATGAAATAATTTGTTAATTATTGCATTACTTAATAAAAAAATTTGTTAATTATTGAATTACATAATAATTTATTTAAAATATTAATTATTTAACAAATAAATTATTTTTTTGTTTAAGTAAATAATCTATTTAATATGTTTCTTAACTAAATAAGTTTTTAAATATTTAAATATTTGAATAATTACTTAATTATGAAATAAATTTATTTTTTAAATAATTCCTTATATAATTATCTAAATAATAAAATTCTAATTTTATAATTATTTCAATCAATAATTATTAATAAATTTATTTAAATGATAATATTATAATTTTAATGAATAATAATTTATTTATGTGATTATTAATTTAATTATTTATTATTTCAAAAAATTATAATTTATTGATTTATAAAATTATTTAATAGTTAAATTATTTTTTCATTTAAGTAAATAATCCATTTAATATATTTCGTTACTAAATAATTTTTTAACTATTTGAATAATTGAATAGTTATTTATTTATTTCAAAACATTATTATTTAAAAAATTCTTTATATAATTATCTAGTAAATGAAATTCTAATTTTATAATTATTATAATAAATAACTTATTTAAATAATAATCTAAAAATTTTCTTATAAAATAATTTAGTTATATAATTATTATTTAGATTATTTGATTATTTCAAAAAATTAGTAATTAATATAACTTATTTTTAAAATTTTTACTTAAATATTTAAAAAAAAATACTTAAATTTATTTGTTTAAAATATTATGTAATTATATCATGGAATTATTTTATTAGAATATAATAATAACATAAAAAATAATTAAATTATTTAAATATTTTATAAAATAATTAAATAATTATTTGAATTATTATTCGATAAAATATAATTAATCCTATGTTTTTATTATTTATTTATTAAATAATTCAATAATAATTATTTCATTATTTCATTATTGAATTATTCAATTAGTAAATAATGAAAATATTTAATTAATTATAATTTATGGAATAATGATTCAAAAATTATTTTATTATTTTATAAAATATTTAAATAATTTAATTATTTCTTTATGTTATTAATATTTTTTAATAAAATAATTAAATTATATCATTATACAATATTTTAATTAAATAATATTAATATTTTGTTATTTAAATAATTACATAATAATTTAAAACATTAATTATATTAAATAATAATTTTATCAAATAATAAAGTACTTAAATCAATAATTACATAACTAAATAATTTTCTAATAAATTTATTAGATTATCATTTAAATAAATTATTAAATAATTATTTTATAAAATAATGATTTATTAATTTTTTTGAATACTAAACTAATAATTTTATTACATAATAAATTAGTTATATAAATATTAATGAAATTACTTTATTATTTCAAAAAATTATTAATTGAATTATTTTATTGAATTATTCAAATATTTTATAAAATTATTAAGTAATTATTTGAATCATTATTCAGATTACTGGATCTAAAGTTATGAGTAAAAATCATTATTCAGATCACTGGTCAAAATCTAAGATCAATCAGATCATTGGATCTAAAGTTATGAGTAAAAACAAGCGATAATTAATTCGCACGAATGTATCTATTCTAATTCATTCGTATGATCCATTCTAATTCATTCGTATGAACCATTCTAATTCATTCATACGAGCTATTCTAATCTATTCTAATTCATTTGCACGAATGTATACATTCTAATTCATTCGTATAATCCATTCTAATTCATTCATACGAACCATTCTAATTCTTTCGTACGAGCTATTCTAATTTATTCGTACGAGCTATTCTATTTCATTCGTACGATCATTCTAATTCATTCGTACGATCCATTCTAATTCATTCGTATGATCTATATTCTAATTCATTCGCAAGAATGTATCAATTCTAATTCATTTCTATATTTTTTAAATATTTAAGTAATAATTTAAAAAATTAATTATATTAATTAATAATTTTTTGAAATAATAAAATAATTTAATTAATAATTATAAAACTTAATTATTATGTAATAAAATTATTAGATTATTATTCAAATAAATTTTTAAATAATTATTTACAAAAATAATTATAAAATTAGAATTTAATTAATTAGATAATTACGTAAAGAATTATTTAAATAATAATTTTTTTAAATAAATAAATTATTATTTAATATTTTCAATATTTAAAAACTTATTTAGTAAATAAATATATTAAATAAATTTAATTATTAAATAATTTTATAGTTAAATAAATAATAATTTAAATAAATTATTATATAATGAAATAATTAACAAATTATTTAATTAAATTTTAAAATATTAAATAAAATATATCAAAAAATTAATTTTTCATTAAGTAATAAAATAAAAAACTAATTCAATAACTAAATAATATAAAATAGTTATAAAATTAGAATTTTATTAATTATATAATTATATAAAGAATTATTTAAATAATAATTTTTTAGAATGGTTCATACGAGCTATTCTAATTCATTCGTACGAATGTATCCATTCTAATTCATTTGTACGATCCATTCTAATTCATTCGTACGAACCATTCTAATTCATTCGTTTGAGATATTCTAATTCATTCGTACGAGCTATTCTAATTCATTCGTACGAGCTAGTCTAATTCATTCGCACGACCCATTCTAATTCATTCATACGATCCATTCTAATTCATTCGCACGAATGTATCCATTCTAATTCTTTCGCACGATCCATTCTAATTCATTCAGACGATCCATTCTAATTCATTCGTACGATCCATTCTAATTCATTCATACGAGCTATTGTAATTTATTCGTACGATCCATTCTAATTCATTCGTACGTGCTATTCTAATTCATTCACACAAATAAATCCATTCTAATTCATTCGTACGATCCATTCTGATTCATTCGTACGATCCATTCTAATTCATTCGTACGATCCATTCTAATTCATTTGTACGATTCATTCTAATTCTTTCGCACGGTCCATTCTAATTCATTCGTACGAGCTATTCTAACTCATTTATATGATCCATTCTAATTCATTTTTACAAATGTATCCATTCTAATTCATTTGTACGACCCATTCTAATTCATTCGTACGAACCATTCTAATTTATTCGTACGAGATATTCTAATTCATTTGTACGAGCTATTCTAATTCATTCGTACGACCCATTCTAATTCATTCGTACAATCCATTCTAATTCATTCGTACGATCTATTTTAATTCATTTGCACGGATGTATCCATTCTAATTCAGTCCTATGATCCATTCTAATTCATTCGTACGAACCATTCTAATACATTCGTACAAGCTATTCTAATTTATTCGTACGATCCATTCTAATTAATTATTTCTTTATTTAATATTTTAAACCTTTAATATAGTTAAATAATTTAATTATTTCATATTATAATAGTTAATAAATAAATAAAATAATAAATTTCATTAAATAGCTAGATAATTAAATAATTAAATAAAATTATTATTTAAAAAAAAAGTTAATTATTAAAATATTTCAATTATTTAAATTATTTTATAGTTAATTAAAGGATTAGTATTATTGAAAAAATTATAGAAACATTACAATAATAATCAACATAACATTCAGATGATTCTATTTATATATTCAAATAATTAACTAATTATTTAAATAATAAGTAAATAATTATTAAATTATTATTTTATTTTATTTCTTAATTAAATAACTATTATTTTTTAGTTATTTAAATTAATATTTTATAATTTAATTATTTACTTTATTTTTTTCATTATAAAATATTTTATTAAAATTATTATTTATATAACTATGAAATTATTCATAATGAAAATATTTATTTTTTTAATTAAATAATCTATTTGATATATTTCTTCACTAATTAAGTTTTTAAATATTTCAATAATTGAAAAATTATTTAATTAATAAAAAAATTATTATTTAAATAATTCTTTATTTCATTATCTAAATAATTAAATTCTAATATTTTAGTTATTTAAATAAATAATTATTTAATAATTTATTTAAATGATAAATAATAATTTTATTATATAATAATTTCATTATATAATTATTGATGAAATTATTTTAATATTTTTAAAATTTATTAATTAATATAATTTATACTTTAAATTATTAAGTAAATATCTAAATAATAAAATACTTAAATTATTTGATTAAAATATTATAAAATAATATAATTGAATTATTTTATGAAAAAATATAAATAACATAAAGAAATAATGAAATTATTTGAATATTTTATAAAATAAATAAATAATATTTTGAATTATTTTTCCATAAATTATACTTAATTAAATATTTTTATTATTTGCTTATTCAATAATTCAATAATTAAATAATGATTCAAATAATTATTTAAATAATTATTTGAAATAATGAAATAATGATCCAAATAACGATTCAATAATGATTTAAATAATGATTTGAATAATGATTTAAATAATGATTTGAAATAATGAAATAATGATTCAAATAATGAAATAATAATTCAATAATTCAATAATGATTCAATAATTCATTATTTACAATTTATGAAATAATGATTCAAATAGTTAGTATTATATTTTAATAAAATAATTCCATTATATAATTATATAATATTTTAATAAAAGAAATTTATGTATTTTAGTTTTTTAAATATATTTAAATAAATTATTAAATAACTATTTATTGAAATAATTACAAAATTAGAATTTCATTAATTAGATAATAATATAAAAAATAATTTAAATAAATTTTTTTTTAAATAAATAAATAATTACCCAATTATGAAAATATTTAAAAAATTATTTAGAAAAGAAATATATTAAATGGATTATTTACTTAAACGAAAAAATAATTAAATTATTAAATAATTTTAAAGTTCAAGAAATTATAATTTAAATAAATTATGATTTTTTGAAATAATAATATAATTTAAATAATAATTACATAACTAAATTATTATGTAATAAAATTATTATATTATCATTTCAATAAATTTTTTTATAATTATTTATTAAAATAAATATAAAATTAGATTTTAATTATTTAGATAATTATATAAACAATTTTTTCAATAACAATTTTTTTAAATAATTAAAAAATTAGTCAATTATTTCAATGTTTAAAAACTTATTTATTTAAGAAATATATTAAATAGATTATTTACTTAAATAAAAAAATAATTTAATTATTAAAAAATTTATAGTTAAATAAATATTAATTTAAATAATTTATTAAGTAAAAAAATAATTAACAAAGTGTTTTATTAAATTATAATATATTAAATAAAATACATCAAAAAATTAATTATTTTATTAAGAAATAAAACAAAAAAATTAATTCAATAACTATTTACTTATTATTTAAATAATTAGTTAATTATTTGAACAACTAAAAAATAAAATAATTTTTTAAATAATATAATTATTTTAAAATAATAAATATTTCATTAATGGTAATTAATTAAATATTTTCATTATTTACTTATTGAATAAAAAAATAAAAAAATAATTATTATTTTATTAATTCAATAATATATTATTTAATGAATAAATTAAATTAATTTAAAAAATAATAATTAAATAAATAACTAATAATTCAATCGTATGATCCATTCTAATTCATTCGCACGAATATATTCATTCTAATTCATTCGTACGATCCATTCTAATTCATTCCCACGAATGTATACATTCTAATTCCTTGGTTTGATCCATTCTAATTCATTCGTATGATCCATTCTAATTCATTCACACGAATGTATCTATTCTAATTCATTCGTATGATACATTCTAATTCATTCGTACGATCCATTCAAATTAATTCATACGATCCATTCTAATTCATTCATACGATATATTCTAATTCATTCGTATGATCCAATTTAATTCATTCGCACGAATGAATTAGAACGGATTGTGCGAATGAATAAGAATGGATCGTACGAATGAATTAGAATGGATCGTACGAATGAATTAGAATGGATACATTCGTGCGAATGAATTAAAATGGATCGTACGAATGAATTAGAATGGATACATTCGTGCAAATGAATTAGAATGGATCATACGAATTAGAATAGATCGTACGAATGAATTAGAATGGATATATTCGTGCGAATGAATTAGAATGGATCGTACGAATGAATTAGAATGGATAAATTTGTGCGAATGAATTAAAATGGATCATACGAATGAATTAGAATTGATCGTACGAATGAATTAGAATGGATCATATGAATGAACTAGAATGGATCGTACGAAGGAATTAGAACAAATACATTCATGCGAATGAATTAGAATGGATCATACGAATTCTAATTCATTCGTACGATCCATTCTAATTCATTCATACGATCCATTCTAATTCATTCGTATGATCCGTTCTAATTCATTCGGATTCATTCTAATTCATTCGTACGGTTTATTCTAATTCATTCGTACGATCCATTCTAATTCATTCATACAATCCATTCTACTTCATTCATACGATCCATTCTAATTCATTCGCATGAATGCATCCATTCTAATTCATTCGTACGATCCATTCTAAATTATTCGTACGATCCATTCTAATTCATTCACATGAATGCATCCATTCTTATTCATTCGTACGAATATATCCATTCTAATTCATTCGTACAATCCATTCTAACTCATTCACACGAACGAATATAGCCATTCTAATTCATTCGTACGATCCATTCTAATTCATTCTCACAAATGTATCCATTTGTGCGAATGAATTAGAATGGATCGTACGAGTGAATTAGAATGTATCATACAAATAAATTTGAATGGATCGTACAAATGAATTAGAATGGATACATTCGTGTGAATGATTTAGAATGGATCATACGAATGAATTAGAATGGATCGTACGAATGAATTAGAAAGGATCGTGCGAATGAATCAGAATGGATCGTATGAATGAATTATAATGGTTACATTTGTGCGAATGAATTAGAATGCGTCGTACGAATGAATTAGAATGGTTCGTACGAAACAATTATAATGGATCATACGAATGAATTAGAATTTATACATTCGTTCGAATGAATTAGAATGGATCGTACGAATAAATTAGAATGGGTCGTATGAATGAATTAGAAAGGATCGTACAATTGAATTGGAATGGATCGTGAGAATGAATTAGAATGGATCATACGAACGAATTAGAATAGATACATTCGTGCGAATAAATTAGAATGGATCGTATGAATGAACTAGAATGGATCGTACGAATGAATTAGAATGGATCATGCGAATGAATTAGAATGGATCGTATGAATGAATTAGATTGGATACATTCGTTCGAAAAAATTAGAATGGATCGTACGAATGAATTAGAATGGATTGTACGACTGAATTAGAATGGATCGTACGAATGAATTAAAATGGATCGTACGAATGAATTAGAATGGATCGTACGAATGAATTAGAATGGATCGTGCGAATGAAATAGAATGGATCGTACGAATGAATTAGAATGGATCGTACGAATGAATTAGAATGGATACATTCGTGCGAATGAATTAGAATGGATAGTACAAATGAATTAGAATGGATCGTACGAATGAATTAGAATGGATACATTCGTGCGAATGAATTAGAATGGATCGTACGAATGAATTAGAATGGATCGTATGAATGAATTATAATAGATCCTATAAATAAATAAGAATTGATCGTGCGAATGAATTAGAATGGATCATACGAATGAATTAGAATGGATCGTACGAATGACTACATTCGTGCGAATGAATTAGAATGGATCGTACGAATGAATTAGAATGGATCGTACGAATGAATTAGAATGGATCGTGCAAATAAATTAGAATGGATCGTACGATTGAAGTAGAATGGATACATTCGTGCGAATGAATTAGAATGAATCAATTAGAATAGATCATACGAATGAATTAGAATGGATTGTAGAAACGAATTAGAATGGATCGTGCGAATGAATTAGAATGGATCGTACGAATGAATTAGAATGGATACATTCTTCCGAATGAATTAGAATGGATCGTATGAATGAATTAGAATGGATCGTACGAATGAATTAGGTTAGATCGTACGAATGAATTAGAATGGATCGTGTGAATGAATTAGAATGGATCGTATGAATGAGTTAGAATGGATACATTCGTTCGAATGAAGTAGAATGGATCATACGAATGAATTAGAATGGATCCTACGAATGAATTAGAATGGTGCGTGCGAATGAATTAGAATGGATACATTCGTGTGAATGAATTAGAATGGATCGTGCGAATGAATTAGAATGGATCGTGCGAATGAATTAGAATGGATCGTACGAAAATGAATTAGAATGGATACGTTCGTGCGAATGAAATAAAATAGATCGTACGAATAAATTAGAATGGATCGTACGAATGAATTAGAATTGATCGTGCGAATGATTCTGAATGGATCGTACGAATGAATTAGAATGGATATATATGTGCGAATGAAAAAGAACAGATCGTACGAATGAATTAGAATGGATCGTACAAATGAATTAGAATGGATCTTGCGAATGAATTAGAATTTATCGTACGAATTAATTAGAATGGATACATTCGTGCGAATGAATTAGAATGGATTGTACGAATGAATTAGAATGGATCGTAAGAATGAATTAGAATGGATTGCGCGAATGAATTAGAATGGTTCGTACGAATGAATTAGAATGGATACATTCATACGAATGAATTAGAATGGATCGTACGAATGAATTCGAATGGATCGTACGAATGAATTAGAACGGATCATGCGAATGAATTAGAATGGATCATACGAATGAATTAGAATGGATCGTACGAATGAATTAGAATGGATCATACGAATGAATTAGAATTGATCGTACGAATGAATTAGAATGGATCGTGCGAATGAATTAGAATGGATCATACTAATGAATTAGAATGGGTACATTCGTGCGAATGAATTAGAATGGATTGTACAAATGAACTAGAATACATCGTACGAATAAAATAGAATGGATCGTACGAATGAATTAGAATGGATCGTATGAATGAATTAGAATGGATATATTCGTGTGAATGAAATGGAATGGATCGTACGAATGAATTAGAATGGATCGTACGAATTAATTAGAATGAATCATACGAATGAATTAGAATGGATCATGAGAATGAATTAGAATGGATACATTCGTGCAAAAGAATTAGAATGGATCGTACGAATGAATTAGAACGGATACATTCGTGCGAATGAATTAAAATGGATGATACAAATGAATTTGAATGGATCGTACGAATGAATTAGAATGGATCATGCAAATGAATTAGAATGGATCATACGAATGAATTATAATGAATACATTCGTGCGAATGAATTAGAATGGATTGTACGAATGAATTAGAATGGATCGTGCGAATGAATTAGAATGGTTCATGCGAATGAATTAGAATGGATACATTCGTGCAAAAGAATTAGAATGGATTGTACGAATGAATGAATTAGAATGGATCCTACGAATTAATAAGAATGAATCGTACGAATGAATTAGAGTAGTTCATGCGAATGAATTAGAATGGATACATTCGTGCAAAATAATTAGAATGGATCGTACGAATGAATTAGAATAGATCATCCGAATGAATTAGAATAGATCATACGAATGAATTAGAATGGATCGTATGAATGAATTAGAATCGATCGTGCGAATGAATTAGAATGGATTGTACGAATGAATTAGAATGGATACATTCGTGCAAAAGAATTAGAATGGATTGTACGATTGAATTAGAATGGATCTTACGAATGAATTAGAATGGATCGTATGAAGGAATTAGAATGGATCGTGCGAATGAATTAGAATGGATCGTACGAATGAATTAGAACGGATACATTCGTGCGAATGAATTATAATGGATAGTACGAATAAATTAGAATGGATCGAATGAATGAATTAGAATGAATCGTAAGAATGAATTAGAATGGCTCGTTCGAATGAATTTGAATGGATCGTGCGAATGTATTAGAATGGATCGTACGAATGAATTAGAATGGATACATTCGTGCGAATGAATTAGAATGGATCATACGAATGTATTAGAAAGGATCATACGAATGAATTAGAATGGATCATACGAATGAATTAGAATGGATACATTCATGTGAATGAATTATAATGAATCGTACGAATAAATTAGAATGGATCGTGCAAATGAATTAGAATGGATCGTACAAATGAATTAGAATGGATCATGCGAATGAATTAGAATAGATCGTACGAATGAATTAGAATGGATACATTCATGCGAATGAATTAGAATGGATCATACGAATAAATTAGAATGGATCGTATGAATGAATTAGAATGGACCGTACGAATGAATTAGAATTGATACATTCGTACGAACGAATTAGAATGGATCGTTCGAATGAATTAGAATGGATACATTCGTGCGAATGAATTAGAATGGATCATATGAATGAATTAGAATGGATCGTACGAATGAATTAGAATGGATACATTTGTGCGAATAAATTAGAATGGATCGTACAAATGAATTAGAATGGATCGTACGAATGAATTAGAATGGATCATGCGAATGAATTAGAATGGATCGTACGAATGACTACATTCGTGCGAATGAATTAGAAAGGATCGTACGAATGAATTAGAATGGATCGTACGAATGAATTAGAATGGATCGTGCAAATAAATTAGAATGGATCGTACGATTGAATTAGAATGGATACATTCGTGCGAATGAATTAGAATGGATCAATTAGAATAGATCATACGAATGAATTAGAATGGATTGTAGAAACGAATTAGAATGGATCGTGCGAATGAATTAGAATGGATCGTACGAATGAATTAGAATGGATACATTCTTCCGAATGAATTAGAATGGATCGTATGAATGAATTAGAATGGATCGTACGAATGAATTAGGTTAGATCGTACGAATGAATTAGAATGGATCGTGTGAATGAATTAGAATGGATCGTATGAATGAGTTAGAATGGATACATTCGTTCGAATGAAGTAGAATGGATCATACGAATGAATTAGAATGGATCCTACGAATGAATTAGAATGGAGCGTGCGAATGAATTAGAATGGATACATTCGTGTGAATGAATTAGAATGGATCGTGCGAATGAATTAGAATGGATCGTGCGAATGAATTAGAATGGATCGTACGAAAATGAATTAGAATGGATACGTTCGTGCGAATGAAATAAAATAGATCGTACGAATAAATTAGAATGGATCGTACGAATGAATTAGAATTGATCGTGCGAATGAATCTGAATGGATCGTACGAATGAATTAGAATGGATATATATGTGCGAATGAAAAAGAACAGATCGTACGAATGAATTAGAATGGATCGTACAAATGAATTAGAATGGATCTTGCGAATGAATTAGAATTTATCGTACGAATTAATTAGAATGGATACATTCGTGCGAATGAATTAGAATGGATTGTACGAATGAATTAGAATGGATCGTACGAATGAATTAGAATGGATTGTGCGAATGAATTAGAATGGTTCGTACGAATGAATTAGAATGGATACATTCATACGAATGAATTAGAATGGATCGTACGAATGAATTCGAATGGATCGTACGAATGAATTAGAACGGATCATGCGAATGAATTAGAATGGATCATACGAATGAATTAGAATGGATCGTACGAATGAATTAGAATGGATCATACGAATGAATTAGAATTGATCGTACGAATGAATTAGAATGGATCGTGCGAATGAATTAGAATGGATCATACTAATGAATTAGAATGGGTACATTCGTGAGAATGAATTAGAATGGATTGTACAAATGAACTAGAATACATCGTACGAATAAAATAGAATGGATCGTACGAATGAATTAGAATGGATCGTATGAATGAATTAGAATGGATATATTCGTGTGAATGAAATGGAATGGATCGTACGAATGAATTAGAATGGATCGTACGAATTAATTAGAATGAATCATACGAATGAATTAGAATGGATCATGCGAATGAATTAGAATGGATACATTCGTGCAAAAGAATTAGAATGGATCGTACGAATGAATTAGAACGGATACATTCGTGCGAATGAATTAAAATGGATGATACAAATGAATTTGAATGGATCGTACGAATGAATTAGAATGGATCATGCAAATGAATTAGAATGGATCATACGAATGAATTATAATGAATACATTCGTGCGAATGAATTAGAATGGATTGTACGAATGAATTAGAATGGATCGTGCGAATGAATTAGAATGGTTCATGCGAATGAATTAGAATGGATACATTCGTGCAAAAGAATTAGAATGGATTGTACGAATGAATGAATTAGAATGGATCCTACGAATTAATAAGAATGAATCGTACGAATGAATTAGAGTAGTTCATGCGAATGAATTAGAATGGATACATTCGTGCAAAATAATTAGAATGGATCGTACGAATGAATTAGAATAGATCATCCGAATGAATTAGAATAGATCATACGAATGAATTAGAATGGATCGTATGAATGAATTAGAATCGATCGTGCGAATGAATTAGAATGGATTGTACGAATGAATTAGAATGGATACATTCGTGCAAAAGAATTAGAATGGATTGTACGATTGAATTAGAATGGATCTTACGAATGAATTAGAATGGATCGTATGAAGGAATTAGAATGGATCGTGCGAATGAATTAGAATGGATCGTACGAATGAATTAGAACGGATACATTCGTGCGAATGAATTATAATGGATAGTACGAATAAATTAGAATGGATCGAATGAATGAATTAGAATGAATCGTAAGAATGAATTAGAATGGCTCGTTCGAATGAATTTGAATGGATCGTGCGAATGTATTAGAATGGATCGTACGAATGAATTAGAATGGATACATTCGTGCGAATGAATTAGAATGGATCATACGAATGTATTAGAAAGGATCGTACGAATGAATTAGAATGGATCATACGAATGAATTAGAATGGATACATTCATGTGAATGAATTATAATGAATCGTACGAATAAATTAGAATGGATCGTGCAAATGAATTAGAATGGATCGTACAAATGAATTAGAATGGATCATGCGAATGAATTAGAATAGATCGTACGAATGAATTAGAATGGATACATTCATGCGAATGAATTAGAATGGATCATACGAATAAATTAGAATGGATCGTATGAATGAATTAGAATGGACCGTACGAATGAATTAGAATTGATACATTCGTACGAACGAATTAGAATGGATCGTTCGAATGAATTAGAATGGATACATTCGTGCGAATGAATTAGAATGGATCATATGAATGAATTAGAATGGATCGTACGAATGAATTAGAATGGATACATTTGTGCGAATAAATTAGAATGGATCGTACAAATGAATTAGAATGGATCGTACGAATGAATTAGAATGGATCATGCGAATGAATTAGAATGGATCGTACGAATGACTACATTCGTGCGAATGAATTAGAATGGGTCGTACGAATGAATTAGAATGGATCGTACGAATGAATTAGAATGGATCGTGCAAATAAATTAGAATGGATCGTACGATTGAATTAGAATGGATACATTCGTGCGAATGAATTAGAATGGATCAATTAGAATAGATCATACGAATGAATTAGAATGGATTGTAGAAACGAATTAGAATGGATCGTGCGAATGAATTAGAATGGATCGTACGAATGAATTAGAATGGATACATTCTTCCGAATGAATTAGAATGGATCGTATGAATGAATTAGAATGGATCGTACGAATGAATTAGGTTAGATCGTACGAATGAATTAGAATGGATCGTGTGAATGAATTAGAATGGATCGTATGAATGAGTTAGAATGGATACATTCGTTCGAATGAAGTAGAATGGATCATACGAATGAATTAGAATGGATCCTACGAATGAATTAGAATGGAGCGTGCGAATGAATTAGAATGGATACATTCGTGTGAATGAATTAGAATGGATCGTGCGAATGAATTAGAATGGATCGTGCGAATGAATTAGAATGGATCGTACGAAAATGAATTAGAATGGATACGTTCGTGCGAATGAAATAAAATAGATCGTACGAATAAATTAGAATGGATCGTACGAATGAATTAGAATTGATCGTGCGAATGAATCTGAATGGATCGTACGAATGAATTAGAATGGATATATATGTGCGAATGAAAAAGAACAGATCGTACGAATGAATTAGAATGGATCGTACAAATGAATTAGAATGGATCTTGCGAATGAATTAGAATTTATCGTACGAATTAATTAGAATGGATACATTCGTGCGAATGAATTAGAATGGATTGTACGAATGAATTAGAATGGATCGTACGAATGAATTAGAATGGACTGTGCGAATGAATTAGAATGGTTCGTACGAATGAATTAGAATGGATACATTCATACGAATGAATTAGAATGGATCGTACGAATGAATTCGAATGGATCGTACGAATGAATTAGAACGGATCATGCGAATGAATTAGAATGGATCATACGAATGAATTAGAATGGATCGTACGAATGAATTAGAATGGATCATACGAATGAATTAGAATTGATCGTACGAATGAATTAGAATGGATCGTGCGAATGAATTAGAATGGATCATACTAATGAATTAGAATGGGTACATTCGTGCGAATGAATTAGAATGGATTGTACAAATGAACTAGAATACATCGTACGAATAAAATAGAATGGATCGTACGAATGAATTAGAATGGATCGTATGAATGAATTAGAATGGATATATTCGTGTGAATGAAATGGAATGGATCGTACGAATGAATTAGAATGGATCGTACGAATTAATTAGAATGAATCATACGAATGAATTAGAATGGATCATGCGAATGAATTAGAATGGATACATTCGTGCAAAAGAATTAGAATGGATCGTACGAATGAATTAGAACGGATACATTCGTGCGAATGAATTAAAATGGATGATACAAATGAATTTGAATGGATCGTACGAATGAATTAGAATGGATCATGCAAATGAATTAGAATGGATCATACGAATGAATTATAATGAATACATTCGTGCGAATGAATTAGAATGGATTGTACGAATGAATTAGAATGGATCGTGCGAATGAATTAGAATGGTTCATGCGAATGAATTAGAATGGATACATTCGTGCAAAAGAATTAGAATGGATTGTACGAATGAATGAATTAGAATGGATCCTACGAATTAATAAGAATGAATCGTACGAATGAATTAGAGTAGTTCATGCGAATGAATTAGAATGGATACATTCGTGCAAAATAATTAGAATGGATCGTACGAATGAATTAGAATAGATCATCCGAATGAATTAGAATAGATCATACGAATGAATTAGAATGGATCGTATGAATGAATTAGAATCGATCGTGCGAATGAATTAGAATGGATTGTACGAATGAATTAGAATGGATACATTCGTGCAAAAGAATTAGAATGGATTGTACGATTGAATTAGAATGGATCTTACGAATGAATTAGAATGGATCGTATGAAGGAATTAGAATGGATCGTGCGAATGAATTAGAATGGATCGTACGAATGAATTAGAACGGATACATTCGTGCGAATGAATTATAATGGATAGTACGAATAAATTAGAATGGATCGAATGAATGAATTAGAATGAATCGTAAGAATGAATTAGAATGGCTCGTTCGAATGAATTTGAATGGATCGTGCGAATGTATTAGAATGGATCGTACGAATGAATTAGAATGGATACATTCGTGCGAATGAATTAGAATGGATCATACGAATGTATTAGAAAGGATCGTATGAATGAATTAGAATGGATCATACGAATGAATTAGAATGGATACATTCATGTGAATGAATTATAATGAATCGTACGAATAAATTAGAATGGATCGTGCAAATGAATTAGAATGAATCGTACAAATGAATTAGAATGGATCATGCGAATGAATTAGAATAGATCGTACGAATGAATTAGAATGGATACATTCATGCGAATGAATTAGAATGGATCATACGAATAAATTAGAATGGATCGTATGAATGAATTAGAATGGACCGTACGAATGAATTAGAATTGATACATTCGTACGAACGAATTAGAATGGATCGTTCGAATGAATTAGAATGGATACATTCGTGCGAATGAATTAGAATGGATCATATGAATGAATTAGAATGGATCGTACGAATGAATTAGAATGGATACATTTGTGCGAATAAATTAGAATGGATCGTACAAATGAATTAGAATGGATCGTACGAATGAATTAGAATGGATCATGCGAATGAATTAGAATGAATTGCACGAATGAATTAGAATGGATACATTCGTGCGAATGAATTAAAATAGATCGTACGAATGAATTAGAATGGATCGTACGAATGAATTAGAAAGGATCATGCGAATGAATTAGAATGGATCGTTTGAATAAATTAGAATGGATCATACAAATGAATTAGAATAGATCGTACGAATGAATTAGAATGGATACATTTGTTCGAATGAATTAGAATGGATCGTACAAATGAATTAGAATGGATCATACGAATGAATTAGAATAGATCATGCGAATGATATATAATGAATCGCACGTATGAATTAGAATGGATTTATTTGTGCGAATGAATTAAAATAGATCGTACGAATGAATTAGAATGGATCATGCGAATGAATTAGAATGGATCATACGAATGAATTATAATGGATCATACAAATGAATTAGAATGGATACATTCGTGCGAATGAATTAGAATGGATCGTACGAATGAGTTAGAATGGATCGTACGAATAAATTAGAATGGATACAATAATGCGAAAGAATTAGAATGGATCGTACGAATGAATTAGAATGGATCATACGAATGAATTGGAATGGATCATACGAATGAATTAGAATGGATCGTACGAATGAATTAGAATGGATCGTGCGAATGAATTAGAATCGATCGTACGAAAGAATTAGAACGGATACATTCGTGCGAATGAATTAGAATGGATCGTACGAATGCATCAGAATGGATCGTACAAATGAATTAGAATGGATCATACGAACGAATTAGAATGGATCGTGCGAATGAATTCGAATGGATCGTACGAATGAATTAGAATGGATACATTTGTGCGAATGAATTAGAATGGATCGAACGAATGAATTAGAATGGATACATTCGTGCGAATGAATTAGAATGGATCTTACGAATGAACTAGAATGGATCGTACGATTGAAATAGAATGAATCTTGCGAATAGATTAGAATGGATCGTACGAATGAATTAGAATGGATACATTCATGCGAATGAATTAAAATGGATCATCTGAATGAATTAAATGGATCATGCGAATGAATTAGAATGGGTTATACGAATGAAATAGAATGGATCGTGCGAATGAATTAGAATTGATCGTACGAATGAATTAAAATACACCGTACGAATAAATTAGAATGGATCATGCGAATGAATTAGAATGGATCGTACGAATGAATTAGAATGGATACCTTCGTGCGAATGAATTCGAATGGATCGTACGAATGAACTAGAATGGATCGTATGAATGAATTAGAATGGATCGTACGAATGAATTAGAATAGATCGTACGAATGAATTAGAATTGATACAATCGTGCGAATGAATTAGAATGGATCGTATGAATGATTTAGAATGGATTGTACGAATGAATTAGAATGGATCGTACGAATAAATTAGAAAGGATCGTGCGAATGAATTCGAATGGATCGTACGAATAAATTAGAATGGATACATTCGTGCAAATGAATTAGAATGGATCGAACGAATGAATTAAAATGGATACATTCATGCGAATGAATTAGAATGGATACATTCATGCGAATGAATTAGAATGGATCTTATGAATGAACTAGAATTGATCGTACGATTGAAATAGAATGGATCGTGCGAATGAATTAGAATGAATCATACGAAAGAATTAGAATGGATACATTCGTGCGAATGAATTAGAATGGATCGTACGAATGAATTAGAATGGATCATGGGAATGAATTAGAATGGATCGTGGGAATGAATTAGAATGGATCGTACGAATGAAATAGAATGGTTCGTGCGAATGAATTAGAATGGATCGTACGAATGAATTAGAATGAATATATTCGTGCGAATGAATTAGAATGGATCGTATGAATGAATTAGAATGGATCCTATGAATGAAATTAGAATGGAACGTATGAATGAATTAGAATGGATCGTGGGAATGAATTAGAATGGATCGTGGAAATGAATTAGAATGGATCGTATGAATGAAATAGAATGGTTCGTGCGAATGAATTAGAATGGATCGTACGAATGAATTAGAATGGATATATTCGTGCGAATGAATTAGAATGGATCGTATGAATGAATTAGAATGGATCCTATGAATGAAATTAGAATGGAACGTATGAATGAATTAGATTGGATCGTACGAATGAATTAGAATGGATCGCACGACTGACTTAGAATGGATCGTGTGAATGAATTAGAACGGATCATATGTATGAATTAGAATGGATCGTACGAATGAACTAGAATGGATCGTACGAATGAATTAGAATGGATTGTACGAATGAATTAGAATTGATCGTACGAATGAATTAGAACGGATACATTCGTGCGAATGAATTAGAATGGACCGTACAAATGAATTAGAATGGATCGTGCGAATGAATTAGAATGGATCGTATGAATGAATTAGAATGGATACAGTCGTGCGAAAGACTTAGAATGGATCGTACGAATGAATAAGAATTGATCATACGAATGAATTAGAATGGATCTTACGAATGAATTTGAATGGATCGTACGAATGAATTAGAATGGATCGTGCAAATGAATTTGAATGGATCGTACGAAAGAATTATAATGGATACATTCGCGCGAATAAATTATAATCGATCGCACGTATGAATTAGAATGGATCGAATGAATGAATTAGAATGGATCGTAAGAATGAATTAGAATGGCTCGTACGAATGAATTTGAATGGATCGTGCGAATGTATAAGAATGGTTCGTACCAATGAATTAGAATGGATACATTCGTGCGAATGAATTAGAATGAATCGTACGAATGAATTAGAATGGATACATTCGTGCGAATGAATTAGAATAGATCGTACGAGTGAATTAGAATCTATCGTGCGAATGAATTAGAATGGATCGTATGAATGAATTAGAATGGATCGTGCGAATGAAATAGAATGGATCGTATGAATGAATTAGAATGGATACATTCGTGTGAATGAATTAGAATGGATCATACGAATGAATTAGAATGGATCGTACGAATGAATTAGAATTGATACATTTGTACGAATGAATTAGAATGGATCGTACGAATGAATTAGAATGGATACATTCGTGCGAAAGAATTAAAATGGATCGTACGAATGAATTAGAATGGATCGTGCGAATAAATTTGAATGGATCATGCAAATGAATTAGAATGGATCGTACGAATGAATTAGAATGGATCCTATGAATGAAATAGAATGGATCATGCGAATGAATTAGAAAGGATCGTACGAATGAATTAGAATGGATCGTACGAATGAATTAGAATGGATCATGCGAATGAATTAGAATGGATCATACGAATGAATTAGAATGGATACATTCGTGCGAATGAATTAGAATGGATCGCACGAATGAATTTGAATGGATCGTACGAATAAATTAGAATGGATTATGCGAATGAATTAGAATGGATCGCATGAATGAATTAGAATGGATACATTCGTGCGTATGAATTAGAATGGATCGCACGAATCAATTAGAATGGATCGTACGAATGAATTGGAAAGGATCGTACGAATGAATTAGAATGGATCATGCGAATAAATTAGAATGAATCGCATGAATGAATTAGAATGAATCGCACGAATGAATTAGAATGGATCATTCGACTGAATTAGAATGGATCATATGAATGAATTAGAATGGATACATTCGTGCAAATGAATTAGAATGGATCGTATGAATGAATTAGAATGGATTGTATGAATGAATTAGAATGGATTGTACGAATGAATTAGAATGGAAGGTACGAATGAATTAGAATGGATACATTCGTGCAAATGAATTAGAATGGATACATTAATACGAAAGAATTAGAATGGATCGTACGAATGAATTAGAATGGATCGTACGAATGAATTAGAATGGATACCTTCGTGCGAATGAATTAGAATGGATCGTACGAATGAACTAAAATGGATCGTACGAATGAATTAGAATGGATTGTACGAATGAATTAGAATGGATACATTCGTGCGAATGAATTAGAATGGATCGTGCGAATGAATTAGAATGGATCGTACGAATGAATTAGAATGGATCGTGTAAATGAATTAGAATGGATCATACGAATGAATTAAAATGGATACATTCGTGCGAATGAATTAGAATGGATCATACAAATGAACTAGAATGGATCGTACGAATGAATTAGAGTGGATCATATGAATGAATCATATGAATAAATTAGAATAGATCATACCAATGAATTAGAATGGATCGTAACAATGAATTAGAATAGATCATATGAATGAATTAGAGTGAATCGTACGAATGAATTAGAATGGATCATGCGAATGAATTAGAATAGATACATTCGTGCAAAAGAATTAGACTGGATCGTACAAATGAATTAGAATGGATCATACGAATTAATCAGAATGGATCATACGAATGAAGTAGAATGGATCGTATGAATGAATTAGAATCGATCGTGCGAATGAATTAGAATGGATCGTACGAATGAATTAGAACGGATATATTCGTGCGAATGAATTATAATGGATCGTACGAACGAATTAGAATGGATCGTACGAATGAATTAGAATGGATCCTAAGAATAAATTCGAAGGGATCGTGTGAATGAATTAGAATGGATGGTACGAATAAATTAGAATGGATACATTCGTGCAAATTAATTAGAATGATCGTACTAATGAATTAGAAATGGAACTTACAAATGAATTAGAATGGATCTTATGAATGAATTAGAATAGATCGTGCGAATGAATTAGAATGGATCGTACGAATAAATTAGAATGGATACATTTATGC